>JANZLQ010000001.1:26260880-26284978 GCA_026212715.1 Elanus axillaris | reverse complement strand
CCCCCCCCCCCCCCCCCCCCCCCCCCCCCTGGCTGGTTCGTTTCTTATGTGTTTCCACACCCCTCTGGGATTAAATCATCTAGGCATAAAACATACCGCTTTGTACAAACCAGCTACCTTCATTTCCCTGTTAAATTCCTGTTCAAGCCTGTTATCAGCTGTTAAGTACATTTCATAGAAAAATAAATGGTTCATTTCAGGCAGCGTAGTAAGAGTACCTTTTGCGCTTCAGTGATTTAATCCATGTGGGAATAGCGGAGTGCAGGAAAATCATCATAGGTCCATGAATACAAGACTGCTGCCTTTTTTTTTTTTTTTAAAGGACCATGATAAATTTAGCTATTCTCTGTGATAACCTCTTAAACTCCTATGAGTCAAATTCAGTATTGGTAGGAACAGACTTTGTGTTGAACAAAATGGCTGTAGTTGGCCCTTGTTTTCCAGAAGCATAGTACTTAAGGCAGAGTCAGATTACTGAGCTGGTCTGTATTCGTTTCCATTTGCTTTATATCTGTCTTCAGCACTTCTTTTGAATTCAGTCAAATGAATTTGGTCTGGCATTGCATGCATCATGATTTGGATTTCTTTAACTCTTCCTTGTTCGTGTTTCCTAGTGAACTGATTATTGTTAAATTGTTTGTCCACAGATGTAGCAATTGGGGCTCCACAAGAAGATAATCTAAAAGGGGTTATTTATATATACAATGGCAGGGAAGATGGCATAACGCCATCATTTTCACAGGTAAGCTTTTTCAATGAAAAATAATCAATCCAGAAAAACCTTAAGTTTAAATTTGAGAGGGCTTTTCCTTCATTTAACACTCAGACCATCTGAGGTACTTCAAAAGACTTCAGAAATTTTCTACATAGCCTGTGATTTCCAGCCATAACGTAACCTGTAACAGAAAAATAAATTGTTTTGGAGGCCTCAGACAGGGTTTACGGGATACCACATTTGCAGTAATTGAGCAGTATTACCTTCAGAGGTATACTTTCACAGGTAAGTGTGTCACTGCCTTCAGCCTCAGGATGGTTGTGCTAACATTTTTCACTGGAAATGGTAACTCAAAGATTAGCTTTCCAAGAATAATTTTCTCTTCTGTTTTTTTTTTTTTCTCCTCAGAGAATACAAGGACATGAAGTCAGTAATTCTTTAAGCATGTTTGGACAATCCATAGCAAGTGGCATCGATGCAGATAACAATGGTTATCAAGGTGAATTAAACAATTTTGTTTATTTTTCATTTTTAAAAGAGTAGAGATTCATAGGGAACAACTGTACCGTGCTACTTGCTCCTTTTAAGAGAAGCAAAATCTGTTATTAAAGTGATGTCACATCTTGCATTTTGGGAAGAAGAAAAGAAAAGGAGGTAAAGTTGAGGCCAAGCCGTCAGTTTTCATGGTCATCTAACTATTATTTAAGGACTGAGAGCAATGTAACAGTAAGGTCATAGTGCAGAAGAGGAATAAGAACGTAAATTTTATTTTTACGGCAGCCATCTCATCTGCCAATGTCACAATGAGCTAGTTTGGGCATTGGAAGCACATTCGTTGTCCTGACCAGTGTGCTAACCTAAAAATCTTACTGGTCTCATGTAGTCTGGATTTTGCCAGGAGTCACTGAGCTCCTTGCCTCAGTCTGTGTGAACAATACATCAACCTGACTTGGGGCTCACGGCACTGGAATAAGTCTGTTGAGTTCTTATGAGCATGACACAGAAGTGCTAATTTGGTGTAAATCAACTTAGCTGGTTCCAAGTATATACTCATTGCTTTATACGTATTGTCAAAATATTTTGACATTCTGTAGATAGGCATTAGGTCAGGTCAGGTATTGTGGGTGTAAAAGTGTAAAGTTATCATGAACTGCGTGTTGTATGCTCTGCCTATGTCAACAGAAAAGTTATCCAGGTTAATTTGTAATGCTGGGCTAAAAGGTAATGCACAAGTAGTTGCTGTCAGGTCATCTGTTTACTGATTTGGGAATCACATCCTCAGACCCTTATATCATTTAGACTCATCTGACATGTACTTTTGCTACCTCATATGAGAGGTATATAAACTGTGTATATTTCTTATTGCATGAATAGTTTTCAGTTAGTTTGGAATAAATAAAATATTTTTTTCTATCTATCTCTATGTATAATCTCATACCTCTATATATAGTTATATATATAAACTGAATTGTTCATGTATATAGCAATATGGAATATTTGGATTAAAACCAAGGCAAGTACCTGCTATTTAGCTGAATTGTCCTTCAGTATCAGCCACTTAAACATGGAATAGTAATCAAATCACCACATTACTAGTATCTACAAGCCCAGCAAATTAGCATGCAGCATTAAAGGACAGGGGACAAGAATATGAGGAATCATCTTTTAGACAGAGAAGAACACCTTTGAATATTAGCATATGTCTTCTAATAAGTAAAGGGCAAATGGTGTTTTAATGTTGACCAGAAGGTGAATATGCTATAAAATGCTTGTATCTGAGAAGTAATTATTGTTTATTGATCTGGGGTTTTTTGGACAGACGTAGCAGTTGGTGCATTTCTCTCTGATTCTGCTGTGGTACTGAGGTGAGATTGCTACATTTCAGTTCTTTTAAAGACCATACAATTTAACTGTACTTTTTAATGCAGTTTAATAAAACTTAGGAGTATATTTTCACTTCGTGGTATTCTATGTATCTCGAACTTCAGTCATTAGGCTCTAGAATGCTCTACAACTCAAACATTTAGGTAAACACCTTGAAAAGAAAGTATCATTCTGAAACTTCTTGAGGCAACAAATAATGTGCATACAACTATTTGAATTCTGAAAAATGCAGATAGCTTTAAAAATTGATAATTAGAAAATATAAAATCAGATTCTGCAGAAATTAAGCTATTTCTGAAGTGTTTTGTGAACATTAACTCTTTTCTATTCTTAGAACAAAACCAGTGATAATTGTTGAAGCTTCTTTAAAACATCCTAATTCAATAAATCGAACTAATTTAAACTGTATGGAAAATGACCAGCCTGCCATCTGTATGAATTTGAAGATATGCTTTGCCTATACAGGACGAGAGGTACCTGGTTATATTGGTAAGCTACTTGGAAAAAATTCCAGTATATGTATTCATTTTAAATGCACTTATTTACAGAATAATGCTATTGATTTTTAGTGGACCATTAATCTGAGTTCAGTGTAAAATGAAAAATTAAAAACATGGATACCTTTTTTAGCTGCTAATTACCCTATAACGTCAGGCCATTACACTTTTATTCAATTTAGAATAACAGCACGTCCCTACTAGGACTACCAGAGTTGCATGACGTAGAAGAGTTAGTGATGTTAAAAAGGTAAGATAGTGTGAGGATGAAGGTAGAACTCCAAGTTGTCTGTTGCATCAGCGGTGTAACCTAAAGTTTTGATTGCAACTGATTTAGACAAACAAAGACTAATTTTTGCTACCTGTGCACAACCATTTAGTAGTATTTTCACATGGGTTTCACAGCAGTACTAAAACAGTACCATCATAGGTACGCTATTTCTGGTACCTGAATTAACTTACCTAACAGTTGTGTGATTAAATTCACACTCATACTTTTGAACTACATTGTAGTGATGCCATTTCAGATGGTCTTTTTCATAGCATCATAATAACTAGATCCGTCATTTTGATAGGTTAAACGAGATAGTATGCCATTAGGGTTCACACAAAAAAATGGAGCGCGCTTATTCTGTGAATGCTTTCTTGCCCTGGGATCATATTCTCTTTTGTACAGGGCCCAACAGGGGTGTGTGTCAAGTTTGTCTGAACTTTCCACATGCAAATTTCTGGGCTGTTGCTTTGCAATTAGGTGAATGTCTTTTCTTAATGTAGAATCAAATGGATTATTCAGTGTGATATTCAGGTATCCTCTAAAAACAGTCCTCCCAGACATGGACCAAAACATACAGGACGGCTGTAGGATGCAGTCTTCCACTTAGCAATAGAGAAAAGGCATTCCCTTCATAAAGCAGCTCAAGCTCCTGAGCATACCACTATGGAACATTATGTCAAAGAGAGGGAGTCCCATCACAATTACTGAAAAATATATCTTGTATTATATTTTATATAATGCATATTTTGCTTTTGGCAAAACCTGGTATTGCTTGAAGCAATATATGTTGGAAGGAATATTCATGGTGAACTTATTTAAAATAATTTACTGTCTAAATTTGACTGTATTGCCTGGGTGCTTTTAACCTGCTTGTCACGTGCTATTTGTAAACTGCAAACAGCCCTGCAAAAACGTGGTATATAAAATTAAATTGCTTATCTTCTGTATGAGAATACACAATATCCTTCAGGATTACAGAGAACACATCCAATGATGAACTGTAAAGTTTCAAGTTCAGATCTTTTGAAATTCATATTTGTTGTGAAACATGAGCAGTCAGACTGGATTCCTTTTGCTGGATTTGGACATAAGACTTTTTGACTTAAATAGAAAAGCCTAGAGGAAATTCTAGATATCCTAACTCAACTTTTGGCAGAGATTGAGAAGCAATAGATCAGTAATGCTCTGAAACTTACTTGCAATATGTTACAGCAATTCATGCTAAATTAAATAGAAAAAACTGTGAAGTTAAATAGTATTTGTCAGTGTCTGTTGACTTATCTGTTTGTTGACATTTAATGTCAGCCCTGTAAGTAACTGAAGCAGGTTTTCTTTAAATAGATTCTGGTAGAAAACTATAAATATAACTTCACAAAACTATCCCTCGTGTAAAAGCATGTATCAGGGATTAGTCATGATGCAATCAATTTTCAGAGAGCTAGAAGCTTTCGTTAGGTATGGATTTATGTCAGAGAATTTTTAAGCATAGCATTTCAAAATGGATATTATGGAACATGCTTAAGGAAGTGAGTCAGAAGATGTAATTTCTATCATAAATTCATCAAAATTATAACACTTAAAGTTTTTATAACTTTTATTTTCCCTGGGTTTTATCTGGTAGTATTGCTTTATAATCTGAGTGTTGACGTGAATAGAAAAGTGGATACACAAGCAAGATTTTATTTTTCCTCCAATGGAACATCTGATAAAATCTCAGGAAATGTGAAGATTTACAGCAAGAATATTGCCTGCAAAGATCATCCAGCATTTATGAGGGTAATGTAATTTTCAATACGTATTGCCCTGTAAATCCTATGTTCTCCTTTGAAAAGCACACCCGCTGCAAAAGAACCTATTTTGCTTACGATTGCATCACATCATTTTGGAAGTAAAATATTTCTGTTCATCGCTTCCACAGTTAATATATTTTAATTCTGATGCTTTCTCAGCTTTCTGTGGGGAAGTCAGTGGGTCTGCCATCTTTTATGTCAGTGAGTATGTGCATAATAATGATCATGGTGATGAAGTAGGACATGGGCATTCTTGACATTTTTTCACCCTTTTTATGGACAACAGATCATAGATTGAGGCTGGTTTGGAGCAACCAAGAAGATAAGGATAACAGATGTTCTGCTGAGCATTTCTGATGGAACTTTCCTATGTATTCCTTAATGCAAAATCTTTAACCTTGTAATTACACAGAGAAAATGTTTATTATGTTTTGGCATTTGTAACTGTTTCAAAGAACACATGTATGGTCTTGCTTCCCTTTTTACTGTGAGTAGATGAGATGGACTCACCTGATAAGAACCCATTCCTGATCCATAGGAAGTGAAATGAAGATGATTGCTAGAAGAGAGTCTCATGTGGTCTGTTTCATGAATTTGCTGCAAGGAGCCAAAGGCTAGCAGGGTGTGAAGAAGAACACTTGCTTGGAACTGTTCGATTTTTTTTTTTCCTTCAAGGGATGCAGCACTCACCAAGGCAAATAGTCAGAAAATCAAGAGGTGGAAATGGGGTAGGAAGAACACTCATGAGAGTTTTATGAATGAATTTAAAATGGAACAATATTAAGAATGTGCACTGTGCTGAAAAAGTGATCTCTACTCGCAAAAGTGAAGCCTGCACAAATCCATGTTTCTCCTGGACAAATCAACCTGAATCCTGGACCAGATTAGTAGTGAACATGGATACAGTTCTCTGTCTGTGAAGGTGTAGAGACAACTTTGTTGTAGAAGGAATCTGCTGGTAGAAGTGCTTCAGAGAAGCCGCAGAGGTAGAATTGCTGCCAGGGCAAGTGGGTGTTCAGCAGGAGGCTGCTGGAGACCCACAAGGTGTCAGCGAGCCAGGGAGGCCTGTACCAAGACCAATAATAGAGATGGTACTAGCTACTCAGCAGGAGGAAGTTGGCTGTTGGTTTCTCCAGAAGTAGAGTTTGAACCAACAGCAACCATCCTTTGAAACTAAGGATGGTACGGACTTGGAAAAAAGTTAGTAAGAATCTAGTCAGTAAGATCCTAACTGCAGCAGTAGTCTCAAAGTCACTGTTGTCCTGGAGGAAATAAACTGTCATATTCACGCTTGATGTATTCCTCTGCAGGATGAATGAGGAACCTATCTTGAAAGTAAAAATAACTGCAATCAGGGCAAAGATGTAATATTTTTAAGGCCATTCACTGGACAAGGAGGAATAAGAGTGATTCAGTATATCAAACATCTTAGAAGCTTGCCTATTGCAAAAAAAATTTTGGAGAATAAATGGGAAGAACTTGAAGTCCTAAACCACAATCAAACAATGAAAACTACCAGATACAGAACTATGTTTTATTTAAAAAAAAATAGACTTATCTGCTGTAAAACCTCATCTAAGGGGGAGAAGAATTCTTTAAATAAATACTAAGGACAGGAAGTATTTAGATATAAGGGGAAATGAGGGTAATAAAATAATGGAACAGTTTGCCTAGCCTTTTCTTTAAAATCCTCAAGGTAGCAATTGTGTGACCTTTTGAAACAAACATCTATTAGGATGACTGGTGCAATTGATCCTGCACAGAGGCTGGGAAATAGACTTACTTAATTTTCTACAGCTACAAAAAACCCTGCAGGGAAAAGTCTTCTGTGTGTTTTTATTCTTCCTTCCTTTTACTTATTTTTTGTTTATGACACCATTAGAAGCCAAATCTTCATGATAAACCTTTGGGGCAGAAAGGAAAGCTTATGTTATCTACTGGAAGATTGCCCAGATGCATCTCAACTCATAGTTGCACCTAAGTGATTACTTACAGGAGCAATGGCAAATTGCCACTTACTTATAAGAGTTCTGTAAGCTAAGAGAGATCTGACTGACAGCTGACCTTGTACAGGTTGCTGTACTAGCATCAGCAGGTATTTGTGTAGGAGGAAGGATATGATTTGGCTCATCACTTCCTATAGTCTATCATTAGTATTTTTTCCTCCACATAATTCAATCTTCTTTTTAATTCTTAATTAGTAACATTACAAGCATCTCCTTCCACCCACTGAGGTTTCTGTGCTTGTATGAAGCTCCTAAAGTTAAGTGTGAATGTCTGTCGAGTACAGTCCTTGCAAGAGACGATGTATGTTTTATGTATTTTGAGTAAAGACTAATTAATAGCTAATTAGTATAATGGAAGTAATATAAAGCAGATGCAGAGAAGACCTTGTGGAAAATTATTATGGATTAGATAATATGTGATTTGGCCAAAGCAAACTTGCAGATAAGAATTAAAGTAGTGGCCATGTGGAGGGACAATCAGTGTCTGTCTATCTCCTACACTTAGGGAATAATTTAATCAGGTTTGCTATTGTTAGTACTCGGTGCTTCAAGCTGTTCAGTTTTCACAAGTAGGTAGTTTGGGCTCTGATCTGCAACATTTCTACACAGTCAAGGCTTCATGTGCAAAATGGTCATTATTGAGGAGCTTAATCTTTTTCATACAGAATAGGAAATAAAGAGGCAGAAAAATAAAATGCAGTCATGACCCGATTTAGTGGTACTGTGGGAGAGCTCCTTTTGATTTGATACAGAAATATCCATGGGTTTCATCTGGCATTATCCCACTGTTTAATTTTCTCCATTTTAGACAACTTTTGCCTGTTTTTCTATTTGGGCAGTACAGCATTTCATAGGTGTGTAAGGCAGTATTATTGACAGAAGTAGGTTCACTATTCAATAAGACTAAATTTAATAAAAGAATCTTCCATGTATTATGCTTTTCTGTGTTTCTGATTACCTATTTTGGTCACAAAGGTGTCTGGAAAAGTGTATGAGCTATATGGTATATTAAATTATTTTACATGTAAAAAATAAGTGTTCCTGTTTAAATTAGTTCTAGGGAACCTTATAATCTTTAAAACATAAGCATACATGTTTTGTCTTATATGATTAACTCATTAGGTTTCCAATTTTCGTAGAAAGATGTAAGGGATATCTTGACTCCTGTACATGTTGAAGCAAGTTATCATCTGGGGCATCATATTCTACAGAAAAGAAATGCTCAAGAATTTTCACCACTTCAGCCTGTTCTTCAGCGGAGGAAAGAAAAAGATATTATAAAAAGCAAGGTTAGTGTAGGAGTTCTCTTTTTTCAAATGCAGTAAGTAAATATTCACGTTTTAATCTTCAGTTAAAAAAAGCTTCACACATCCACAGCATGTGAAGGAATACATTTTTCAGACCAGCATGTAGTGCTTTGATCTTAATAAACCAGCATTATAAAAAAATGCCTAATTTTTCGCTAAAAAAAAAAATCTTTCCAGAACTGGCATACAATTTGTATTATGATTTTTTAAAAAAGAGGTATGTGCAGAGAACTTGCAAAAACATACATACCTGAGAACACACAGGTATGAAACTCCTCTTTGAAATATTCATTCTTTTTCAGCTACACAGGATGAATCACTTTCCAGTATAAAATTGTTCTTTAAAATTAAGTCTGTGTTAAATATACAGTATCGTGTTGGTATTAATCTTGAAGTGTTTCATGCATGTTGCTGAAATATTAGTTCTGTGAAGGTATTGCAGGTTCTCAAACACAAAGTCTGTGGGGAAAAAGAGAGTGCATTCTGTATCCTTAAATGAGTACGAAATTAACTTTTTTTCCCCCAAAAAACTTATTAAGAGTTAACAGTCTCTGACTTACGCAAAAATCAGTATGGTCTGAATTTTTAACTACCAAATGGTCATAAACATACTATGACTTTTCACAAACAGTAAGCTTCATGTAATTCAGATAGAGTTGACTATCAGAACTCTGAGATATATAAAAGCTCCTTTTAAATGGCATGCTTTTCCTTTTCATCTTTAAAACAAAATTTTGTTTTAGAAACCACAGTTAGAGAGAAAGAGGGTGCTGTTGAACACAGTGACATAAATGTGCTGTCTAGCATATTGATAAACCAAGGCATGGAGACATGCAACTCATAGTGTTTCTAGTCTCATCAAACCTTATTAACAGTATGGTAAGTAAAGTTTTTGTAATGAAACTCTCTTGCAAAAGTTCATGTGCTGTATCATAGCAAGGACTGCAAGACCTCAGTTCTAGAGCCTCTAAAACCCTCTACCCTTTTTATGTACTACTTTAAAAAATCAGCTGAATGTACACCCACTGGTTTAAGTGCAAGAGACTGAGTCTGGAAAACCTCTCTGTTACTATTCTGATAGAATGTGTTTGGAAAAAGGCAAATCATAGCCTGATTGACTTAGTTTTGGGAGCAAGAGCTATTAGCCAATTCCAGATACTTGATAACAAGGTGATAAGTTTCTTTCTTTGGAAATAGTTTTAGTCATTATAAGATGCATAATACACTAAAGTGCTTTTATTTTATTTGTCTTTTATAGTTTGTTTTTGCAAGAATTTGCTCCCAAGAAAATTGTTCTGCTGACTTGAGAGTTTCTGGAAAAGTTGGTTTTCCAAAGTAAGTATAATGCGGCTTACAGTTTTTTTCTCTAAATTATTCCTTAATCTTTTCTATGTAAAGAACATTAATTTGCAAAAGTAGACTATGGACTCCCTGAGAAAATATGAGGATTAAAGCTGTATTTAGTTGAAGAATATTTTTAAATCATAAATTTTCCAGGAAATGTAACAGAGATATATAATTGAAGAATTGTTCTTGCGTAATTAGAAGCCTTTACAGCTTATAAAATACATCTTCTTCACAAAAAGGTAAATTTGTATAGTACACATATATAACTAGGCTAAGATACAGTGCACAATAAATATATACATTGTAAGTAATTGTTAAATTAACAAGCTATCAATTATTTCTGCTGCTCTTATGAAGATACTGTACTTGCACTGTACAAAGAAGATACTTCAGTTGTCTACTAAGACAATGTTATATCTATTATTTCAATTATAAAATTGTGAAGTAGCTCTTTTTCCTCATTTACTTAAGAATATTACATCTTTGGTTTTATACTGCTGATTGAGACACCAGATGGTTGAATATTATGTGAGTTTTAGATTTCTTTTCCCTACGTGAATTAGCTTGCATTTTCCAAAATTAATTTTGTTTTGTGATTATTATTTTTTTCCATTTACATCCCTAACTTTTTTTATATACCCTTTAGTATGTTTCAATTTTTCCCATTCCTTCCAATCAGGAATACTTTGTGAGATATACTTCTATTTAGTATCATCTTTGGAAATTTTTAAGCCACGTACTACTATTTCTATTCAGAATGGATTTTTATGATTTGATTTTAAGTTATATTTTATCATCAACCCCTTTTCCTTTATTGAATATTACTCTTCAAAGCAAGAAATATGGGTTGCTGGCATGCAAAAAGAGAAATTGTACCTGTTGTCAATCTCAGCTAGCTAGGTATTTTGTGTGTGATCTGAATTTTCTTGTGTAATTTATCACTTTTAAAGTTGATTCTACTTTAATCGAGATACGAGGCTGAACAACCTAAAATGACACCGAAACATCATGACAGTCACATAATGCTGATTAATCACACCTGTGTGATCCTGAGCACAAGCTTTTTCATCTTCACAGATTTCAGAATAAGATTAGTATCTTTCTGCCTACTTTAACATGTGGCCTGTAGCATGAGTCCTAAGCCCTTTCATTTTCTTAGGCTTGAAGGTTATTTTATTTGAATGATCATAAACTTTTCAGAAGGAAAGATTGTGCTGCATTTCCATTCGTGACATGAGCAATGCAGTTTTGTAAGTACTTCAAAGCTCTAAGAAAGGAAAACAGATTACAACATACCTGCTTGGCATTAGGTACCAGTAGCAGATTTTCAGTGTAAATAAATAAGCTAAATATCTTGATAAAGTGTGAAGTATCACCTTAAATTACATTGTGCCCCTAGAATCTCGATTAAAAACTAGTTAGCTGTGAAGTGTTAATTTATTTTGTCTAGACAGAATGCATTCATTATCTTTGAACAGCAAAGCAAACACTTTTAGTCTTAAAAGAATGAAGTCAAATAGGGGTGTCAATGTAATGCTTTACTTACTGAGTTATGAGTCTTCATGTATACACTATCATGTTTTGTTTAAATTGCTTAGATTTGGCCTGCTCTGTAAATTTCTAGTCCACATTGTGCATTTTTTAATGAAGAATGAAATATGATTACCAGGGAAAAGCTTTAGTTCAGCTTTGTTGTAGTCCCAGATGTGCACCTGGTGCTTTTGTGTACTTGTGTGTTAAGCTGGGAGGCATCTTTGTGACAGCATCTTGTTAATGAGCTTGGCTTTAATGCATGTAAGAGGACCAAAGTGTAAGTATATAAGTAGTAAAACAACCTTAAAATTTAACATAAACTTAATCAAGCTACTGAAATGTTAACATTGTGCTTTTCTTTAATTCGCTTTTGTCTTGGAACCTATCTGCTTATGCAGTGCTTTTACCTTCTGTTGCTTTTCTAAGTGCCAGCTTCTTTCCCAAAGGTGTTCAGTGACTAATGCTTTGGTTTCAAGCCAGAATATCTGATAAATGTCTGTTTCTAGGCAGCCTTTCTACAAGTCTTAATTAAACTTTAATGTCAAGCTGAAGTTTACTTTTAGCCCCCCATAGGGTGTCTGTACTTGTAACATGATTATAGAACATTACATAGATCATAAGACAGGCGTGTTCACTTGCCCTCTTTGTGACCTGTTTCATATTAACTCAATCCTGTACTTTGAATACAAAGACTGAATTTTGAAATAATGTCTGAAAATACTGTAGGAGTAGCACATTGCTATTCTCATCTGCAAAGGAAAGGACTTACCTTGTAAAAGCCAGAAGCACAACTGGTCTGGTAACAGTTTTCTTGCTCTCACATTAATAACCTCAGGCCTTAAAAAGTACAATGCTGGAGTTGACCATCATATAACTGGTGTAGTACCTTCAGTTACAGAACTGAGTAAAAACTAATGATCTCCAGCTGAGCTTTGTCAAAACTGAATGAAATTAACTAAGAGCAGTGGAGGAAAATTTTTCATACAAGCTGGATATAGAATTACTTTTCACTTACTATTATGATAATTATTTTTATAGGCCTCATGATAAGAAAACATATCTCGCTGTTGGAAGTATGAAGACTTTATTGTTGAACATTTCTCTGCTTAATGTTGGAGATGATGCATATGAAACTGTCCTCCACATTCAAATCCCTAGAGGTCTTTATTTCGTCCGAGTTTTAGAATTGGTAAGAACAAAAAAATGTGTCAGACAGTAATCCTTTGATATTTTTCTTTTTCAGCCAGACACTTTTCAAATTATGTTAATGGATTGTTGAGTTTCTTTAGGTACTGACAACATACACCTCCCCTCGCCCCCCCCAAAGCTGACAAAACTTCAGTTTTTAAGTTCTCAGACTTCTAGCTACCTCAACTATGTGCAGTTTAATCCAATACAGGTGACTTAAATCATTTCAATAACAGGATGTGATGGTAACCACTAAAAAAGAAAAATGTATTTCAGAGTGTTACTGCTACTTTTTTGTCTGATGATCATGTTTTCAGTGATCACAAAGATCTCATTGAATCTGCTCTTTTTCACAGATACATAGTCTGATGAAAAAGTCACAAATCTAATTGTTCTCTCTTTCTGCCTTTTTAAAATAACTGCTTTCTGTGTAGAATCCTCCTGACACTTTTCAGAGGTTGGCTTTAAACTTGAGTGGGTCTGGGTCTGATGCATACGCCTTAGCTTCACTATTAGCAAACAGAAGAAGTAGGAGGTTACAGTAGTCAATATAAGGATATGTTAAAGTAGCCATGAATAATAGGAATGTTCTGTATATTTGCATCAGTGAAATAACAAACACCTTGTTCAGGGAAATATAAACCACTCCAGTGTGTGCATGTAATTTGAAATGTCTGAAAAAAGCAGTTTTATGATAATGATCAATAATATGTCCTTTATTTTAGGAAGAAAAACAGATATATTGTGAAGTATTAGATAAAGAAATACATGCCGTGAAACTTGAGTGCAGCGTTGGTTATTTATATGTAGATCAAAAATCAAAGGTAAGCTATGTATGAAGTTCCTGGCTTTAAAAACACCCTAAATATATTATGAGGATTTTCAGAGGGGAAAGAGTATTGGTTTTCAGAATCTCTTCTTCATTCCCACTAACATCTTTTATCATGTTGGTATCTGAATCTCTCTGCTACTTTTAAAGTTAGGTGCTTAAACACTCTCTGGAATAATCCATTTAGGGACAACATTGTTTGTATTATGCATCACCTGGTGATGCTTGGCTTCCTGGACTAGTGAGCTGACTAGGGCTATAAATAAATGTGTTAGGTCAATAGAAAGGGAGTATAAAACACAAAAAGCAAGTATTTTCTTAGTTCTGAATTTTTTTAGAGCAGAAAATTCTAAATTAGTTTAATATTTTTATTTAAACTGTGTTAAGATACACTGTCATTTAATATAAAGAAAATTTTATTTGTTCTACAGCTGGATTTTAGTTTCCTCTTGGATGCAAGCTCATTTACCAGAGCAGAAGATGACCTCAACATCATCATTAACGCTACCTGGTAAAATCCAATAAAAATTGCTCAGTGAAAAATATTACTGACTTTGGAAAACAGAATAGGGAACACTAGAAAAACTTAGCAAAGCACAACTGCAAGAAAGCACATCAGTTGTAAATCTGTAGAGAAAGGGAAATTACAGAAAAACCCAGATAATAGATATTTAAATAACGAGCAGGTTTCTGCCTGTATAAAATGTTTTGGTTTTTTTTTTTACTGCCTGACACGTTGTTAGCAATAAAATTTTTGTTTTAATAAGCTGAAAGGTCTGTTTAATATTTGCTTATAGAAATGATGCATAGCATACTATGATGCATTCAATACTCATTTTTCTCTCATTGCATTTTTATAGTAAAAATGAAGATGGGAACTTGTTGCTGGATAACACGCTAACTTTAGCTGTACCTCTAAAATACGAAATTGAGTTAAATGCTCATGGGTAAGTCAGCCACTGCTATACCCGCACATCCATACAGTTGTTGTCTTGTTACTATTCTAAATTCTCAAAACTTTTAAGCAGAAGCATTGATACAGCTGAAAAATCCTGGGAATGAGATGGCACAGCTATCCTGGGGTCTGACCCATACCCTTATACTTCTAAGATTTTGTTTCCACTACTGTGAGATGAGACCAATGATACCTATGGTGCTTCAACCTTGCCTCTTAACAGGCTAATTTTTTTTAAGCACTAGAATATTTGTTATAGAAAGACATATTTAATAAGAGCACAGCAAATCCTCAGATTCCTTGCTTAACATGGATCACATTCTGGGTTTGTTGTGGGGCATTCGTGGAGCACAGTTTTGGGTGATGATTTATGACTTTTTCTGATTCATCTGCCTTTTTAAGAGGGAAGAGTACAAAGGTAGAGGACTTCCTCAGTATTCCTAGATTTACTTAGATGCAAACTCAGGTATTAGAACCAATCTTACTGGAAACAGCATGGAGCAGAAAGTTATGCTAACAATATATAGCAATTCTATTAATTAACAACTTCTAAACCATTGTAGATTTGTATCACCAGCTTCATTTGTTTATGGAACAAATGAGAAAGATTCACCAGTTACATGTATGAAGGAGAATATCAACTTCACTTTCCACGTAAGAGTTTTTCTTTTGTAAATCCTGTTGCCCCTGTTTTGAAGGTTAATGCTTAGATTTCCAGTGTATCTAATGACAGTCTGCACAGTCAATGAGGGGACTCTAAGAGTACAAGAGCATGGTGAGCAACTTTAGTGCATTAGTGATGGGAAGTGGCTGTTAATCCCTCCTTGAACACTTACTTTGGCCTGGACAATCTTCCACTGAATGGTCAGAGAAAAAATACTTAGCACAAGCAGGACTGAAAGCGGTAGAGCAGTTCTGACTCGCCACTTCTTCCATTAACATTTTAAAAGGAATTATCGTACAGTAAGCAAAAGGAACTAGGAGCTCCTTATAAGAGGATCTATAGGTATCAGATTTGTCTCCAATGGATTAAAAGCAGGAGTTAGACATTAATCTCTCCTAGTTCCTTTTGTGTGTTCTCCCGGAAGGCAGTCTGTATGACCTCAGGGTAGTCATCGCTGATTAGCACTACTTAGTGATTGGGTTCAGAGAAGTGAAGGGTTCACTAACCCTACAGAATGAATTAAGCAAAATGTTACAACTCCTAGCAGAATGCACTTTCATGACAGCATAACAATGCAGGTGCACCCCATTTTGTGAAGTTTTATGTATTTATAGATGTATTTTTGTTCCTTGAATAGCTACCATGAATTAAAGCTTTAAATGTATAACATTCTTCCCTGCAAGGTTATCAGTGCAGGACCAAACATGGCTCCAAATACAAACTTAGAGATAATGATACCTAATGCTTTTCCACCCAATGACTTCAGATTATTCAACACATTGGATATCAAGGTAAGCATACGTTACTTAATATAATTTTATTAACTGTATGAATTCTATGAAAAAGAGAAGCAGAGCATAGCAGAACTATGTACTACGTATGCTTTCAATTTGTTAGCTATGGTGAAGCAGAGTGAACAAGAAAGTTCTTCAGCCCCTGTGTTTTAGAATTCTGAAAGTAAAATCTACATTCCTTTTGAGCTTCTTGCCTTTCAGAAATCCGTATTCTGATTATTATCTGATGTTTAAATTCTAACAGTGATGATATTCTTATTTCCAGACAACAGTTGGACAGTGCTTCTATAACAAATATCCCAGAAACTGTAGTCCAGCAGAAAAAAATGAAAACATATTAAAGGATGTTGTTACTTTCTTTTCAAAGCCTGCTAAGAGACAAATGGTAAGGTCTGCCTTTTGGCATCAGTGCAAAATAAATGACTGTATGAATGAGCCTTAAGACAATGGTGTATCTTATATAATGAGGTCACCAGAGCAGTCTTCCAAAGATTTGTGGTAAGACCTGTGATAAGTGCAGCACATTCGTAAGTGACTTTAGTGAAAGAGGTGAGAACTGAGATGAGAAAAGTTGATTAATGACATGTTACTGAGGTCAGAATGGATGACAGTCACCTACAAAGAACTGCCAAAGGGTTATGTAGATGAATGAGTGGGCAAACAGAATGGCAGATGAAATTCAGTAACAAATTAAAAGTGATGCATGTGGGAAAAACCAGGCTTTAATTTTAATTAGATGAAGTATGTGGCTCAAATTTTCATTGCCTTTTCCACATCAAAAAGGTGCTATCAAACATAACTAATAGGAGACAGGTTAAAAAAAAAAACAGAAGTAGTACTTACGGTGGAACTTCTTACTGAAGGGTGTTACGAATGCCAAAAATAAGTGAATTCCAAGGGAGACTGTACAAGTTAATGGGACTGAAAGTCATTAAGAATTAAAAAATATATGGAAATAATTTTTGGCTCAGGCAGTTGTCATTAAAAATATTTGGGAGGCTGGGAGAATATATATCCGTCTGGCCTGTTCAAGCTTGTCCCCCTGTACCTGCTTATGGGCCCTGCTGGAGATCAGATACTTGGCTATGTAGACCAAACCAGAATTGCTATTCTAGTGTTACATTTGTGAGGGTTTGTTCTCATAGAAAACTGTGTTCTGCAACTTGTGTTTGACATGGTACAATTCTGTTTAATACTTGCATCTTGAAAGAAGATGGACATTTTTAGAAACGTTAATTTGAGACTTCAAGTAAGCATGTTACAAGAACACTGACCAATGACTGAGAGACAGCCTGCACTAAAATATCAAATCAGAACTTGGACATTGCAGTCTTGGACAGAATATAATCATGTACAGGCTTTTTTGTCTTCTCCAAAGTTGAGTGAAATGGTACTAGCTGTCAGTGTACAAGTACAAGGATCAATCAGTTACACTGTTTATACTGGATATCATATAGTCATTGTCATCTATCATTCTTGATAAAAGCTAATTTGAAATAACAGTATAAAAAAACCCATATAACCAAATTATGACAATTGTTATTTTTCAGTTGAAAAAAATTTGAATTTCTAAGAAAAATTACCTGTTGTCTTCTATATCAATTAGGTTGCTCCCTTGTGCTGTTCTTTTAGCACTTATGGACTGACAGTGATGGATGATAACCTAGAGTTACACCCTGATATTTCAAGAACAAATATGGAACTTTGTCTTTAATACTAAGATGATAGAGTTGATAAGTTTTAATATTTCCCTCCCTTCTACAGTACTGCATGAAAAATGACAGCCTTTGCTTACAAATACATTGCAAGCTTGGAAACATGGAAAGTGGAAAAGAAGCAACTGTTCAGTTGCATCTGGAGGCTACTCCTTCACTTTTAGAAATGGTAACACATGACTTTTTCATACTTGAAGGAAATATTTCAAGGCATATTTGCAGTATTCTTTAATTAATACCTAAGGTTTATATGCATTTATTGCAAAGAGTAGGATTAAATCTGAATCTTTTAGGTGTTAACCTATTTATGTTTTCATTGCTAAGTCTCAAGGTGACACGAGAAGTGAAAACCACTGAAAAATACATTATTTCTTTATTTTACAGTATGTATTGCTTTGCCTATTCTGGCTGGGTTATGTAGGATTTGGATTTCATTTCAACTCATAATTGTACTTTTCTAAGAAAAGCAGCGTGGATGTGGACTTAAGTAAAATCCAACTGGGCTTCATTCCAGCATCTAGTACTAATTTGTTTTGTGATCAGAAAAAGGCACCATTGTGTGTTTGTGTGAGATTCTGTTGCTGTGAGCAGCTGTGTTACCATTTTTGCTGGGTAGGAATTAATGTGTTGAAGTTATTTTTTAAAAGATAGGATTTTTTTTTTAATCAGGATGATGCATCAGCATTGAAGTTCGAAGTAAGAGCAACAGCCTCACTGGAAAAAAATCCAAAAGTTATTGAACTACACAAGGACAAGCAAGTTGCATATGTAAGAATTCTCTTTAATGAGTTTATCACATATTAAGTAGAAAAAAACCCAAGAGCAATTAAAATTGTGGAATTCTATACATATCTATACCCAGGCAATGAATATAGTGTTATTACTTAAGAATGTATTTAAACTTCCTACTTCGTTTTAGTATCTTCTAGGGGGAAGAAATGAATCAGCACTAAACTTATTTTCTGCTTTCCAGGTCTATTTGGAAGGAGTGCACCACCAGAAGCCAAAATACCATGTTACAGTGCTAATTATTGGAATAGGCTTAATAGTTGGTGTTACCTTGTTTTTGCTTCTTTCATTTGTATTATGGAAGGTAGGTGTTCAGTATTTCTCAGTTGATCTCAAGTCAGGAATTCACACTGTTGGTAGATCTTTGCATCTGTTAATGCAGATAGTTAAGGATAATTAATATTTTATTACAATCTGTCTTTTCTAAAGAAATATAATTCCTCCTGTAACTTGTGTTTTTTCAAAATACTACTCCATTTTCCTTCATTTTATCTTCTGTGTATTCTACACCTGTTATTCAACACCACAAACCCCTTCCCATGTTTTATATGGCATCTCATGTTTGCAAATGTTTTCTGTAATTTAATGATATTAAAGGGGTAATTTTTGTGGGATGGTGCTCCACATTTAATGTCACTTGACACATGTTGACTAACAGTCTACAACATAGTTTCATGCCAGAATAAAATGTTTAATATTTTAAACTGTAACATAAATGCTAAAAAAAATCCCTGTACATAAGCAAAAAAGAAAACTATGAAGGATGCAGCTTCTCTGACAAGCAATTAAGAGATTGTTAACTTCTTTACCTACATCCATCATTTTTCCCAGGGAAATGTAGAAATTAAACAAATTTAATAGGGAAGTTTTATTACCAGTTCACTTTTTAAAAATACTGGACTCTGTGGACTGTTACAGTTCATAAGCCCACATGTCCTTACGCCTTGCAGGAGAGTATTAGCCTTCCAAAGAGTAAAAGAAAAAGCAAACTTACTTTTTGATTGATGAGTAACACTTCATTACTTGGTATGACAAAGCAATGGCAAATATCATCGTTCATTAACACCATATATATGCATTTTATTTTAGTTCATCTTTTATGGTTTAGATTTGGTAACAAAGATTTGCTGACAACATATTACAAAATTATGTATTTCAGATTGGCTTTTTCAAAAGGCAATACAAACCAGTCCCTCAAGACAAGAACAGAAGAGACAGCTGGAGTTTTACAAGTGGGAACAAAGATGACTAAGATGGAAAATAAATGTTTGATTTTAAAATGAAGAATTTAAGATTCAGGTTAATTCGCAGGAGAAGCATCAGTAACAAGAAAACTGGTCTTGAGCTCACTCGCTCCTACAAAATACACATTACTTCCTTGAACTGCATGGAGGACTATACGTTGAGTACTGTTGTTTTTCTAATATGAAACAGTTTGCTTTGAAGTCTCACAGTAGTATTTGAAATGCCATATATATATCTGGTTTCAAACAGACAGAAGAACACTAAAGATAAAGAGAAGAAGAATTACTTACCAGAGCGAAGAATTTTTAGAAAGTAATAATGTTCTGCCAATCCTGGAAAATAAGATCTCAGATACATTAGCATGAGTTATTCCATGCATTTCCAAGTTTCAATAATCTTTTGATCAAGCATTTAAGAAGAAATCCTCCCTCATCTTGCTTTGGCAGTTTTACAAGGGTAAATTAGCTTAAACCAATAGAAGGACCATGCTAGAGCACACAGATACAGCAAACAGCTATCAGAAACTTTCTTGGGCTTCTGAAAGTAACCTTGGAAGCTCTGGCTTCACAGGCACAGCCACAACACTGCAGAGACTTGGATACCCAGGCAAGCCAGAACCAGGAAGGTCAAAGGTGGACTTAGAGCAGGGAATTCTGTGGGCTAGCCTGGAGGTGCAGCACAGAATCCTCTCTCAGCTGTAGAAAGAGTAGTGTACTGGAGATGTAATTTGTAGCCATCTTTAACATGGTATTTGCAAGCATGAGAGAATTAGTTGTTTCATCCTTTCCTCAGATATTGCTGCCATGATATTTTGGACTTTTCCAATGAAGTATTTCTATGTGGGTTTTTTTAAAGCAAGTATTTATTTTTATTTATTTGAAGATTTTTCTATAGTACTTAGCATAGTAGTATTTAGTACTGGCATTCTTCCACAACCTGAAAAAAACAACACATCGACTTCACATGATGACCAAACAGAGAAAGACATACCTAAAGACTCCAAATGCCAACCTTACTGGGCCAAATTTTATCTTTAGGTGTGCCACCCTTTACCTGAAAGTACTTAATAAGGGAGTCAGTTGGAGATCTAGCTCACGTTCTTGTGAAGTTGTCAGATAAATACCATCCAAACAGGCATCCTCAGAAGCCACGCAGCAAAGACAAACGACTGAATAGAAACATGGTTCAAACCACTGCTCTGCTACTACAGGAAGTTTCTGCAGCTAGATAAGTTTGCACTGCCACCTAGCTTTGGCGAAATAGTACAATCCAGGGGAAAAAATATAACATTACTTTGCTCCCCAGTACAACTGGAGAATGTACAACTTCTTCAATAACTGAATTTATTACAACAGCAGTATGCAATATGGCCTTTCTTGCCCTGCCTTTGAGGTCTTCCTGATCGGCAAGGAGAAATGAATGTAATACGTACATACACTTTGAAGCTGCACCATCATACAGGAATTAGCCTGAGACTCAAAAGCAATACAGAGTGCCTTCAACAAGCACTTTTGCTAATAGAGTGTTTGGTGCCATAAAAGCTACATTGTCTACAGATTCTAAAGGTATTGGGGACCATTTTGTTATTTCCTTTCGTTTCATTTGATGCCAAAGATACAGATCACTCTAAAGTAAATTCTCTCTCTAAAATCTTCTGCAGTGTAAGGACAAATGAATGTGCATATATTTAAAAAAAAAAATCAAAATAAAGTATGTGAAGGATGAAATATTTTCTTGCAAGTCTATGAAAATATACATAAAATGCTTATCTTCCAAATGGCTTTACTGAATTTTTGCACTTTAACCAAAATATCTTTGAACAGAAAACTAGTTTGATATTACAGCATATTGTGAAACATATACCTCAAATACTGGAAGAAGCATTAACATTCTTTTTAGTACAAACAATGCAAAGAAGTGAAACTAAAGCATTTTATTTATCTTTGAAATAGTTTACATAAGTAGGTCAGTACATGTGATAATGTTGCCTTGGAAATTGTATACTTCCTATTCAGATTTTATTATTAACGTGTACAAGTTGGCTGATTGTTCTTAGGATCCAAAGTAAAATTCAATTAGCTTTTGTAAATCAGATTGACAAAAAATGAATGCACAATGTCCTGATGGTGGCAAGGTTATAAAGTATCACTCAATTTCATTTTATTAAAAAGAACCCCAACAAGTTAAGCACATGAATGCTGTTTCTTCTGCAAGATCAATTATTTTGTTAATTTTCAGTTACATAATAAAACCAGTTAACTCTACTAAAGGTAGCTGGAATCTCCTTCTTGGACAACTTGAGGAAGTTTAGTTTTAATTGTCTTAACGTGTTAAAAATATTTGATGTGATACAGTATCAATTGTAGTAGTTTAACTGGAGAGTACTCACTGTGACTCACACAATGGGTATAAACTGAAATGTGAATCATGTTCAAGTGGACATGAAGAAAAACATTTTCTTCATGAGGACAGCCAGGCATCAGAACAGGGGTGCAGAGAGGTGGTGTCATCTCCATCCTTGGAGGTTTCAAGGCCGGACAGGATGAGGCTCTGAGGAGGAGGTTGGGTAGTGCCCTGCCAGGGTCTTGTCCAACCTAAAGGATGCTGTGACTCTGATCCTACTCTGCAGCCACTAACTCCAGTGCAAAGAGCAGAACTAGCTGTAAGATTCCTATAACAATTAATTACCTATGAAGCAGGCATTTGATAGTCTATGGATTTGGCCTTTACTACTGGCCAGGTTTGTCCACAGAAACAGCATGAGATTTCCAATAACAGCTTGTGCTTAGGAGACCAATCATCATGTGCAGTACTTCTTTGTCTTGTGTATTTATCACAGGTAAGAATTCTTCACAAGTAATATTTAAAATCAAAGTATAGTAGCTATAGTTGCCATGTAAAGGCTTAGGCCCTTGATTTAACAAAATCTTAAAGGGCTGGATTTCACATTATTAACTTAAAGCAACTCATTCTAGCCACGAGACAATGCATCTTTCACACTATTATTTGTTAGCTGCCTTCTGAAGGATTCATAGACAAGTGACTGGGAGAACAGTCATCATCCCTGTGGTCCTGCAGAGGGACAAACGTGTTGGTCTGCTATTTTTCATCATCTCGGAGAAAGCCAGTTCCCAGAAAGAATACAGTCTTAATTTGCTGTCATCTTAAATAACTGTATTAAATATTTAGTAAGTTACAAAAAATCCAAACACTCATAAAAGTTATGTTTATGCCCTATGAGGAAGTTATAAAATATTAAGTCAATGCTAATTTATTTATCATAACTTTATTCTCAGCAACAACAAAAACTATGCTGAATATCATTTTGGTTCTATTTAAATATTTATTTTGTACAAAGAGTAGCCTTTAAAATACATTTCAACAGAGAAAAGCCATATAAGACATCAGCATATTCTTTTGTATTACTGTTTGACTAGAAACAATTTGAAAGCAAATACATTAAGGCGACATTAAAAATTATAACTAGAAATAGAAGTACTTGATTAAATAAATCTGTATTTTGCCACCATTCTTCAGCATGAGGTGGTACCATACCTCCACACTCACCAGCTCTATTTGAACTGAGTTACTTGACAACATGGATAGCAGCAGCAGACTTAAGAGTATCTCATACTATATTTATTGTGAAAGCTAGAATAATTTTAAAGAAATAAAAATATTTTCTTCTATTCTGATGGACACTTCTGCAACTCTAAATTTTTAACACATCAATATAATCAGTTTTCATTTTTTCTTGTTAAGCCTAAGTTTCTTTACAGTTAAATACAACCTGATAAAAATATACAACTTGATAAAAATTTAAAAACAGAAATATTACAAACATCCCAGTTAAGCTTCTGCTACAGCAACTGAATTCAGTGAGTGAAAGACTGGGACCTTGGAAGGCTGTGTACAGAGGTGAGAAACAGATTCTTTAATATGGAACTTGCAATGTGTCCATTCTATATGCAATTGCATGTTGCTTGGGAACATTCCAGGTCATCAGTGTTCACTCCATAGAGATTAATAAGTTGAGGATGCACCCTGCAAAGGGAGGAAGTCAACCTTTATCAGCTTCATTAACTCTTGCAATATGTGTGCCACTTTTTGGGGGTGGGGAGGGAGAACAAATATGTATGAACTGCTATGTGGAATAAAATCAGGTGAATTACATTTTGACAATTCCTATAAGGTCATCTTTAGAAGTATATATTATATACACTACAACATGATCTGCCTTTTATTTTACATACCAGACTATTACTCTGAGCTCTGTGCCTTCAGCTAATCCTGTGTGCACTGCAGAAGAATGAGCCACCACCCATTTAATTCCACTGATAATCCTCCTATTGCCCTATGTATTCATAGTCTCTTTCTTAGATCCTAGACACGGAGACTATTCTCAAGCAGCATGAAAGTTCCCACAATTGAACAACTACATGTTTTTATTAACCTTTGTGACGGGTTGACCCTGGCTGGACACCAGGTGCCCACCAAAGCCGTTCTATCACTCCCCGCTCCTTCACTGGACAGGGGAGAGAAAAATATAACAAAGGGCTTGTGGGT
>JANZLQ010000001.1:26228425-26260780 GCA_026212715.1 Elanus axillaris | reverse complement strand
CCCCCACTACCAAAACCTTGCCACAGAAACACAATACAACCTTACACACACTGCTTTCCAAGCAGGAATCCTTATCTCAAAAGGAGCTCCTCCCAGGAGTCACAGACCTTTATATACATCTATGCTGCTCTAAGATACAGAAGGGTAAAGTAACAGGCAGAAGGAAAAGAACTGGAGCTGGAAGCTGATGAAGAAAGGAAAGGCCATGTGGGTCATAACAAACCTTCCAGAGATGGGCACAAGGCAACAGGGCAGAGGCCCAAACAATGGCAAAGGGCCAGTCTGTGCAGTGCATGACAGTATTATTCTTAAAGCATTTACAACACCCCATTTTGGTGTCATCTGTGTTACATACAGATGTAATACATTTAAGATTGCAGTACTAATCTGTTACACATATACAGTCCATAAATGTAATACTTGGCCTTACCGGACATGAACTTCTGATGCTTCTTTCATTAAGTCTCCATCTATATTCCAAGGGTAATTTCCTTCTGCAGAAGCAGCATTCAAATATGTATTTTCTTTGGCACCGAGCCCACTTTTAAGCCTTGGTTGTACTTTCACTTCTTGAACTGTGTAGGTCTCAACAAAGGGAAAATTAAACTAAACCAAACACAGATATATATTAAATGAAGATGAAAGATAAAGGTGGTAGCTTAGCAACAAACTGGATTACTTGAAATTAAAAGGCTTGCTTTTGTTTTTGTCTTAAGTAAATGGGAACACTTAACTCAAGCTTTGACCACGAGGCACTATATATTCCAGCTAGCTTTTATAGATTAACATGCTATTTTTATCCTAAAGAGTGCCTCAGAAAAAAATGGTAGTGTTCCATTTGCATTCCCATATCAGATTTGCTCAATCTACAGGTGAGGTGGCATATTGTGCACATGCCAAAACGGCACATGCTTTCAGAATATATGAAAGTCCAAGCAGATTTTTTCCAGTGCTCTGTTCATCATTACCAGTAATACTGTCCTGAACGAGGCTAGTTAGAATTCTAGTAAATAGTCAGCTTAAGTTTAAAGGAGGGTCCACATCTCCTTGTCTAACTTCTAACTACAAAGGCAGAAAAGCAAAGCCTTCCTCCAAAAGCATAACTGGAAGGCATAAACTGTTTCCTAAATGCAGCTGTTAGTGCTGTCACGTGGAACTGTCATGCACGTCTCCCCCAAACTCGCTGACTGTTGATGAATTCAAACCTCAACCTTCTTGTAAAAGTGATTTCACATAATACTGAAACATCCGAATGAGTACTAGTGTGCTTAGGCTATGCATCAGGTCTTTAGGACAGCAATAAGGCACTGTGTGTAGATGCTTCTCTTTAAAGACAGAACAATGACCACAATTTTGAAATGCAGTTCTGCAAACATTCATAACTAGGTGGAATGCATACCTGCTAAAAATCAATGGTCACAATCCACTACTACCAGCATAGCATGCAGTGATCTGCTGAAATTATGGACTTTACCTATTTCTCACACAGAGTTGCATGATGCCCTCCCAGGCTGCATTCTTGATCTCTGCACTACACAAAATTTAAACACAGCATGCATTTCCTTTATTGTGGTGAAAGGGCTTTACACCCATAAAACTATGGTACAACACAAATACAATTTAAACCATAACAGATGGGCTGAAATAGGCTAATCGGTATTAGTCTAGTGATTTAAAAAAAAAAAATCAGATAAAAAGGGGGCTAATGTATTCTGACAGGAAGCTAAGTCTCCTTACGAGGATGCTAACATTAACTCTTGCAGCATGTCTACCTTCATGATTAACTCTTCTTTGTATAATCACCAGAAAGAAATTAACAGTACCTGATTTTTTAGGCTGGCATATCTTTTCAGATGTTTTATAAACTCTCTTCGAGAAGTATTTTGTACAACAATAAGAGCCATGCTTCCATTATCCAACCTGAAAAGCAGACCAATTTAGTTCCCAAAAGAAAACTCAATATTTTGGAAGTTTAACAGGCTGTCCAAGAGTAAATTAATAGAATAGTCTCAATGTTTTTTTAAATCTTTGCCAACCCCCCACCATAGATCAATATAAACTATGTAGTTGAGGTTATTTAGTGTCAATATATTTATAACATAGACTGTAATAATAGAATTGTACTCCCTTATCAATACCCATAATTTATGGAACATAATACATGTAATTTAAAAAACTGCTTTTCTACTTAACAGATGGTTTTTAAACACTGAGGATCACAAATTTGTCTTTTTGCTTTTGTCTCCAGCAAAGTATAATGATTACCTTAAATACTGAGGCAGAGCTTTACCAAGAAATCATTCCCATGATGCATGCAAGCATATCCCAATCATATAACCCAGTGCAGAAGGGTTCACCTCCTCCATTAACACTCATGCTGCCCTACAAAGATCCTGATCCTCAACTATGATGCTATTCAAACTCTCTTAGCAGTTCTCAGTACAGTTCTACTTACACATTTCACAAAGCACATAAAACTTAAAAACTAAGCAAATTTTGTACAAGATAAAACAGTCATATTCTAGAGATTAATCAAGAGGAGACCCTACAGCGCAGATACTCCATGGTCCTAGGTATGCAGTTGCCATTGATATTTTAACATCTTAGAAAATTTGACTCAGACAATGAGTTAGTATCAATTCACAGGTTCCCTAATGCAACTATACCTTGTCACAGAAGCTAACAACCTAAATCTCAGTGCAATCATGCTTAAGTCCCATTTAAGTTATAGAGACAAATCAATCAATGTTCAACAAGAGTATCTGATGAACATAACAATCGCTGCTGTGATTGTATTCTATATAGAGATGATGTATGTCATATCTCCTGAATATATATGCATACATATATATATTTATGCAGCATGTATGCTTGGAAAATATGTTAAGAATGTTTAAAAAAAATATTTCCAGCCTTACCACCACAGATCTCTCCCCCCTGATAGTTCTCTGGCTACTGAACAACTGCATCAGGAATATTCTCAGAGTACAATACAGCACAATCTAGGAAGATAATTTTTACATAACCACTAAAGTCATCACCTGGCGTAGCATTACTTTGCTGATTTAGAAAACAGTGATGGTGAAATTGAAAAAAGTTGCCTCCTTATCATATTTGCTGCAATAAACAGGCACAGCAGGCTACTGGGCACTGCATTCAGCACTACGGTCTTCTCTCTTCAGAGATGACTAAGAATTCTCATTAATTCTCTTGGAAGTCCAATCTGCAGCAAAGAATGCCACCTATGCTGTGAGAAACAAATGTTCCACATGGCTCACACAGCACACAGTTAAACTTATCTTGACATGTTTTTTCAAATTTAGACTAGTATTAACTAGAGTTACAGGTAGCAGTCAAAGCTTTCATTCCACTTCAAATGTTTTTACATGACAAAAACCTCTTGCAGAAAAGAGGACAGAGTAAAGAAATGTAGCTAAGTTTAGCTGATGCTTCCATAATGCGTCTTGAGTCTTTAACAATTAGTGCAGCATTTATGTTTCCCATACTGAAAAGCCTTACAGTCAAGATGCTATGAGAAATGAAGCACCTGTCTGAAGAGTCTAGTCTTCCTACCCTACTAGCTGACTGCATTCTTAAGATTTGTTTTAAAAAGAGAGGGAAAAAAGGGACATCCTTGTACAAAAGGGTAAGGGCATCCACTGAGCAACTACACTGTGGGAGAAACAGGCTCATTAAAACCTGCAATAACTGCACAGAGTTGTCATAAAATTCCCTGTCACTGAGAAACAGGCGCCAGAACAGATGGAAAGAGAAAGCAAAGCTAAAAATAGAATAATTTCTTCAATTCTTGTCAGAATTTTTCTACGGACTGGTATATAACACACTAAGTGCTGAACAGAGCAAGTTCCTAAGAGGGGGCAGCATCAGAGCACTATCTTGAGGTATGTGAGGCTTAGCAGGGCCCCTGTAGCAAAGGAAACTTCTCAATAAGAGTTCCATCAGAAACATTTCTTTCTACAGTGTTTCCAAGGAGTCAAATTCTACCAGATCAACCACTAATTTTGAAGACAAATACCTGATCAATTCTAAGGCACATCTATTTTCACCTAATGATAATCAAATGAAACAAAACAGACTCATTCCCATAAACTTCCCTGACTGTTGGGGTTTTTTTAAATACACACACACACACATATATATATGAGTTTCTGCATTCTTTTTTGAGAGATTGTGTTGTATTTCATGTACAACTACAAAGTTTGTACTTGCTATTCTGCTTAATCATCAACTGGATACATCAAGTACAAATATTTATCACCTGATAACTTGTTTTGATCACCACAAAGCATGCTCTCCACAATGAGCTAAAGGCAAAATGAGTCAATGTCAACAATCAGATTTACATACTCATTTGTTTCTCAAAACCCTACATGTAGAAGCTGCATTTCCCAAGTTCGGGGGGCGGGGCAGGGGAGAGACAGAAAACAACTGTGAATTTCAGTTCTTCATAACAGGAGAAAGATTCATACTTCATTTTCGCTGGCTGTAAAGCAGAAAGTGAGGGGCACCTTTATATTTGAAAAAATAAAATCCAAGAATGAAGTTTCTACATATAGCCAAATCCTATGACAGATGACTGCTCAATGACTACTACTTAAGTCAGACTTGCCAACTAATTTAATCACAGCAATTATCCACTCATTATTCTAGTTAGACTGCTTGACCTTATTTGCCTGATCCAAAAACTGATTACAATTCCTGAGATTATCGAGTCTGCTGCAGTCCATGCTCCCTCCCCCATTCCAGAGGGACTAGACTACCTAAACACAGGCTCATATTCTCGGAAAAGCCAAGGTCTTAAGGTAAGATGTCAGAATTTATAGACATGACTAATTCTCTAAACCCCTACTGACCTCGTATTAGGTGCCAAGCCTCTTGGTGCCATTGAACACAGACAAGGGATTGCCATAATGCTCACATTCAGGAAGTGACCCTGAATTTTGTGCCATTGATCCTTGCTACCTAAATATAACAGAGTAATTCTATATTACTCCAGTTTAACCATCCACAGTATGCTTTTAAATAATCATAAAAGCAAAAACTCACCTTTTTTTTTTTTTTGTCTTTCTTCTTTCTAAATGGGTGGAAACATGTAGGTAAAATAATTTAAAGTCATTCTAGCACATTTAAACAACATCTACTTTAGAAAAAAAAAGTAAGATCTTAACAGAAGAAAGGATTAATGGAACTGAACAAACCAGTAATACTGAGTGGAAGACTGCTTTGTAACAAATCCTCTATAGTTTATAGGGAACATGTTACAAAGTGTCAAAGTTTGCAGCTGTCAAAATAAATCTTTTTTAGACTGTTTTGCCTGATGATCAAATTTGAACAAAATTAAGAATTTGTACAATTTTATCTTCAAAGACACATATTTTTGTAGCATTAGAACTGTTTCACTCTGGTTTACTTACCTGTCATTCTCATGAGAGTCCTCCTGTGGAGTTTGTAGAGGTAGGAACGATAATTCACATTCCTCTGGCCTAGAAAAGTATTGATATTTACTATCATGTAAACCAATATTCTGACTGCTAGACAGACTTTTATCCACGTTAAGACGATTTTAAGGAGATGCTGAATATACAGAATTTATCTCCTCTTTAACTTGTAAGAGGGATATACATCACATCTGAGTTAAATCTGTCTGCATTTATAAGAAGTCAAGATAGCTCAACTACTGTTGTCTAAATGAGAAATACTAGAAAAATGTAACAGCTCATGGCATACTTGAGATCTGCCAGTGCTTTGATAAAAGCAAAATCCTTCCGCTGATTGGAGGGCATCCAACGGTGTTTTTCAGCCAAAGCTAGAGTCCTTGCACCAAAACCAAACATAGCTGAGAACCCAAACCGCAAAAGCTTGCTTGGAGTACTGAAAGTACAGACATCTACTGGTTGAATATGTCCTAAAATTTCAAAGATAAAGATCAGAAATTACAAATAACATCTGTATTTGAAATGGAATGCAACTTACCATTTCTTTTTCACCTAACTTAGCTGCAGGGAAAATCTCCAGACTCCTCTCTTCAGAAAGTCAAGTTTTGCTAATAGAAACCAGAATCAATCTAGATATAATCAAGACTCTATAAAAGTAGTCATCTGAACAACATTCAGATGCTTCAAAATGTTAAAAAAAATTTATGGCAAAAATTCAGCTACTTCATCAGGCTGCAAAGGCCCTGAGTCTTAATTCTATTCAAATTTTCAACTATCAGTATCAAGGAAAAAGTAATATTGCTACATAAATATTTGCAACGATTTCACAAAATATTTGTAATGACTGAACATTGTAGTGGAGGAGATATGGGAGCTCTTAAATATAGATTTTAAATTTATTTATGTTTACAGTTATAGAATTTGGACATCTAACTCTGTTCAAGATGGGGTATATAATTTTTTATATAATTTTTGAGTGGTTTCCATTAGATTGAGTGTGTCTGATTAAAAAAGACAGTTTTAGATTTTGACTGTAAAGGCTTGTGTATTACTATCTAAGAAATTGAGCAAAGGCTCATCCACTGCTGACTGCAAGGTCTAGAAAATAGATACTCAAGATGGATCTTCCCAATTATTCTCTTTTTTTATTTGAAAAAATGTATCCTAAAGAAAAATTGCTTTGAGAGGAATATTAACACTGCTCAGCTAAGTATTTGCTATTTCCTAAGACCTGAAAATAAGGTTTGCACTAACAATCTAGCTTTTTCTTTTACCATAATTACATTTTCACATTTAAAAACCTATTTATTGTGCAGACCAAATGGCAAGTGATACAGGTTTTTTTCTATTAATAAAGCTTTCTTATGGAACTGTTAGTATTTAAAAGAAATGCACACAGAGCTAAAAAGATAAATGATACTTGCTCAGAAATATAACACTTCCCAGGAAAGTCCAATCCTAACGACTTCCTCAAGCTGAAAGTATTGTATGTTTTCCTATTGTCTTCAGCAGGTACATTAAATTAAAATAATCAAGTGATTATGCAACCATGATTATGCAGCTGCATGGTGCTTAGTTGCTGGCTGGGCTTAAACCACAACACAATCATTGCATAATAACACACACAGAGTAACACTATTCACACAATCGAGTCTTGAAAAGGTTACTTTTTGCATTAAAAGAACATCAGTAATAGGACATAAATGCCAAAATCAGACATTATTCCATGGCAGATTTTAGTTACCGTAAGATGAGGTCCACGACCTTTGCTACTAAACTATACTCAAAGAATCATAACCTTTCCAGTACACTAAAAATCAGGATAGAATCATCTGGGTTTAAAAAGTCTTAAAATATAGTTTACAGTGATACAGCGAAATGGTGTGCCTTTATTAAACCACTGGTTATGGCAAACTTCTAAATGCTGCTTCATTATTTAAAATCTGATAATGTATGTAAAAATATTTACCCATTACAATGTGCAATGTTGCAGTCACTGCATGCTTAATACCATAGAGAGTGTGGGCCAAAATATTAGCAGTACCTACAAAAGCAAACATAAACTATTGTTAAAATAAGAGAGATACAGAATAGCAAGAAAAAAAATATACGTAACATTTTTTTGAATGAAGAAACTGAGACATTTACTACATTTTCAAAAAAGAAAGCCTCCCCGCAAATTACTTAGTCTTGGTAACAGCAGAAAGGCTGAACAGTACAAATTAAAACCATTAAAACTTCCAGAGGTCTATAAAATCCTCTCTGCAAATTCATTCATAAGTGCCATAAAAACCAATGGGGGTGAAAGAGGAAAAGAAAAGCTTTGCAAATATAGCCTTTTTTTTTTAAACCATCTCCCTAAAAATCACCTCTTCTATACCCAAGTGCTGTACTGAGGAACTGTACTAGAAGGCAGATTGTCTAAGAAGATATATTTGGGGAATATTTTTAAGTTGGAAAAATAATATAATACCCCACGAGCGTAGAATGATACATTTCCCCGACAAAATTCTACTACATCTAGCGTAGGATAGCTGCTGCTGTGCCTCTTGCAGGCTACATTTCAGATTCTTAGAAGCAGTAGTGAATAAAATTAATTATTGCACGTCAGCTTTACATATGAGAACACATTAATGACTGAAAAACATCAAGAGAATGTAGAATTCGACATGCATCTGACAAACTGTTGACCTGCATTCAGTGCATTAAAATTGACTCATCTAACTTGTATTTGTCATTGCCTGGACATCGGCAGACCACTTGTATTACTAGCCAATAGATAGGAGAGATTAATTTATTTTGAAACAAGGGAATGAGTAGTAAATCAGCTGGTAATTAGGAAAAAGAAGTCATGAACTAGCAATGTGAGCATGGAGTTGGAAGACAATAGAAAAATAGCTATCAGTTTGTAAAAGAAAGAAGCATGGTTCTAGAGGCCCATGTTTGGTGGTGACTGATATGTCAAGTCACTTTACCCGTGAAAGAAACATGGATATACATGTAAATTTTGCCCTTCCGCTTTAATAGATAAGACACTGTATCAGCTGACTTTTAAACATCAATTTATTTTAAAAATCCTGAAGAAATGGTTGTGTCTTTCCTAAATGTGTACATTTTTAACAGAAGTTCATGTTGATTTTTCTCATTGATCACATATGTCTGGTGTTTCTTAGTCAAGCAGCAGGGCCATAGGATTCACTTCTGCAAAAATAAAGAACCAGGGCCTGCCACCAAGCAGACAGGATATTGAGCTTCTTCATATCACTGATTAAGGGATGAATAATTCAATAACAGATTAATTAAAATAACAAAATTACAAAAGAACAATTTAGAACCTAACATTCTATAAAGGAATGAGTTCAGTGAGATTTTCAAATAATTTTCCTGTTGCTTGAATCATTTAATATGTTACAGCAGCAATAGACAATTCTGGATGCTAAATTTTATGGAAGCATTTAAACTTGTCTTTCAAAAGCAAGGGAGAGAAGAAAGGGAAAGACTATTACATTTCATACCAGAGGCACTCCATTTTTAAATAAGCACTTTAAAAGTATCATGTATCAGACTGAAAAATTAGGTTCGCCCCAAAACTCTGCAACTTTTGATGTCATGTTAGTGGTAGGGAAAAGATATTAAATTTGGAAAGACTGATGTACACAGTTACAAAGCTCTAAAGGCATCTTGTCATTCTTATTCAGGAGTATGTTTTGATTTTTTCAATAATTTATCTGAATAAGATTTGTAGAATAACTGGGAATTGTATCTCAGTATCTCACAGAGCACCTGTTACGTCTTTAGAGCGCCTTAAGTCTCTGAAAGTAATTCAGAATACTCAGAACCTCATGGAAAGCCTTCATAACATCAGAAAGAAGCTCTGAGCAAGGCTCTTAAAGTTCCCACTATGTGAAGGAAATAAGTGAGGTACATCTATCAAGATAACAGACCCAAAACATTCTTTGAAGTTTACATCTCCAGTGGTACATGGGAGAAATCAAGTTATGTACAGTTTTATTCTTTGAACAACTAAAACCATATATCTAAATTCATTCACGTATTTCTCAGAATTTTATAGATAACTATACTATTAATTTCTTTCTCCTTTTCCTAAAAAAAGTAATGTTTAAATAAATCCATCAAATTGGGATTATGAAGTACTTCAAAAGAAGAATAAACCGACAACTTCAAAAGCTAAATGCAAGTCTTTGCTTTTTTCTCCCAAAAGAAAGTCTCTCTAGACACACTAACAGGAAGTCCAGTTTATTAAGACTATTACATTTTCAATCATTTATATGCAATAACTTATATCCAACAACTCAACTAAAAGTAATTTGAACTTTCCTTTCTGTACAATACACATAATAAAGGCAAAAATGTAGCTCTAGTTACAATTTACTATGCAAAATAGTCAGTTTTTCAATTCCGTGAACATAAAATACAGTTCTATAAGGAAAATTCAGGGACAAAAAAAATAGGTTTGACCTAAAAAGCAATTCTTCACAGAATAATACAAGTATATGCCCAACATCATTTCATGTTTGAATGATTTAAGACTTTTAAACTCCAGTTTCAACTAATTCTGCTTAGCCAGTGAAGCTAGCTAAAGAAGTAGCTCAAAAATACTGAAATATTTCCATCAATCAGATTTTTCCACCTCTTATCAACTTTTATGGGAACCTCTGCAAAACAAAGGAAATCACACACACAAAGAGCAGATCATTACAGGTCATGCAAATGGTGTTTATTTACTGTAAATTGACAACAGGGAAGTTATTATTCTGAAAAAATATTTTTCTTTGTCACTGAACATCAGCTAATAAAAGAGCACAAGGTGGAATATACTTCTGACAATCAGACTTGGTATGTCTTAAAACTGGGATTCCTCATTTAAGTAAGAGTAATTTATCAATACAGATGGCAGCAAGATAACAAATGACCACAGCTGAAGTCAATACCAATCTTCATACTGACTTTAATGAGAGTTAAATCTCATTCTTACTAAACAGGATAGGCACAAGTAATTGCATCCTTCTCTTAAATCTGTGGAGCTCATTAACATCTGCAGACGTAAACAAGACAAATAAAACAAGTTCTGCCCGTGTTCAAAAACATAAGTAACACGCTCACCCTTCCACAAGTTGAAGATCTAGAACATGCACAGTTCTGCAGTAGCAAGAACCATCATCTTTAAAAATCTCTTAATACATGCCTAAGACCATTTTGATGCCAGTAATGACTGAATAATGAATCTCACTACCCAGGTCCTATAGAAGGAGGATGCCACACACACAAAAAAAAGCTTATAAACAGAACCAAAAGAATTAAAGTTATCATACAAAAATATTAGAATATAAGCTTTGATGATTTAAGTGGTGATTCATTAATAGTGGTTTTAATGCCATTATTCATCCTCCCAAATCATCTAAACCTTTTTCTCCTCTATGAAAGCTTGGAATATTATTTACCAACAACAAGATGGTTCCCCTGAACGCTATCGTATTACTTCAGAGACTAATAGCCTTCGTTGATGCTCACGTATGGGCTTGCACCCCTCACAGATTACTAACAGCTACAGTTTTAGATCTCACTCCAACTCCTTAATTTACTGTAAAAAGGTTTCATCCATACAACTCCAGCATCTCTATCATCAGCATTTTTTAAACAAAGATTTTATTATTCCAAAAATATAACTCTGTTAAAAATATTAATCCATTTTCCTGACATTACAAACAACTTCCTACAACCTTCTTCCTACAAAATATGCAAAAGCATCACAGTAAGGACAAAGTATCTGCAGGTCATGTAAAGCATGACTGATGAAGGTACCAAACAGAAATTGTAGAGAAAAAAATTGTCCTTGGAAGTGCAAGCACTTCTGCGGTACAATTAACTTAATTAACCAGACAACATGAATATTCATAAGGCTGTTAATGTCTCCCCCATCCAAACAGATAAATGTGATGTAATGACTTCCTAGTCAAGCATAGCTAAAATTCTGATGAAAACTGCACCAACATTTTGGTTCTTTGCCTGAAATATCACAGAAATTAACAGTCCCTCAGTAATATTTCATTTTCTGAATTAATTGAAAATCATGAATTTATTTAAATGAACCACTTAGGACCAAAAGGTTCACAGCCATCAGATATAGATTGTCTCTTGTTCTGTAACAACTGGATAGCTTTTTTAATGTCCTTCCAGTCCCCCCTCCCCTTCCTCCCATTCCCCCTCCGTACAGTTTCTTAGCAGTAGTTCCCATAGCAACAAACACTCTTGCTAATGGCCAGCAGTACAACTGCAGGCTTCCCCACAGCTCATCCATTTGATCTGGACCAGAATAAGGCAGCTCAGTAGAGTGTTTCAGTAAAAACACACTCCCCTCTGGACCTTTCTCTTCAGGAGGTAAACTGTTTCAAGAGCAGCACCTTCGCATCAAGTTGGCTGAAGCTTCAAAATGCTGTCTGAACTACTTACAAGAGAGGCTAAAACCAGATTTTAAGCCACTCAAATAATGCTATCCCATAATACAATTTCTATTTTTACTCAGCTGGAGAATCCTGATAATTTGGTACAATGGATTTCGGGGGGGCGGGGGGGAGAATTAATTGGCCATTGAGTTCCACCTCTTCATGTACACAAGTATCGTACTTACCTGTTTCCTAACTGACTACTTTTTGAAATATCAGTAATATCGAAATAAAAAGGAGTTTCCCAAACTCTCTGCTATAAATTGTTCTCACTGTCTTTTAACAAAGTCTATGGCATTCTGTGTAACCAGCTGTACAGCATTCTTTTGGGTTTACAAATCCTTTTTGATCATGACATATTTGTCTTATCCTGAAGAGAATAAGCACTAATGATAAGGCACAGTATCCTAAGCACGCCCAAACAGTATGGAGTCAAGTGCTGGAGAGATTCAGTCTCAACACCCTCAGATATTCACAGTAACTGAACTGATAAGTGATGGTCCAACTGCTGTACTAAAATTCATTTGCTTCATGTCTTTGAGATTATTGTATTTCTTACCAATACATTTCCAATGTTTTTTTAACTTGGAAAAAAGCTAGTGTAATCTTGCTTTTTTACAAGCAACTAGTCTCTTAATGCTGCTTTGCAGAAGTGCAAAGCAAGTCAGAGTACTTAAAACCTGTTTGATCAGTTCAGAAGTGACGCACTCCTTTTTTTGTAGAAAGCTGAAAACAATGATTTGCTGTTCACCTGGCTGCAGGAATTTTTTCCATAGTAGTTTAAAACATCTGAGAAATTACAGCAAGTAATTCCATCAACATCCACACCAGAGGGTAGTGTTCACGCAAAAATACTCCTCCTCTTTTAAAAAGAAGTGATTACTAGTCCAGAATCAACTCTGCTTGTACTAATTCTAGCTAAGCCTCCCGGCCTGGCCCAAGTTACACTCTGAGAAGGGAAATACAAAAATTGGGTGGAGAAGGGACACCCCACCCCCCAAAACAAACAAACAAAAACCCCCAAAACCCCACACCACAAGATGCAAGTACAAGTTAATAAAGGAGCAGGATTTTTCAAGAGAGATGCATACATTTTCCAGTCTGTAGAAGTAAAAGAGAGAGAAAGCAGTTTTGTGTGCACAGCTGTTTGTTTGGGGTTTGGTTTGTTTTTTCTTCTTTTTATAATCCACAAAATGTATTCCTGGAACACCATTTAAAAAGAGACCCTAAGCATGAATCCAATTGAGAATCCTGCCAAGAAAACTGGAGAGAGAGGTGAAAGAGCATGGCTTATAGTAAGGAAATTCTAGAAATCAAAGTTTTCATTTGGTATAATTTCTGGCAGCAAATAAGGGCAAAACTTGATCTTCCCATGCATCAGCTGAAAATTACTTTAGTTTTCTTCTTCCTGAGCTTCTTCCTTTAGGCAAAGGGCTCATCTGTGCCATTACTATAAATTATCATAATGATTTAAAATCTAGTCATTTGTAATCAATCTCAATCACTAATTTAGGACATTTATTCAATAGCTCCCTTAAGTAACTGAAGCTTTAGCACTAAGAACTGCCTTTAGTAGCCAAAACTATAAAACATGCCAGAGGGACTTAAAACAGATGACTTACAAAATGTAACAGTACCTTTTAGTCTCACCTGCTGGTATTACTCCAAGAGGAACTGGTGCTTTGACAGGTGTTGGTATATAGTCTGTGTCTTTTCCAGCATCTATCTGGGCTTTAAGTAGTAGACCATGAGCAACTTCACTGACAGATCCATCTCCACCAACACAAACTACCCTATTACAAAACAAAAAATGCTAAACAGTTCAGAATAAACTCTTCCATAGCTGAGCAAACACTTGGAAGGCAGCTATCACACACCATATACATAATGATATTTCAAATAGCTAAAACATGTTCTTTCTTTAAGAACAAGCTAGGGCTTCACTGTCAGATCAGTGAATGTTAACTCACAAGATATAAGCATCCTTATTTCTGCTTTCTTCTGAGTAGGAGTAAATATATTTAACAACTTACAAAGTATTTCTTACCTTACCACACGTTATCCACATTAACTGATCAGATGGAAGAATAAAGCACATGCTCAAATGCCTCAGTGGAAAAGTTCTTTAAATCTTTTAATGCCGACCCAACACAAGCATTCCAATGCTTTTTAATTGCCCTTATAATAACAACTCACAAAATATTACAATGAAATCAAAAATACTGGAAAAAGCTAATCCACACACTGTGCAGGCAGTTGAGGGATTTAGCAAGGTATAAAACCCTAGTGCCAGCAATCCTTTGCATGAAGGTACTTAATCACTGCTTTTGGAGCATGTAATTAAACTCCCACCTGCTGTGGCTATAGAGAGGAATGCATTTGTCTGTAAAAGCTCTGTCATAGCAAACATTTTTTTCCCTTGTTTTTGTTTATTTAAGTAACTATTAAAGTGATTCTCCAAATTAGTAATGTTTGAAAGTTAAATGTTTTTAAGGTAAACACATTTTAATGATAAAAATAGTAATAGTACAATCCAAGCATTTACAACATAAATGTCAGATTTACATTAGGAGGCACTTACTTAAAATAACCTTTTTTCATATATCTATACGAATGCAGTTGTGAAACTATGTCCAGTAATTCAACCAGATAAAACCAGTAAGTTCTTTATAAGAAAATACTCAGCATGTTATTAAATGTTTAAATTAAATTATCTCATCTCCTTTAACATTTTTCTTCAGTTCCTATTATTATTTCCCAGCTATTTTTTAATTTCTAAATTTTTACAAATGTTTCCTCTACCCAGCTAAACGTATATAGCAAAAGTTTGGAGCACATTTTCTTCCTGCTTGTAACCAGGAGTCATCTCTCCTGCCTATTGTCTCATTTTTTTATTAGATCTGTTTATTCCTAGGCTTAAAAGTTTCTGCCACAGCAGAAAAAAATAGTTCATCTTCATAGTCTGATAAATTGTATACCTGGAAGGACTTATGTGGATTGTCTTCTAGCTATAAAACTTTTGAAAACAGATATATTTTCTTCTGATTTAGGGGAGCTGTGTTTGCTGTTATTGAAAACAGATGAAGAGTCCAAGGAATAACATAAAAATGCTGCTAACTTTAATTTGTATTAATTTAGCATTCATCATCGAGAGTTGCCTTTTTGGCTGGAAATATAGATACCGTCAGGGACGAGAGATTCCAAAGCTAATCAGTGAGAACCTGCTATGCATAAGGAGTAGAAAATCTTGAGCAAACAGATTGGCCCAAGACCTTGAAGAAGGTTTCATAGAGGAATAAACATCTGTCTAACCATCAGACACAAGTTTCTTAATCAACTATTCACTGAAGTCTGACTAACCCATGCTACTGTAAACAATATCCATAATAGCTTAGGCCCCTTATTAGGGAAGAAATACATGGATGCATATCGTATGTTTCTGTCACTGTACAAACAAGAAAATGCAGCTGAGATAGCAGCACGACAAATGCACTCACTCTATTTGTCACCAACGCTTGGCCCCAAGGCAGGGTAAAAAAAACACACTGCCAAGTTGGCAAAGTACCTAAATTTCCAGTGTCGGTAAGAAAGAAAAAATGTGGATAGGAAAAAAGGTGGAGTATATGAGATACACGACATATGCCTATGATCTTGCAAAACAGAGTGGGAACTGGAAAAATCAGAGAAAAGAAATAAACAGCTTTGACAAAGAATTAAAACACAGCAGTATTGCTTATGGAAAGCTCTAAGATACATACTTCCAATTTACTACTGCAAATCATAAGCTTCAACTTACTTCACATGCTGTTTAACATGTAAGAAACCATAACGCACTCTGAGAGAAATTCAAGATCAGAAATTGTGTGTTGCTATACTGCTTACCTACTGTAATGAATAAAAAACTGTTGTAGTTTGCCCTTTATACAATTTTTACCTGAATTAGCTTTCAATCTGAAATAGGCAACGCTTGAAAAGGACAAGCTGAGTTAGAGCAGCAGACTAATGTACACAGGCATGGCTTTCAGTCCACACTTTCAGTCCTCACCTCCAGTCGCTTCCGTGCTTGGGCAAGGGAGATCAGGTCTACATGAACCGCCATGTAGAAATACCACAAAAACTACGTTACCTCTCACCACCATGCACAGTGCCTTCCACATCTAAAAGGAGGTACAGAAGCACTATTCTATTTTCTAAACAGGGAACTAGGTGACAGATGTAGTATCTGCCTTGAACAAAACCAGACAAAAAGCCAGGGCAAAACAGGAAAGAACTGAGGCCTGCCAAATCACAAGCAATGCTGCTCAATAAACAGGTAAAACTTCCCAAGACTTAATGGAAACAGTGAAAAGAGATTATGTCAGGTGGCTGCTAGAATTGCTAAAAGCGTGATTTTTCATCAGTAGGACAATTTCACTGTTGCAGAGTTAATTTTCAATTCAAACCAGATCCCATACTTTTTCTGTTTTAATTTCTAATAATCCCAAATTGTCACTAAATTTTATTTGGGAAACACTGAGGTGGTTCTGAGGGCCTATAAGATATTTTTATCTAAGGCAAAAATTCTTAGGCTAGACAGCAATGAGGAAGTCATGAAGGACTTCACAGAAACATAACCAGAAGTACACCATAAGCCTTTAAAAATTTGAAAAAGAAAAATCAATTTCAAATATTCTTTTCCTGTTCTTAAGAACATATCTAAAGATAATGGACACGAGAGAGACTAGTTTTTTAGCTTTCTTTTTCAAAGTATCAGTCATAGCATAATATGAATGCTGACCTCATCCTATCACTCTGTAGACTTTACTTGAAAATAGCAATTAAGACATCTTTAGGTACATCAGTGTAAAGAGCTACCCTTGCAACCCATCTTCCCTATGATTTTATATCAAAAAGCATCCCAAGTTAGCTTTTTAATAGGATGTTTTTCTGTATTGTGCTTTACTGAATGAGTACATAGATGGATGCCAGGCTATTTGAGAAGTTATAAAATTCATTTTTCAAACACTTGAAGTTTCTTTTTTGCTCATAACCTCTGATAATAAAAGCTAATTAATTTCCACATTAAAAAAAAACAAAACAACACACTTAGCTAACTTAGAAAGGACAGGTATCTTTTCACCTCAGAAATCCTATCATATTGACTTGAGGATTATTTTCTTCCAGTTTCTTCTGTTCCTTTTTGCCCTTAGTTCTGCCTACTGGAGAGAAGTCTTATGGGGAAGCACTCCAGTGACTCTACCCAATGATCAAGACAATACAATTTAAATATGACTCAAGAGTAGAAGGGATTTCTGCAAGAAGATATGACCCTTCTCTGTCTTCATATCTGCTTCCCAGGACAAACTGGTTCCCCAGTTGGTACCCCAAAAGGTATGTCTTAATTGGAAAAAAATTTTCCTCAGAATCTGGAATACATAGATATGTTTTCAGATAGATTTTCTCACCTAACTCTGTGAGTTTCTAGAACTAACAGAAAACTGATTAGACTATAAGCACTAAGCCTTCTTCTATGGCTCGCTGCATATTCCAGTAAGAGTTGTAAGACTGCTGTAAGACTACCATAGTATGCAAAACTATTCTTAAATATAATTTAATCTTATTATTGAATGATTAATGTAAAAATACCGAAGACTGCAGGATTAATCCATATAGCAAGGTCTTTAAAAATGATTGAACAAGTATTTTCACTCTGGACTTCAAGTAAGTTTGAATGATTTTTTTTTTTAATGGAAAAAACATTCAAGTTACTTTTAGATAAAATGCCCTCCTTAAGAACTATTTGAATGGATAGTGTGAAATACAAGGCACTTGTGCCATTCTTGAAAATACAGAGACTGAAGCTTTCATGAACCATATTTAAGAAAGCTGTAGGTTTCTTCACCATTATTTATGAATCTAAAATACATACCTATTGTCAGTAAGTAATAAAAAACAAAGCATCTAATGAGAACTGATTTTCTCAGGCTTAATATATACGTGAAACAGAGTAACTCATGAAATACCTACTAGCATAGTTTTGGCTGGAGTACAAATAAAAACTAACGTGATGAGGTTTACTAACATTTATTGTCACTAACCAACTTACCCATCAAATGCCTGGAGTTCACATTCTTTAAGTACTGAGAGAGCATGTCCTTCATACTCAGTTACTGTGGAAAATAACATTATTTATCAGAAGAGTAGATAATTTAATGGTTCTTTTTAAATTTTTTTCCCTTCCAACATAAGGAACATAGAGTAATTCACTACAGATTTTTTTTAAATAATTAAATGCATTAGAAGTATGAAAAGGTATGTTTTACAGTCACGACAGCTAAAAGGCAAGACATTAAAACTCAGCTGCCATCAGATGCATGGCTATTTAGTGCATTTTAATTCAGAGAATTAGAGAATATGTTTGTTGCATCAAAATGCAAGTTTTAGCATTGACACAGTTGGTAAACTTCAGGAAAATGTAAGCATATCCTCAGTTAAGACTGAATTGCTTCAGTATCAATCAAATTTAATTGCCTTTGTGTTAAGATATGCAAATTGCTAAATCAAAAATATGAGGATTTAAACACAGAAGTATGAAATCAAGCCAAATACCAGTGACAACAGAATATAACACACAGAGGAAGGTGGCACAAGTATACACCAGAGTTCATAGCCTCTGGAGGAAATGAATCTGTCACTCTACATTGATGTCTCTGTGTTTGCTGATACTCTATATAGTACTGTAAATGCCAGTGAAGACAGGATAAACTGGCATACTACAGATGGCACAAAGCATCATAACTACATTTAGCATTTTCTAGGCCAGCTTTGCCAGAAGAGACAGCCCAGCTGCAGCCACCCATCAAAGATTTTTGCTGACTGACATGACACTTGCAGATGGATTTTTTGTGTAAGAATGTGCATCATTATATGCAAAATTACATTAATCTTTCATGCTTGTCTGTCCCTGGTGCTAGCACAATTCAGAGCTTTTCTCCAGTGTTTCTAAACACTGTTAAAATTATTAGTCTTGGTGTCTAAAACAATCATTCCGTATCTGTACCTGTTATAACAGTATTTCTACAGACTATTCAAATGCTGCTTACAAGAACTGAAAACACCTCTCACTCCCTATATATCTATACATACACAAGAATGTGTATTGTGCGTGTAACTTTTTTTTTTAAGAAAGAAAACGAAATCGAATTAAAAGTGATAAAATTTTTTACACTTTACACTAAACAATTGTATATCAGCATATAACTTAAAAATCTCCCAACCAGTATTAGCAAAGTTCTAGTGCTTGGTGTTTTGGAAATTCTTAATTAAAAAAATAGTTATTCTGATTATATCAAAGGCAGAGAATTATCATTTTGCTACAGAAATACCTATCACTGTAATAGCTGTCAGAAATAATTTACAGAATTTACTTTCATGCAGGACCTTTTCTGAAAGATCAAAGAACAATATTTAAGCTATCGTACTGTTTTGCTTTTACCTATGGGAACTATCCTTTTATCATTCTCTGTAGATTGTGAAAAAAGTGACCAATAAAACTGTGCATCATGCAAAAATGCAGAAAGGTTCAAATATCTTAGAACTGCTTAACTGTGAAAGAAACTCTTCCCGTGAAAACATACAGTTGGTTACCAAGTTACATGCCTCTTTAAATGAACATGATGACATTTAGAAAGTTATGAGTACAGTCTAAATAAAATGGTACAGTAAATAAGATTTTATTTTGTAAAAGAAAACATGCTCGGTGGTTTCCTAATGTAATGTATGTAGGTTATGTTTACTACTACAAAATAAATTCACTCAAAGAACAAGGACATGAAAATAAAGAGGACTCCTGACTACAGAGAAATCAATAAAGGCAGTAAAAATGACTAGTGTAAACCAGGTTGATGGAGACTACATCCTCTTTGCATCTAATAGCTTAAGTCTGGAAATTACATAGGAGGACTACTGCAAGGCCTAATGCTGGTGAAAATTCCAAGGAATTTAAAATTTCATGAGAGAATGACAGAGGTACACAGCACCTATTTTGAAACATTGTGACAAAAAGGTCATGAAAAAATTAAGTTTCCAGGGAAAATACCATGAGAACATATAAAAAAATCAATCAAGTAGAAAAAACAATGAAAAAAAAAATCTAACACAGACATAAAAAAGACCATGTCTAGAAAGTTTTCTGCAGGCTTGACAAGCTCCAGAGGGACATGTAAAAGTCATTCTGATAGCTGGAAAAAAGCTAGATGTTTGAATATTTGGTTGTGTTCCAATTCAAGGGGGAAAAAAAACCAAAACCAAACAAAAAACTAAAAAAAAAAACCCAAAAATTTTGGTAAGAGGAACAAAGAACTTCTTTCACCTTTGAGAAGGATTCAGATTACATATTTGGCAAAAATTTTATCACAAAAATATTATTTAGTGCTTTTTTCAACCATTTCTAATGCATAACTGAGAAAGTTTTCCTTTTTCAAGGACATTTTGTTGCCAATTTGTAAATTCCAGTACAATTTAAGTTTCAAGTAATAGCATTCTGAAAGAAGTGCACTGACAATGAACCTCATTTGAACAGTCACACATACAGCATTTTGGAGTAACACCCTGTCTCACATACCCAACAAGAAGCTAAGGGTTCAGCCTCTACATATAGAAAAAGCAACTTATAATTAGTTCAACATTTCAAAACATGGGACACTTCCAAACGACACATATAAATACTGGTACTCGTGTCACAGACTAATGTCAATAGGATTAAAATCGCTAATGATCATAACAGATTAACTGGTGTTGACACTGGATGAAAAAAAATTAATGTTCTTTACTGTATAGTGAGTTTAAACCAATGTTATTTGTCCAGTTCTCAATCACCCTCTTTTCCTTTGTGACTCTGCCCTAAAAATGGGGGTGTGGGGAAGACTGTTGGTTTTGCCTAAGCATCCAGCTTGTAACTGTGCATAAATGGAAGCAGAAGAGTCAAAACTAGGAAGAGAAGAGAGACAAGCTAGGAGTCTGTTGGGGTTACCTTTATTTATTTTTCTTTAGTATGTGTAAGATTTTGCAAAATAATAATGTATTTCTAAAATACTAGCTCCAATTGGCAGTATTTGCCAGTACTTGTAGGTATGCCAAATGTGGAGTGAGCTTTTGTGGAACTGGATTTTTAAAAGAGCTACCATTCTTCTCCTTACAGCCATATCCCAGCTGCAGCACTCAAGATTGCCAAACTCTTAGAAGACTGTATAAAGACAAGTTTTTAAGTATTGCTTAGCCTTAGCTACAGTTAAAGTACTGCTTCAGTTTAAATTGGCTAATTCCCACTTTCTACTGCACTAAGCACTTCAGAGATTTGTTTATTCCACGTAACAAAAATAACCCAAACCAACAAAACACAATCCACTCTTTAAGACCTTTGGTGAATTTCACTCAAATTAATACATCCGTAATGTATTTGTATCTGCAAAGTAATCTGGAAAAAGAAAACCCTACCAAATTTAATGATAATAGGAAAAAGTAAATGCTATTTCAGAACTCGCTTATTTACATACATGCCTTTTGACTGCTGTATATCCTTAAGTAGGAGATAATACCTCCACTCCAAACTTCTAAATAAAAAAAAAAGTTTATTCCAGCAGAAGTTATAATGAAGAATAAGATCTGGCAAGCTTGATCACGTAGGAAGCAACAGCCAGCTACCAAAATACAAGATTGGATGAGGAGAGCTCTGTCTGTCTTTCAGCACCCCACTGTCAAAGTTTGCTGGGTTGTTGGGTTTTTTTTAGCAACCTGCAAGTCTTGCATTGTGTAAGCACTGGAAGCAAATTTGCTTTAAGATTTTTGCGTACAAAGAATTTTAAGCTTTAAATATGTGTACGTGAAAAGACTACTAAAAGTAAACTATCTTCAGTGTAAAAATTGTACAAAAGCCTTCAACTTTTACTACTTAATACACCTTTGTACACCACTATGTATGCAAATACTGGCCATGTTTCAAAAAGCAGTGAGATGAACACTCTAATTTCATAAAATACAAAATAATTATGGGAGGAAAAAAAACCTGTTCAATTTACCTGAAATGAGGCACTTAGTTTTATTAGAAGATGGTACCAGTAGACAGGAGTTTCACTCACGACCCACCCTCACCCTTCCTTTTTTTTCCATAGTTCTTAATTATTTAGTTCTCCACCAGCATTTAAAACTGTTATGTAGTTTTCTCATTTTGCCTGTAGGAGGAGTGTTAGGCAGCTAATAAGCACAATACTATTTGGACATTGTCAAAATAACCTTATTTTCAGGATAAACCATTAAACATTCATCTGGCTAAACCCAGAATTTTCTTTTCAAAATTAAAAGAAAAATAATTTTAAAATTAACTTTAAACTGGTTTTATTCAATTAGGAAACTTTTTAAAACTACTATAAATTATATTCATAGTTTGTATTAAATTCTAGTAATTAATCTAAAAAAAAACTACTGATACAGATTTGGCTTATTAGTTCAGCTTTAGAATTCCAGGTGACATAATGCAGCTAAAAATGTCATCTTACACAGGATAATGATAATGCTGCCTTTAAGAGAGTCTAACAAACAAGATTTTGTTCACAGTAAAGATAAAAGAAACACTAACCAGTAGTAAGGAATAAAATTTTTAAAAGGTAATTTTCTTTAAATAGTTGCTTAAAGTAATAACTAATTTAACAATGACATAGTCAGTCACCTGCACCTAAGGTCTGCATGACAAAAAAAAGAACTTTTTACAAAAAATTGTGACCAAACAAGGCTAAGTTTAATTTCTAAGATGACAGCATTATTATTAATCTGTTTACGCAATCGTCTATCCCTTGCAGGTGAAAAATATGTCTGTGAGAATCAACACTTATATAAAGCTGCTCACATACCCTTATCAATTAAGGGAAATTAAGAACTTATTGCTACAGAATTCTAACATGGAAAAAACTTTTCACACTTATTCTCATGCATCTTTAATCTTCGACTGATTTTACTTTAAATTGTGGGCTAAGTAATTAAAAAATACATAGAAACGAGTAACAAAATTAGCGAGATAAATCTTATTTTTATATATATATAAATTGTTATATTTTATATATAAATCATTTATCCTCAGGCCTAAATCAGATTTGCTCAGAATGATTTTTGGCCTGCAACCTAAACAAGTCATGATTTCATAAGAAGTTTAAGGGAGAACTGTAGGTAGGATGAGCACTCTGTCGTATAATTTGTTTATGCTGGAACTGATTATTTTGCAAGCCAATTACAACAGACGTAAGAAAAACACTTTTTGGTGTTAAAATGTCTTGCACCAAAATTTACACTTCACTTGGATATGAAATGCAGAACCAAAAATTAGCAGTGTATTAAAGGGAATTGTAATACTATGGATAAAAAAATATTTGGAATGGGAAATACTGGTATCATTTCTCTGAAAACTTGGGTCTGTTTTGGGACCAAATCTGATGCAGTGTAAGTTTTGGTCTCTTCACAGAAGGGGGCAGAAGTAATGATCAGTTCATTAATATTTTACTGCTTTAAGAAAATTGTTTTCCTGTTCAATTTCTTACAAAAACTCAAACAAATAAAACAGCCAAAGGGCAAATTCAGGACATAAAGCAGAAGTCTGGCAGAAATTGGGGCCTTAAAACCTAACCTGCTATGGGGAACCCATTGCTGAGCAGAAGGCAGCATCAGTACAACATTAAAGTTGTCCCTTCACATTCTCCAGACACCAAGTCATGCTCATGTGCCTCGTGAGAACTGCCCTTGTCATCACAGAACTTAATCCCTTAGGCTTCCAGGTCACCCCTGAAACTGAGTCAGAATCCAGAAATAATGTGTCCTTTGGATAAGCTCCTCTTATGATGTCAGGCCAATAGATGTTCTCAGAAGAGAAGTAATATTTAAAGACATGTGTTTGTCAGGATGCAGGAACAACTCTTAGCAAGCATATAAAAGACTTTCAGACATTAAATGCTTGTTTCTTTTTATAGAATGCTTGCTTTAAAAAATAAAAAATATATATATTACTAGTATTGATAGCTATAGGGGAAAAATAGTCAATTAATAACAGAATTACTGAAACATTTTTTATAAAAAAAAAAAACGTATTAACTACAATTCCAAATACTCTATTTGGAGTGAAAGCCAATAAGGATTAGCAGTAAATTCAAATTGTCTTGCATGCTTAAGTACTAGTTTCACAAAGGATTAAACTATGCTTTTGAAGCAACTTACCTGTGACATCAGTTTTGATGTCAGCGAGCTTAAAAAGAGGCGCAACTTGTTCATAATAAATATGAGTGGCTTCTCTTTTATGGCTGCTTGGATTAACAAACACTTTTAAGGATTTTGGTCTATTTTGAAAGCCTAAAAAGAAAACACAAAACGTTTAAGATGACACACAGCCCAGCTATTTTTACAGCTCTAATTTTTAATATTACAGTACTTTAACAGGACAATGAAATTATAGTCTAAAAAAAAATCTCAATTTCTTCTTGGATGTGTGCTATTTATATTAAAATTACAGTAATGATTACTTCTGTGTGTACAGCTAATAAAAAGTAGAAATGAATCACACACTAACTAAAATGCTGTAGGACCAAAAAAAAAGTATATGCCATAACATAGTTAAACCCTGATACAGGAGCAGGGTGAATGTGGCAAAGTTATAAGATTGGGCAACAAACAAACAAAAAAAAAAAATCAAAACATATCCTTTTTGGAATTTAATATAAAACACTCCCAGCAGGCATATGACAATAACACACAACAAAACTGATACTACAATCCAATACTTCTGTTTTCTGAGACTCCAAATCAGACAGTGCAAATGAAATTCCCTCATCTTGAAGGAGGTCTGAAGAAATACAAAGAAACAGAAAACTTGGTAACATCATTCAGAAATGTGAGAATTATTGTTCATTTTATTTTTTAAAAAGTTACATTTAGGTCTTTGAAGTAGTGAACTCTGAGCAAACAACACTGAGAAATACTGCTATGCAAACAGTACCTTGTCTTGGACATTATCCCATGAAGTAATTTTATTATTTGGAATATGACATTTTGTTGAATAGTAAATAATTAAACAATAACATTACTTTTCAAGTTCTTTTTTCTAGAATTCTTAGAATTGCCATGATTCAGTGAGGTTGGTTTGCTACAAAAAGCACGTGGTGACATGCAATACTGATATTTCTTTGATAGTTATTTAAAAACATTATTTGAACAGTTTTGTATTCAATTAATTCATCTATAAATTCTAAATTTTCTTTTAATATCAGGTTAGATTATCACTTTCTTAGCCAAGTGAAGGCTAGAACATCTGGCAAGTACACTGCTTTCAACATTCAAGAACAAAATTAGTAGTAGGCTACAATTCCAAAAGGAACCACAAGTGAAAGCATGTTTTCCTGCCCCATGTGGAGGATTACTTCAATTTTTACAGCCACATGTACCTTCAGAGTGTCAGGCTGGGACTTCTTGAAGCTCCTCCCACTTACTCTACCTCAACAACTAAAGCGGAACAATCCCTCAGAGAAATTACAGATAAATACTATTTCAGCATCAAAGAGGAAAGTATTCCTTAAGATCAAAACATAACAACTACAGAAGTCCCATAGATTGCTTTTTCGCTTATTTAAACACATCAAATAACCTGGAAATGAAAACTAGCACATTATCCATTTTGTGTTAGTAAATCTTAGATTTCTTCAAGATACTGTAGGAAATTACTGGATCAGTTTTATGTATGCTTTCAGGTTATAGCAGCAAAACCAAGTTTTCTAATTTTATTTATGGCAAAATGTTACACAGTTATAGTGCCATGTCATTGCAAGACAAATTAATCCTGATGAATCCTTACTGCCTGATGAATCCTGAATATCTTCACTAATAAGCCTTAGTACCTATATTTAAAAGTATCTCCTCTAAAAAGGAGATAAAAAGAAAACGGGGAACTTGGTAAGGACAGCAGATATGCTGCAGGGCAGGGCTACCATTCACAAGGACTTTGATTAGCGACAAGAAAGGTTTGACAAAACCTCAAGTTGTTCAACAAAGACAAACACAAAGTCCAGCACCTGGTCCAGCAAAACCCCAGCAGTGCAGGCTGGGGATTGACCAACTATGCAGCACCTCTTCAGAGAGCATCTGACCTTCCTGATGGTCAAGGAGTTGAGTATGACCAAAGAGTGGGCTATTGATGTCATGAAGACCAAATACTTACCGGGCTGCCATAACAAAAGGACAACCAGCAGTTCAAAGGGTATCACTACACCCGTGTATTCAACGTCTTTTGAGCCTGAATCTCAAAAACTGCATCCACTTTTAAGCCCCCTAACACAAGAATGATCAAGTGCAGTGAGTCCAGCAGAGAACTGTGATTATAATGAGGGCCTGGAACAGGCCACGTAAAAGAGGCAGAGGTAGGTAGCTTTGCTTAGCCTTGAGAAGAGAATCTATCTAAATGCCATCCTTAAGTATCTACTGTGGGAGTAACAAATACCGCCAAGCCAGACTTTTCTGTAGGTGCAACAACAAAAAGGCAACAGACACAAGTTGCAGCAAGGAATATTCCAATCTGAAATAAAGAAAAACACTCTTTGCGATGAGGGCTGTTAAGCCGTGGACCACATTGCCCAGAGAAGCTGTGGAATGTCCATCCTTCGAGATTTTCAGAACTTATCTGGACATGGCTCTAAGCAATCTGATCTTGGTTAGAAGCTCACCTGCTCTAAGCAGGAAGCTGGAACAGATAATATCCAGAAGTCCTTTCCAACCTAATTTATTCTTGATTCTCTGGAGATGGAAACAAGCACTGCAGGTACATACTGTAGCATAATTTCTAATCATAGGAATTACAACATGAACAAGGAAGAGTATACAAGTTCCCAGACACTATTAAAACACATGCATCATCAACATAAAGTCATTCTAATAATCATTATTCAAGCCACTTAATGGAAATCTGCTATCTGGTATTGTTGCAGTCTTTTAGAAATTATAAAAATATTAAGACCAAAAAAATAATTTCTGTGACTTGGTATTTTGCCTAAAGTGTCAATAGAAATTAATTTAAAAACTACAAGAGCAAGGACTCCTGATTTAAAAGAGAAACTATTTAGTCACATTCATAAATGTGATGTCATGTTTCTTATCTTCTCTAGAGGAACTTCTACCTGTGATCAGCTGGCCCTAAATGCTCAACCCCCACCAACACCCAGAGCCACAAAACTGTAAAAGCTGACTACAAAGTCTTTGATTTGTAAGTAAAGCATACTTTTGAACTTAATATATATATATATATATATATATAAAATATAACACACAAAGCAGAAGAAAACATTAGCAAAGTACAGAGTTTGTAGAAGTAGAGAAAGGTGATGAAGTGTCATAAACTCTGTTACTCAGTGTGAGTTACAATACTGCTAAACAGCCATTAGGAGAAAACTGAAGGGAAAAAAGCAAACATCGCTATCTCACTTAATTGGTTTTGAGGTTTAGGTGTAAAAATTTAAGCCCCAAGTAGCAATATAAAGTTTTAAAAGAAAGCATAAGCAGGCAAAAGAATACAGACTTTTCAATTGGTGGGGGAAAAAAATCCAAGATTTTTAAGGAAATAGTTGAATTTTTGTTGGGGCTTGTTGTTGCGGGGGGGGTGGTGTTAACCAAAAATTCGTTCATTAAATGATTCTAAGCCAGGAACTGTATGTACAGTTCTATATATTAGGCTATTGCTGAAATGTAGATCAGAGTTAATTCATAAAACCTAGTGAGATTCCCAAGAACCAAATAAATTCACAGGATAAAAGTGTTAGCATATTCTCTTTATGACTACTTCAATATGGATTTACTTTTTTTTAGTGAGGTAAAGTATTATATTTATAGAAACAAGTATCACAAACAAGGCAGTTGAGCAGAGAGTACACTACTGATGTGGTTTTGTTTGTGCCAAATGATTGCTAGCCAATCTGAAAGGATGATCACAACAAAAATTGCTAGTTATTCCCAGCATGCACTGGACATGTTATAACACACGAAACAACTGAGTTTAATGAAAGAATATCCAAAAAGAGTCAAAAATTAAACTTTCACACAATTATATAGTGAAACTTCTTTAAAAGTATTTTTAAATAATAATAATCTTTTAATTTCCTTTAAACAACATCTACATGAATGAATCCATGTCATTTACTACAGTCTGCAACCGATTTCAGTCTGTCAGCCTTTTGGTGTTCTCCTAACTGGTATTCTGTTATTGTTTTCTGTGGCTGCTCCATTTGAAATGAACCAGCAGCCTAAAGCAGGAAGGCCAACTGTTCCTCTAGTACTAACAAATGTGCTAATATGCACTAGTTTAAACTTGATCTATCAAGTGAATCAGTGAACCATGAAGGGTGGTGGGTCAATCAGGGTGTTCTGAAAACAAAAGCTCATAGGGCAGCAGAGACGCTATGCTCAGACATACATCTGTGCTGCTTTCAGTTTGTAGCTTTATGAAAATGGGTTTATGCTACAGAAGTTAAGAGCCTGGAATCATATCATTACTGCATACATTTAGAAATACTTTATACAACAGTAATATTATACATGAGAAAAATTAATGAGACAGATCTGTTAATGTAACTATGGAGACACCACTGTTAATATTAACTAACCAAAGTTAATGTTTAACATTAATACTTTGATTTAAACCTCATGCATGAAGTTTCAGACATTCATATCAAATCCCAGTGCGAGAGATACTACAGAATAGTAGATAAATATAAAATGCACTTTATGCATTTTTTGCTCATCATTTATTCTTAACCATATTTACTGTCTTCTATTAGTTTACAGAGTTTTTAAGCAAAAGTTTTTCAAATTAACTGTTAATAAAAATGTTTCCTCTTGCTAAAAAAAAAAATTAAAAAATTTAAAAGGCCAGAAAAGCATTGATAATTATGTATTTTCTCTCATTTCTTGGCCTGTCTTAACCGTTTAAAAAACACTGGGCATTTGCATGCACAGAGGATATTAAATTAGACAGTGAATTCCACTGACACAGTATGTCCCCACTTACATGCCCGTAAGTCCACTACAAAGAGATGCGATGTAGAAATGGAAATCACTCAGTCAGGTGTATAACATGAGATCAAGAGCATACTAGAATCTGTCTAAGCTGCCATTTGAGGCTTTCAAGGAGCTAGTCCAGAATCAAGGCTCCATAGGTGCATGCCTTGAGGTGGCAGTAGTTATTTTACATCAGTTTAACAAATATGCGACATACAGAAGATCAGTTTTCCTGAACACCCTATCATTGAGCAAGCTCTTCATATCTAGCTGGCATGCATCTGAACAGCAGCGTTATGCAGAAAATAAGAACTTTTTTAAAAGTGGGAAGATGGTAGTACATGTATTTTTTTATCCTGTCACACACACACAAAAAGCCACTGTAACTAAATTCTGAACAATATATCTGTGTACTCACATGATGATGGGCTTCATAAAAAAATTATAGCCTAGTTAGATTTTAAATTGAAGTACTCTGAACACAGATTCAAAGCAACAGAGGATACTCACTACGAAGACAGTAAGAATGAACAGGAAAATCCATGCAAGAAACATTCATGTCAGACACAGAACACACAGTAAAAGGGAAACTGTGTACATGGTATTTCAGAAAAGAAATTAAATCTTCATTAGAAAAAAATCACCAGATAAAACTCTAGTTCATATCATCACTGCTAAATTTGCTATTGTTCCTTAATTAATGTGTACACATAAAAATCTAAAACTTGTCAGAATAAGATAAACAAATAGAAATTGCATTTATTTTCAAAAATAACCTTTTAGTCATATTTAGCCATTCTGACAAATGAAGTACATGTTTACTGACAGCCATACCCAAACATATATACACTCTACTTCAGTAAACCACCTGCTTTTAATTTGCTCCAGCCTAGAAGCAGTAAAAAAAAACTTCAAGTAAATAAAGCAGCAGTTAATGAAAGTTTACTTTGTGATCAGACAGGTTAGAAAAAAAAACATGTACACTTAAATTTTGACTATTTTGGAAGGTTGAAATTTTAACTTTATCCTGCAGTTCTTAAGGAAACCAAAAAGGAGCCAGTTTGAGTTCATTAACAAAGATGTCACCAGCACTGTTATGAAAACAAGCTGCAGCAAAAACAATGAAAATTCATCACTGTTTCAAGCAGAGATATATCAGTGTACCTTTTGAGATTTCAGTTATTGAGAACTCAACAGAACTTATCTGCATTTCATACTTTTAGTCCCAACTTGAATCCCACTGGGAACTTCCTACCAATGTTTGGTACATTTTAAATCAGAAGACTTTTTTCTGAATGATACCATTACTATACCATCACTGTTTGAAAAACTGATGTTTCTCTGCCACAGTGAATGCAGAAATACTGCTGCTTTTTTGGTGATCTTCTGCATAGAAAGACAGTTTGGATATCTACTCAGACTTCAAAATGTAACTGTGTGAAAACAACTCTCACTGTAATTACAGAACTTAAATACACATTAGTGAATGATATTTTGGGGGCTGTGTTTGGTTATTTTTTCCTCTCCAAGTCCTGATTATTCCTGAATTAGAAGGAAAGGAGAAAAATGTACTGATTAGAGATCAAGAAAAATCTGCACAAGGTTTGAGCTTTTGGAGAAAGACTGAAGCTGAAGGAAGAACTAGAAACAGCTGCATTGCACAGAATGCTATTTTTTCAGATTCAGGTGGCTTCCAATTACAAAGCTATAAAACAGAGACTGCACCTCGAAGTCAAGGCAACCTGAGCAAGAGATACTGCAGCTTTTTTTCTGTGAACATATGGTATCACTGCTCCTGATGGATGGAGGGTAATCTGGGAACAAAACAGACATTTGCTCCTTATGCAAATGTCCTTGCCTTTATGGGTAGCTGGAGATCTGCAAGAATCTTGGCACTTTTGCAAATCTAGATATTGTGTGATAAAGTCTTTCAAAAGGGGGCAAGGGAAGGCACTTTCTATCACACATTTTTATTTGGAAAATCCAAAGCGTATCCTAAGCAAACAATGTAAGAATGCACTGTGATTAACTCGTGTTATTTTACTTTCTCTAATACCTGCTTTTGACAAAGTCACTTTACTGGAAGTACACTATAAATTGCTACTGAAAGTGTTATTACAAACACTACAGATGTGCAAGATCTGAATTCCATAATCTGGATCAGTATTAACAATTCAGCTGGAGTTTTAATACTTTATTATAAGATAGATTGTTTTTCTTCTGTAATAAACAAACTCATTTGCTATAGCCTATAAACAGAGACACATTTCAGAGCTAAATCAGAGAGTTTAGTTTGTGGTGGTTTTTTTGTTGTTTCGGTTTGTTAAATTCAAAAGTGTGCTATATTCTGTGTCTTTCCAATATTGATGGTATTAAATTACAGTGAAAGGTTCTGATTTGTTGTGGGTGTTTTCTCCCCTAAATAGTGAATACTTCTTGCTTAAACTTGATACAGCTTCCATGAGAAAAAAATGCAACTGGGTTAAACAAAGCACCCTGAAACTGGCATTAGCCCAGGCAAACACAGAAAGATATTTTTTAGAACAAAGAATTGCCTCTCATCACTAGCTAGTGTCAATACATTTTGTATCAAATTATACAATAAGAGCCCTGCAGAACCTTAAGAGCACTTCCACTTGTGAATTTATGAAGAAGTTGAAAACCTCTCCCATTAGTCTCTTAAAGAATCTGCGGGTCTCAAGTGACAGCTCCTTAACAGTCACCATGAAGTCCCTGAAGAGTTCCCAGTACTGCAGCAACTGTAGTACCATCAGATGTGCTGCAATCCTGAGTGAAAACATCAACAAAATATTCTATTTCTTTAGGAAACAGATTTCCCAGAAGACTCTTCAGTCAGAATACAGTAAGCTACTTATTTTCAGTAGCTTCCAAAAAATAGCATCAATTTCTTTCATTTTTACAGATGCATTAGTCAATTATTGTCACTTTCCTAAATTTTACACTTCATCATGTAAAACTTCAGTAGTAAACATTTTCCAGCAATAACATTCATATTTGTGTGTCTTCATTTCCAAAGGCAAAGTATTTTTCTAAGCTTCACTCAACCTCATGTATTGCCAATAGAAACAAGTCTGAAATAATATCAACCCCAATTAAATGCTTACCATTCAAAATTTCCTTTAGATGTCTAAACCATGAATGACAATGATCTTCACTTAAGTTATTTAAATGGATAGCACAGTCTGTTAGTTTATTCTCTTCTTTATTCAAGCATTTAAAAATTGTGATACCCAACAAAGTGCCACCTTTTTTCTGCCCTGCAAAACGACGACGTTTCAGTTTTACTGAAAATACATCTTTCATTTCAATAATCTCCTCTTGAGCCTGTAAAACCATACTGGAATCACCTGTAAGGGGGGGGGAGG
>JANZLQ010000001.1:26209355-26224463 GCA_026212715.1 Elanus axillaris | reverse complement strand
AAAAAAACCTGCCTGGATATATGAATTTCTAGGAAGTTTTATGCCCCTATTTATCCTCTCACTGACTTCAGGCAATGAGGCTACATTTCTCCTATTTATGGTAGTATAATCTCCTATTTAATAAAAACTTATGTCTAAATATACCACACCGAGCTAAATCAAAGGGTGAGGGACAAATACACTCAAATACAGTTTAATTGTAAATAGCAAACCAAATTTTAATTAGTTCAGAGTGTTAAACTAGGCTTTAAACAACTAGATTATCTCATGTTTACAGGAAAATTGATGAAAACACACAAAGAAAATGGCAGTACTACTGAAAAATAGAACAGTTTGTAAAGAGAAGCATGCTATTAAAATACAAACAGCAACACTTTAGCAACACAACACTTACTGGACTGTTTTCCTACCATACAGGCCCAACATCTAGAAGTGGTATTTGAGGACTTAATTTCCATAACAAATATCTGGAGTACATGGAAAACGGTAGAAAATACACATGAAATGTGACTGTATAATTCAAGTAGGAGAATTGGACACAAAGGAAAACGTGTTATTTTCCCTTGGTCCTAAATTCTTCCTATGACCTTTGGCAAGACATCTAGCCCCACTTAACTACATTTAATAGATAAATCTCTTTCACATTTTAGGTTCTCTGTCCCAAAGTTTACCTCATTAATAGACAACTGCTATAGCTGAGTGCAGTGTAACATAACAGAAATAATTAGAAATAAAAATCATCAAGACTATACCAAAGAAAATAGAGTAATCAACAGTAGTTATTATAGAATTATTACAAATCATCCTACACTGTATGAAGACTATTTCCAAAATAACCATTCAAGATAGACAATAAAAATATAACTTTATTAATATAAAACCAAAAAGGAAATAAATAGAATAAAAAATGAAATTAGTTTTGACAATATCTCTACAAATATAGTCTTAGTAATATTTTAAATTAATATGATAAAGTCTAATGCATATAAACCAGCATCTATTAACTCATTAACTATTAAGCCCATTTTTCCCTTACTGTAGACTGCAAAGCACAATAAGTGTTATGCAACGGATTCATAAAACCTCTATAAAGTTTTCAGCTACAGCTTTGATTAAGAAAGACTGGCAATGAAAGAAGTAAAGGAGCAAGTATGCTCATTCTTGCCAGAAGAGCCAAGAATCACTGTATAGCTCGTTGGGCTATTTAACATCAATTTGAAGACTCTAAACATGAGACAGAAAAGCTATTTTCAGAACATCTGAATTTTCAAGGTTTTTTTAATTTAAAAAAGACAGGTCATGCAACATCTTTGGCAAAATTTGATAGTATGCCTCTTACTCTCTTCTGCAAGCAGAGCAAGCAGAATTGCACTTTCTGCTTGCCAAGAGTATCAAACAGTAAGCTGAGGAGAAGAAGGTACAGCAAGGGCCAGGTTGGGGAGGGGCTGGTTTTTCTTTGAAGATTACCTTTACACTACTCTAGCACTTTTAAGTGGTGTTGTAAGAGAAGCATAACACAACCAAGGCCCTAGACTGGGAAAATGTTTCTCAGACTGTGTGTAATGACCTCCTCGGGAACAGCAAGGAGTTCAGAAAGTACTACAAAGTAGTGAAGAGATGTATCTCTGTTCCTCCACAGCTGGAGAATGAGAGCAGGGTGTAACTACTAACTTCATGTTTTAATGGCAGCTGTTCACTCACACCAACAGCTGTATTCCTTTAGGGCAGAAAACTGAGTTTAAAAACATCTGACAAGAAAACAACCAATTTTCATTCCCCTTCTCCAGAGAATCTAAGGATGAAATGATGTATTTTGCCAAGCCAATGCAATACATTGCTGCTAATCCCTCTTCCAATACAGGCACCTACTCTCACTTACCTGCCATGACTGTAGCCCTGCCCTTTTCCTTATGGCTGGCACTTGGCAAAACCAAGCTGAGTCAATTCAACTCCTTAAAGTAACATAGATCATCAGCTTTGTTTGTTTTGCTGGCTTAGTCTTCTGACAAGTTGTTTAACATAATCAGTTCAACACAAGTCCTACAAAACTAGAGCTGCTTCAAAGTGGTCAGAAACTACACAGCAGGGGAGAAGGAAGGCCTGGGACTGTCTTCTTTCATCAGCAGGAAGTCAACATGGTTTGAGCCAAACTGCTGTGCATTTTCACTTCCAATTGCTAACTCCTCAAAGATCACACAAACACAGATCAACAAGAGTCAGCGAGAACTGTGAAAGATGCACAATGGTTTCTCTTAATTTTTGGAACTCTATTTACATCTTATCAATTCAAAAAAATTATAAGTCTCAGAATAAAACTCCACTTTACAAACACATAATGGCACATTAATTTCCTGGGTAGGAAGTTACACTATTTTAATACAGCAGTAAAAGGCATTACTCAATATTATGGCTTAGAGAAGCCATCTTTTTTTAAAATACTATCATAGATAACTACCTCTAAAAATAAGATTATCATGAAGAACAATTGACATGCTAAAAAAATAATATTCTTGAACAAAGCTGTACTTTAGGCTTCAATTTTTCAACTCAGTCCCAGACAAAAAAAAAAACAAACAAACAAACCAGTAATTTTCCAATGCAGATCATGGGATAAAGTCTTATATTAGATAACAGAAATTACATTATTTTATTTCTCTGTTTAGTAATTCTTATAAAAAATATTTTAAAAAGACAAAATGTGATCAGTACAACAATAGAAAATTGGCTTTAGTGGTGTTGTGGAAGTTTCAATACATTCTACAACACGTAAAAAGTTTTTCATTCTTTGCTCAGGGTACTTCTTAAAAATTTTACTATTCTCACAGCATGGGTAAACATATTTAAAATTGCAACCTCCTACCTTGCATACTCCCCTCTCATTTCTCCATGTTTCAAATGGCTCCTTGCCCCAAGACCCCTTGACCAGCTGATTCCAATCCCTGTTCTCCACCATATCTTTTAAAAACTAATTCTCATTTTTCTGAACATCCTTATCAAATCGAGGGCTGTTGCAGATACATGCTCCTGTGCCAACCATCATATCACCACAGCAACTGCAGGAAGAGCAGCTTCAGGGGACATTTGGTGTAGTCCTTTAAGTCCTGAGTTGGACCACACTCAAGGACTTAAAATTTGGTTAAGTTTCACTATACCTTTAAAAGATGGCAATAGGCAAATTTCTGACAACCACTGCCAAACTGCCTAAATCTGGCTGAACCAAAATGAAAGATGATGCTGGCAACTGGCAAAGCAAACATGAGAACAGTTTGGTTAATCCCTACCATAAGGGCAGAGTTTAGTACAGTTCAGAGGTCATCTATGCTGGAGCTGAGTCCCCCTGGAGAAGAGCCAGACCTGGGGACTTCCCCCCTGAGTGTGACCAGACCTCCAGAGTAACACTTGCACCCAGCATCCTGGGTCTCCATGATACCCAGCAGGCCATGGACAAGGCCCTTCTTCTGGTAATGAGGCTCATTAGACATCTGTCCATCAAGTTTTCATTAGTGTCTTGTCCCATCTCTGTTTTAGAGCAGTGAAGTACCTTGCTTATGAATTGCAGGCTAATGGCAGAACTTCATCAGCAAAACATACTGAAACTGCTAGTTTGAAAAGAAGCCAAATAGATTCTTGAATAAATACCTCCATGGAAAAGTGTGATTAAAGCTAAGCACAAGGCCTAATGCTGTTCCAAACAAGAAGCCTCACCTTAAGGAGAGTTTCCTCTTCCTTCTCCAAGAAAGAATTTGAGGGAAATGATGACATTCAAAAATAACCTGTCTAACAATAAGATCCTGGGAATAATGCTATACAGAACAACAATGCTAGCTGAAAGGAAACAAGGCAGACAGTGAGTGACTGTGAACCAGAAGCATTTGAGCGGATGCATGCAGCAGAGACTTTGCTTTTTAATAGTTAAATTTTCTCATGAACACCACACCAAGAAAGATGTCACTGAAAATAAATTTACTATAGAAAGCTCCACATTTCATGTTAAAAGCATGTCCCACATATTGCCTAATTTCATAATATGATTGGAAAAGTAGCAGCAAACCTTTTATTAAGTGCCTGAAACTTTGGGGCTTTTCATGTAGTAAGGGAAAGGAGTTATGTAACAAACTTCAGAGTAACAACAGGGTAACAAACATCACTGATTTCCATCATTTTGTAAAACCTCTGCAAACGCAAGCATCACATTAAATGGCTAGTCTTACGCTGACCAACAAACAATACAACCATCATATAATGGAATTCATTTAAAGACAGAGATTTCAGAAATAAAACAGAAGGCTGGGATCAAATGGCTTATATGATTTAATACAACAGGCTAGCAGAGCTAAAAGATACTAAAGAATCCTGAAAGAAGAAACATGAGCTTAATTTTATATTCCTTCAAAAAATCTCACACATACACACTGTTTTGTACCTGCTAATTTATGTCATGCCTCTGTCATTGCAGAAAATAAGGGGAAGTGAGGAAACAAATAGCCTCTTATGGCCACATGATATCACCAAGTTTGATTAACTACAAGTTAATAATTAGTTCTACTTGGACTCTTACTGGCAGGAGATTTGCTTCAGCTTCAAGTACAGATTTGCAAACCATCCATACTGCTAAATATCAGTGTCTCACTTTCAGGGAACTCAGTGTCCCTCAAATATCTGAATTTTGGTCTCTTCTGGAAAAGATTTTCAAGCATTTTCTTCAGGAAGAAAGAACAGATGCATCCCAGTCTAAACACAGGACAATTTCCTTCCACAAGCTACTGGTAATTCATGCTTTTAGATATTGAAGCACAGCTATCAGCTGCTAGATAAGCTCATCCATGAACCTCTCATTGATCAACAACTACATGTTCTGCTTTATCCTTATTGACCTTTGGTCTGGTTTTTTTTAGGAGCTTTCTTCATAAACTCAGCCATCCTTTGTATCATCCTATCTGTACATTCTACACTAGCCCAAGGGGAAGAGATGATGACAGCACCACCGGAGTCCTCTGACAAGTATAAAACCCTTCCCTCACCCCAACGCTCTTCAGCTCAGTTGCTACATAGGAACAGGAAGAATGTAAGCTATACCACTTTGCCTGCAGGGATGAATGAATCCTATTTTGTTCACATACACCACACTTGTAACAGACTTAAAAGAAAAGCAACAGAAAAACCCCACAGGATTTTGTTAGATGATCTTTATAATATACATGTTTTTTTCCCCATTCCTCTTAGGGGGACTGTTCATATTTTTCTAAATTTGTAATATATTTCAGCATATTAAAAATATACTTTATACTACAAAAATTTAGAACACAACACAAAATTTAAGGTATACTTAGTCAGTTGTGCAGTATACAAATTAGCCTTTCATATAAAGAGAAAGCTTACAAAATGCAATACTCCAGAAGCTTTCTGGTATTACAATTACTGTTATTGTATGGAATTGACTACATTTGCAGTGATGCATAATCCTGTGACTGAGGAAATTACATTCTCAGACTTTCATCAATTTTAAAATTTTGTTTGTAGCTTAACACTATGACAAAGCTCTCACAAAAAGATTTGATACCAATATGATGTGACACAACTGAACCAAACCTTAATTTCACTCACAGTAAGAAATCACAGGATTAAGTAACACTGTGCAGTCTTTTAGAAAAGTTTATTGCTTCCAGATGGATGCAAGTTTCCTTTCAGCACTGATTGTACCTTCTGTACACAGGGTGCCAATGTTACTATAAATATAGACAAAAGCAGTTATAAAGATAAATTATTAAAATATTGACATAAACAGGCTCATACAATTCTGCCTCTCTCCACAAAGTAAAGACAACCACATTAGAGTGATGTATCACAAATGTTCAATATAAAAACATGCACACCCTTTTTAGAAATGACAGCCCATATATGAACAAGCACAAATTTACAAGGTATCCATAAAATGACTTCTAATTCAAACTGTGTGCTCTTTGCCCCATGTTGTGTAGTGCCATGTGTTTCACTGCATGGTGCATACTACCAAGATGTCCACCTGTGCCCATGTATCTGTGCAGCAAGCTAAGTATATGCTTACTTCATTTAGCAGCAGAATTGTTGAATACACACTGCAATACGCTTACATTGAAGGAAAACTAAAATTGTAAATAATAAATGTCTTTAAACTAATTTAAATTTCAAACATAAGATAGTGATAAAGTATATCAACAGCTCTACAGATTGTTTTCCAGAAAAAATTCTGGGGAATATCTGATTAGACTATAAGAAAATTATAAATAATGCTATTTTGGAAATCAAAGTATACATAAAAATTATCAGGTAAAGCCAGTACTTTGAGTTGTTTTAATATTTTATGTTGTTATACAGTTCAGGAATTATAAGAATAAATGCTAACGAGTCATTTAAAACACATTATTTGAAAATTTTATGAGATTCTCAAAAATTGAAAATCTCCATCTCGTTTTTGATTTGTGTAATAACCAGTGCATAAAGTAGAAGTAGTTAATGCATTTTAAAGAACATGCAGGATCCACAAAATGCTCTGTAAATAAAAATTTCAGCATTAAGTACCATGAAATTCAAAATTAACTATTGGCATCGAAATAATGTTCACTTCTACAGCAAATTACATTGCTATACTAAGTTACAGAAACCTACTTATTTTCTGACAAGCCCATCAACTGCTTCAAAATCAAGCCACTACTCAAAAAAACACCACCAAAAAAAACCACCCCAAAATTTTCCATGATGTATGTTTTGCATCCTTGCATGCACCAATAGGCTCAAACAAGCAGTCTTCTATTTTAAACAAATTCCTTGACATCTCCCATCTACTGCTCTTAACTCCAGTATGGTAACTGTAGCTACACACCACATTTACATATCTATTCCTAATCCTAGTACAAAAAGTACTAAAATCAAACAGAAAGACTACTGATCAACATACGAAAAAAACCAATTTCAGGTGAGTTCTCACTGTTGGAGAAACGCATGTCAGTTGACAAATATACAATTCAAACCTCTCATAATACATACGAATTTTTACTCCCCAAGCTTTTAAATGCTATCATTACACCAAATGGACGTATATGTACAGGGATTACCACTATGAGGTTGAATTAAATATTCTTAATATACTTGCAGATCCTAAGAATTTTACTTACAGCAAAGGTCCTGCATATGGTTGCAGGATCAGACAGCACTTCATATTCAAAGCACCCACACAGCAACTAACAGAGATACATCTTCAGACTCTCACAGGCACACACACACAGCATGTGCATTATTGTTACGATTTGATCTAAATTTTCCTCTGTCAGAATATTAAACTTACCTTGCTCATTTAAAAGTATATTTAACAAATCTGAGTTTCTACACATACCCAGCCACACATTACAAATGAGGCAATAATCTTTGATTTAGCCTTAAAGCGAACCAATGCGAGAAAATTATCATCACCTGTGTTCAGGGATTAATTACTATAGATACCTTGGCACACATCTTTAAGCTGTTGACATAGCGAATGGATGTTTTACATTGCAGGTCATCTTCTACCCTGTGAACATCACCAATCTTCTGAAAGAGATTTATGGAAAAATACCAGCTAAGCATATTGAAGCTGCACTTTTTCCTAATCCTGAGGTTGATGAAAACAGTTACTCTTCTGGAATGGTTCATAATAATTTCACGCTCATATCATATATGAGTTTAGCTATGGTATTTGGAATTGAACTTCCCTTCTCCAAAATAAAATAAACAAAAACAAGACTACAGTAATTATAAGCATATGCATGAGCAGTATTTTCAAGGCACTTATGGCTAAGAAATACAGGTTTCCTATACAGTCTGCTGCTGTATTGTAATTCTTAACAATGCTTAATAAAATTAGACTCTTGATATTTTGTGAAACAAAGAACACACATTCTTTAAACTACATCGATCCACCAATAAAAATAAGCACCTTGCAAATGGAAGACTAGCCAAATTGAAGTTCAAATTCTACCAAGAAAGCTTGCTTAGTAGTGCAAATACAAATGGAGTTAGAGACTAGTGATGTGTGTGCTTTTACATAAAGTATCATTTAAATATAGTTTAACTGGTTTCTGGTACGTAAGACCAGCAATACCAGGTCAGAGCAAAAGTCCATCTGTCCAAGTATCTTATGTCAAACCATAGCCATAAGCAGATGCTAAAAGAGAAGGAATAAAGCAAGCATTTATTCTATTTTCCACTAATACTTTTCCACTCTCCACCTGTTTTCATTTGGGACACCCTGAACTGACTGCAGTTTCTACACATTTAACAGCACTCACACAAGGCCTTCCATCTCCAGATGAATCCACAAAATCTTTTAGCGTCAACAATATCCTTTGGAAGTAAGTTTTGCAGCTCTCTTACTTGTTGCATGATTATTCCTTTTGTTGTGAGCCTGGCTCTTCTTAGACTTATTAGATGCACTGTATTTCTTATGTTGAAAGATAGAAAGCCATTACCATCTACTTTCTCCAGGCCCCATCTCAGCCGCCTCCCTTTCAGACCAAAAAGTGCCAGCCTGTGTCACCCTCATCCAGGAGCCATTCCTTACCTTTAATCATTGTCACCCCCTGAACCTTCTCCACTCCCACATCATCTTTTTTGAGAACACCAGAACTGCTCACAGTATTCAAGATATGGTTAAATAACCATTGGTTTATATATCATACAAGCATCTGGTTTTGTCTCTATTTATGTTCTAATGATCCTTAACATAATAACCACAACAACTATTTAAGTGACAGATGACATTTTCCACATAATAATCCTATGATCATATACGTTAGGAATGGTCTAGCTACAGCTCCTGATCAGGATCCCAAGTTGATGGCATTCAAATACAAGATCAATACATTACACTATGCTTAATTATATCAATGCTTGGACTCACTGTCCCATTGCCTAGTCAAATCTGTAAAACGGACATGTCTCTGAAGCTGTGCTGTAGGACATAACTGACAATCTCAAAATGCTTTTCCACTTCTATTTTAACAGTCCCCAAACAAACAAATTCATCATTTCTGCTTTTCTATGTGTATCCCATACCAATTTTTTCTCTTCTTTACTCCTTCCAGACCACATTGTTAATATACCAAAGGCTCTTTTCAGGCAGTTTTCGTTCCATGAATTAGACAAAAAAAACAAACATTAGAAACGTAAAACAAAGATAAACATATTTAAGAACAGCCTTCTTTTCACTGGAAGTTCATTTTATTAGCCTGCTCCTGCATACAAACTAATATTACTAAACCATTAAACTTGCAAATGTAAAGAAGTAGCTGCTTTAAGCAAGACAAGCAAGCATATACGTATAAATTACATTTTAAGTTCAGTACTGAATTTCTGTGTGTACTTTCCACAAATGGTTTCCATAAAGTAAGTGAGACCTAGGGACGAAATTTCAAAAACACCACCTGTTTGTTTCCATCATATTTTAAATAATTAACTCCTCAACAAATGTAAGTGCAAAATAAAAAAGCCTTATTTCACTTTTGTTTGTACTACAGTAAAAAAAAAAAAAGAAAGAAAGCTACAAACATTTATCAGGTGCTCTCTTCTTCTGCTAAGCATTGTTTTCTAAAGCAACCATAGTTATTACTACTCCTCTATCACACAAGATCTATGGAACAGAAAAGGATCTGGAGGATATTCTTAGTTTAATCACAGCCTTGTTTAATGAGTGTGTTGCAGTCAAGTGACCATGAAACATTACATTTCACATTAAATAATCAGAAGCATACATTTTCCTTTAATAATTCCAAGTTAAAAATAGACGTCTGTATACAATCTTCTCCCAACTATTGTAACATAGCAATATATTTAGGTTTACCCTGGAATGTGTCAGCTGCAGAATTTACTAAATAAAACCACAAATCTGTTCAAAGTTGGACATCGACATGAGTTACCACCATCTATAGCCATCTAACAGTGTATTATTCACTGGTGCTATGATAATTTTGATCCCTAACTAATTACCTCACCCCCAGTTACACTACATAGATGTGACAGAGCAGGCCTTTGGGAAGCCCAAAACCATCCAAGTATGAAATCTTTCAGTACCTTTCTTGACAGAGCTGTTTGGCACGTCTCCAAAAATCCCTGCAACTAACAGTGTACCAGGGAGAGGACTTGGACAGGAACAATCTCATTTTGAACCATCTTCAGAATAGTCAACAGATCAGCCAGGCAAAGATGTGCTGTTTTCACACAGAAAGCCAGCGAGTTATCTTGAAATTTTTCCATTTCCTTTTAGCAATTTATTTACAAGAATTTTCACTTAAATTAGAATAACATAGGCTTTTTTTTAAAATCCATCTTCCAACAACATTAAGTGAGAATACTTATTCTATTTCTACTATACTGTACTACAACAACACAGAAAAATATAAATACAAAGATGATTTTTAACCATCTGTCAAATAGGGGATTTTAATAGAACAATGAGCATTTAATTACTCAAACTCAGAACAGTATCTGCAAAGCAGCATTATACTTAGTCACAAGAATTTATTGTTGTTACCCTTAACTTAATCACTTGTATGTCAGATTTTGTTTTTCCAAGACTGTCTGCACTGTGTAAAGATGTGTTTCCAGGATACGTATAATCGTGCAGTACATAACATCTGTTGCTTTGCATTTTCTGAGCTTCGGAAAGCATCCTTTCCTATATTCACTTGAGTGTATGGACTGACAGAAGAGATATATTGTCACAGTTCAAATAAACCGACAACTACGGCAACTACTCCACACTGAAAAGCATCTGAGTAACTATCGTCTTACATAGCCTACATAGACAAAAGCCAGGAAATTCAGAGTTCGGCATTGAATTCTGTTCATGAACTGACCATTTGTTTAAAATTGCAACACACAGGCAAGAAAGAAACAGCCACATGCTAGATTAGAGATCTGTGAGGTAAACCAAGTTACTGTACATTTTTTTGTCAGAGTTTTAATATATTCCTACATCTACAACTAAATAAGAAGCCAGGGAGGGAGGTAGTTGCACCAGATCTTAAACATAAGAAGTAGAATTTTCTTTCATCAAATCCCTGACAGAAATGGTACCATATGTCAAGGCTAACATTAAAACTCAGACCTCCAATTTTTTTTAAAACACCTTTGATCTCGGGTTTTTTTTTTTTTAATTTATCTGTGTCTGTTACCACTGACAGACCATGAGAGAAAACAGCAGCTTCCATACTACTGGTAAGGAAAACTAATCATTCCTTGTAAAATAAAGTCAATGGTAGGCCTGAAAAAACAATTCTTAATTCTTATACAAGTTATCCTGGGATCATTTGAATAATTTGTGATCCACTCTGGTTTCTGAGCTCAAATTTTACAAAAATCAAGCATTGTGGTTTACGCTCATTTTACATGCTTTGGCTTACAATCATTTTACAAAACCTCCAAATTAAGTGTGCCTTGAAGCATTTTCTTGGCTTTGCAACTTAAGGGCTTATGTATTTATTGCATCAGTCTCAAAGTTCCTAAGACCTATGTTGTCATTATTAGATACACATAAAGAGATCAACATGAGTTTTTGTGCTATGTTTTTGTTTTCTTTAATCTCTAACATTCATTAAATAACAGTCAATATGTGGCATTTACAATAGACACTATGCTGAAATATTTTACAATATTCAGCTAGGATGACAGATATAAATTACACAAAAAAAAATTCCTTTAATCAAATACCCACCTATCAACGAATAAACTGAGAATATTCTTCAGTCTTAAAAAGAAACAAACTAGTAAAATTTGGGGAAGGAATACAATCAGAAGCACCCTCTCAATCTCTACATAAGCATTTTTAAACACTCCCACTTACAAGCATGGTAAAGATACAAATACAACTCAAGGCTTCAAACGCACACACTCATTGCTGAGCACCAAACTCATTCTCAGAAGATAAACTCTGCTTATACTATTCTACACCATAAACGAGCCACTTCTGATAACTGTACCTAAACAATGGGGATTGGGATGTTGTGCGAAACACAGCTTATTTATTATTCTCCAAAGAAGAACTAGTAATATTGGTAATTCTAGTATCACAAAACTTCCAGGTGTGTGGGACATTTCTTGTTGCTCCACTGAACTTAGGTTGGGGTGGGTTATGACTCCATGAGGAAACCCAATAGGAAAACAGTTACCTTGAGACCTTACAGATAGCAAAATGTTCTCATACAACAGTGCATTTTTAATCTGCATAATTTGATAATAACAAAATACATATTCATAAAGAAATTTAGGTTCAACCAAGCAAGCCACAAATGCATTTTAAAATAATAAACTGTTTTTTCCCTTTAGCAGCATTGTCACTGAAAAATATGAAGTCAATTACTTTTAACTTCAAAATCACCTTTGGAATTAATACAGTTCGTAGTAAAAAGGCATAACTAGAAGTAAATGCATATCAATAAATGAAACTAAGGAAATACCGTAAGCCCAATTATTTTTTCAAAATACTAAGGCTCATGCATGCTTAAATACACATTTAGCTTTTAAAACCATGAACAGTATTATGTTAAAGTAACTACTATCTCTATACAAGCATACATCATATGTTGGAAACAAAATAATTAGCCATTTTTCCAAATTACAAAAAAATCAACACATTTTTTCCTGCAGAGGACCACAGCAGAACGGTTTGATAGTAAAACCTGAAATCCTACAAAAAGGATTTCTATGTTCAGTCAGAGTGCAGAAATAGGAAATACTGATGTCTTCAACTCTTCATCACAACCACATAAAAGCCAGTTACCCAGATAACATCTACATGTGAAAGAGACATTATAATATGTCTGGCTAATTCATCCAAGAGGAGGAGTATCCAACACGCTAAGAACCCATTTTTGGTTGCATTCACAGCGTCATGACTTCCCTGCCTGTTGCAGTCCCACACACACAACTGAATTTCAGTTGTGCATGTATTTTCACTTATTCAGCCACACTTAAAGATGTGATCCTAAACTGGTATCACTGTCCAAAGGATATTATCTACACTTCAGCTGAAGGGGGAAGGGTTCCTAAATGGCAAGAATGGAATTCCAAAACTTCCTCCCTACTGAAATAGTTTGAGAAATACCATCCTCACACTTAAGTCTGCAGATGCAAATATTTTTAAGACCACCTAAACAGTTGGAAGGATGAAGTTCTGGTCACTTATTTCAAATTAGCATTTAAAAGGAAAAAATGTCATTACATTGTATTTTAAAAGGTTAATTTATTAACTTTACACGTGCACTCAACTCTGTAGTTTGTCAGAGAATGGTGAAACACAATTAACTCAAAAAATTGTGAGTTAATATCTATGAGAAGGGAATCAATTTAGAAAAGGACCTTAGTATAATGAAATTGTATAGCAATCCCAGTAGCAAATGACAAAAAGGTCAAATTTTGAAAGGAAACAGCAGATACCACCACAAAACTAGCAGATGTTCCTAAAGGATCATCTGTACAAAAACATAAGCATATGTGAGTGAAATCCAACACTATCATGAAATCAGTTGGTGTCTAACATAATAGCAGTTCCTTATGGCAATATGGTAATACACGTATCAGATACTCAACACATTATGGTTTTTTGTCTGCACATACTGTTACAGCATAAGTCATAAAAAACAGGACTGCTGATTTCCTTGAAAGGAAAACATTAGCTCCACACCCACTAATGTTAAGGTACACAAAGAATACTCAGTTCTTCAGGTTTATGTCCTCAGATTTTCAGCTATTTAGACTCTTTCATAAATTGTGTAAGAGGGATAAAATTATTTTTAGAGTACTACGTATATTGAAGTAAAAACTTCCTTCTAAAGGTAGTGCATAACGTTGTTGGATATACCTAAATGAAACAGAAAACAAAAAGGGATACCTTCTATCCAATACCTATTTGTTTGGGTTTTGCATAACTGCAACAATATCTATTATTTACCTGCTGCTTTTGTTACATATAGTTAACAAATCAGCTATCTACAGTGAAAGGAAAATTGTTTATCTAAGTTTTGTTTATTTTGACTCCAACAAGAGCAGATGACAGTCTTTCCTGCTTTATTTTTATTTCTATTTTATTACTGTAAAATAAAGGTAGAAGTGCCTTAATCTGAGCATGTCTTTTGCCAAGATACAAGTAAAAAAATGCAAAAGAACACCATATTCTGAATTCTAATCCATTTATTACCATGAACAGTTACAACTATGGAAGCAAGCTTATATTGATTTCCTACAGCAGAAGACCCCATTAGGCACCACGATCGCCACAACTATCCCACACAAGGTGCTACAGAACCACATCCTACACAGTCCAAGGAGAGTAACAGCCACAGACAAAGAAAGTAGGCAGCAGTCTCAGACTGGGTAGCCAAGCTATTAATCAGATTTTGTATGTGCTTCCTGCAGATATTACAAAAAAAACCCCAAAAAAACCAAAAAAAACCCCCACACCTTAGGAAAGGATATCAGGAAATATGTAGCTTCTTGAACATTTAGAGCACTGCTTCTAAATGTAAGGGATTGCCTGAAGGAAACCACATGTTTTTCTATAAATTACAGTCGAAAGTCGAGATAAGTTGGCAACATTTGATGCAACAGGAAAGATGTAAAAGCGCATAGTAGAGGGATACAAATTTGGGGACAATAGGGTAAAATGACAAGCAAGAAAAGATTACAACAGCATCTGGAATACTGAAGAGGTATGCATTGGGTTTCTGTGGCAAGGTTTTGGTAGTGGGGGGTTTACAGGGGTGGCTTCTGTGAGAAGCTGCTGGAAGCTTCTCCTGTGTCTGACAGAGCCAATACCAGCTGGCTCCAGGATGGACCCGCCACTGGTCAAGGCCGAGCCCGTCAGCGATGGTAGTACTGCCTCTGGGATAACAGATTTAAGGGGAACCTCCCCCTCTGCCCACACAGAACAATAGCAGTGGAGAGAGGGGAGTGAGAACGTGCAAGAGAAACAGCCCTGCAGACCCACAGGTCAGTGAAGAAGGAGGAGGAGGACATGCTCCAGGTGCCGGAGCAGAGATTCCCCTGCAGCCCGTAGGGAAGACCATGGTGAGGCAGGTTGTCCCCCTGCAGTCCATGGAGGTC
>JANZLQ010000001.1:26175569-26185581 GCA_026212715.1 Elanus axillaris | reverse complement strand
TCACCGCACCGCACGGCACCGCACCGCACCGCACCGCACGGCACCGCGGGGCCGGGGCTCGGGAAGGGCCAGCTTGGGTTCGCCCTCCCGGCCCCACTGCCGCGGCCGGAGAAGGGGACGGGGACGGAGGGGGGACGGGGGCAGGCGGCAGGCGCGTCGCACGCTGCCCGGAACGCTCGGAGAACGCTCAGCTGGCTCCAGCTGCCTTGGCTCGGAGGTCAGCGGCGGAGAAGACCGCTTCGAACTACCGCTCCGGTACCGGTTTGGTGCTGGGCTGCGTCTGTCCCGCACTGCCCAGCGTCTCTCTAGGATACGCGTACAGCTGGGCTCGAAATTGGTACGAATGATTAAGGTGCCTTTTCTGCTCTTTTTTTCCCTTAAGACTCAGTGTATTAATTTTATTGAGCCTTTCCCCGTTAGATAAATGCCGTTGTTGTTTTAATTCTATAAATGTAAACTTCTATTTAGTTAATGGAAAATACATCACCACCAAGGTTTAATTATCAGCTTTTAAAATTACTCTTTTAGTCAAGTGCACACAATTATGAAATCGCAATAGATTTAAAATATAATTCCAATTGATTAAAAAAAACCCCAAACACACAAATTGGAGAGGTACGTACCATTAAAGCAAATGTCTAAATTGTATTGGTAGGCCAGCTACTGCCTGAGCTGGAGTTTAAATAACACCAGCAGTCTTTGCTATCGGTATCAAACCACCTCTCTTATTAGGAAAAAGGGTTCTTATCAGACGGGATTTAGATGCTGTTATAACTGCAAAATCTAATTATTTTTGATCCAGGCATTTACCCCCAGAGTCCCACCTTGTTTAAATAAAGTGTTTTCTTTCCTCTTGAACAAATGCATTTCCATTTGAATTAAATATTGATAATTTGACCTTTTAGTTCCTTTAACTAATCAAAAGGGAAAAAAAAATCCAAATGTAGATCCTAGTGCCTTGCCCTAGTGGGTCTTTCCGCCTGAATAGACACTGAGATTAAATGAGTCAAACTTCCTCTTTCATTGCACTCTCTTTGCACTAATTGCTTATGCAAAAATGCAGATTTGTATTAATTAGTAACTCCACTGATTAGTTCGGTGGTATTTTCACGTAATAAATCATGCTGCAGACACGATTTTTGGCACATCCCCAGTAGTGGCTCAGGATGCAATAAGTTTTCCATATTAAATAAAATCTTAGCCTAAATCTACCTTTTCGTTGCAGGTACACTGTGTACCACCTGCTGTACGCACCTGCTACGGGAAATTACCTTCTGTCCCTGGCAAGCCTCTTTCCTTTCCTTGATAACGCACTCCTCTTCACAGGGTGTAGACTTCAAAATGGGAAGCATGAATCACAGAATCAAAGGAGGAGAGAAATCTGATGTTATTTTTAACCCTTTCAAATGAATAATGCTCATTTTGAAGGGGATGAAACCTGAGTAAGATACATCAGAGGTAGATTTTTTCTTTTCTTTCCTGTGCTCAGCCGTGTGATCTCCTTTTATAGCACCATTCACTGCATGCCCAAATTATCATGCGTAAACCTTTTTTTTTTATATAATATATTTATTTCTCTTTCCTTGAGCTGCAGAGTCTGAACCCTTACAAATGTGACACTGGTTAACTGGGGTTCATATAGTGGTCACGTATAGAGGCCTCAGCAGCAACAAGACTCTACAGTATCCGTAATGGTATCTACATAATACTGAAAACATCCCTGCTTGCTCGTACTGTGAAACCACTATAAAAATCTCTCCAGAGCACATGCAGGCTGATGTGTCCAGTAGCTCAGATCTACATCTGAAAAACCTTTCCCAATTCTTTCAAAGATCATCCCAGGTAATACCTTTCTACCTATTTCCCTTAGACAGGGTTGTCTATACTTCACACCTTTTCCTCAAGCAAGTCACCATAACGTATCAGCACAATATGTACCACAACAAATAATGTCAGGTAGTGCGGTACCTGGAAAAAAAGAGTAAGAAGCTCCAATGGAATATAACAGACAATGACACTGCTGTCATTTCCTCATAGGTAACACTTTTAGGGGCAGAAAAACCTTTGCCTCGCTCCTGCCAAGACTCTCACTCATGTAAGCAGGACTGCTGCCACAAACAAACTTGCAGGATCCGGCCTTTGGCCCTCAGTCTAAGCAGTGCAATGGGGTGGAAGAGCAGCAAACACAGGTGCCAGCAGATTATCCAAAGCTTTGCTGAGATTAAAATCTTGTCTCAATATGAGTTATTGCGTATTCTCTAAATAGAAATCTCCTTAGTGGTGGCTTTAAAAGGTCTGCTTTTGTTTTCCTCTGAGAGAAAATAAGGCTATGCACATAATACATTATGCATTCATTCCCTATGGCCACGCAATCTGAACAATTTGCAAATGTCTTGCAGTTCCTAGCAAAAATGTTGGTTCTGTTAGTGTTCCTTTCTTGAAGAGAGAAAGCAAAACTCAAAACACTCTTACAGGGTTATACAAAAAATGGTCCTGATTAATTTCAGAACATGGTTTCTTGTTTTAGCAATATCCCAAGAGCAAACCAAGGAAGGTTAAATCAATGATCCACAGGGGTGGAAAAAGAGATTCAAATAATCATTAAATCTTATTACATAATGCAGCTTTGTTTTTACCTCTCGGAGTGAGTTCACACCTGGGTCTGTGCTTTAAGTGCTCTGCAGCAAGCTGGGCATGATGGAGAATCATCTTCCCATCACAGTACAATGTAACCTCTACAGCTGTAGAACAAAACCAGTCAACTGAAACTCTTGCTAACCATTTTAAGTGTATATGGGGATATTCTTCATTATCTACAGCACCACATTTCAAGTGCTTGCCTTCCTCTGCCTTTCCTGTCATCACTCCCAGTTTACCCCCATGATTGCCACTGGTACTTCACAATTGTGTAGGGAATGCTCAAGAGTGTGTGTCATCACACGTGACTGCTTTTCAGAGATGCTCCTAGGATGTTAACCGTCCCAGCTATGAGCATGCTTTCCCCAACACTCCACTGACACATGATGTGCTCTTTCTATGTGTCTCAACTTCTTATCCACAAGGACAGGATAAGCATCAGATAACATACTTTGTCTGCCGCCTTTCACTCCAAAGATGCACTGAAGAGATGACACCTTGTCATCCAAAAAGCATCTTTGTTCTTCTCTCAGTTCCTGCAGAAAGCGTGGTTCGATTGCCCTCCATTGGCTAGGAGCAATCTCAACATTCACCTAAATGAGTTACGGACATATTAAGGCCCTAGGACTGAGACCAAGAACAACACAGACATAAAGAGCCTGCGATCACATTCCAAGGACTCTCAAAGGTGAGCGTCCATTAGGATCAAAAATATGTCTGAAATACAAAATATTTTATTGTAAGTTCTTGTACAAAATTAAGTCTCTGTGATCTTTCAGTAGGGAAGATGCAAGGGTCCAAGCACTTGAGGCTTGCAAGCCTTGTTCAGGTGCTCGGTGTAGAAGAACTGGTGGGCATTGACTTCAAGTAATTGTGGGAGAAGGGTGGACAAGCTGGAAAATGTAGATGCGGAATGATCTACACAGTGTAGCCTGCCAGGTGCCCTTTGGAGGGAGGCTGGCCTTAGTGGAGTTATGGCACGAGTGGCCAGTGATGCAACAGCTAAGGATGTTCTGGCTGGAGTCACCTTGCAGAGAGAGGTTCTGAATGCAGAGCTTTAGCCCAAGGCTCTAGGAGAGAAGACTTCTGAGGTGCTGGGGCTGAAGCTATGTGCCATAATGTGCATACACTTTTCTCATGTGCCCAGGTAGACCTTTCGTATTCATCTGTGGTAACTGTTACCCAGGAAAACATTGCTCTTTGCTAGTCATCTTCCAAGCTCAAAGAAAAGTGGCTCCTGAAAACCTGTAGCTTTCTCATCTGGCTTAGTCCTTCTGTCAGAATTTTTTTCTCACTGCTGAACCTTTTCTTGCTTTAGGTGGATTCCCAAGAGAGGAGGAACTTGCTGGTAAATCACTCTTTCCTCTACAACTGAGCTCCAGTTACATGCCACTATGATAATACAAATATTTACTCATTTTGTCCCTCTTCACCCTTGTAAGAGGATAAGAGCATCTGGCCCTTTGTTAGTAGTCTATTGTCAGTTTGCTAGAGCATCCACTTGTTTATGTTGACTTGTACAAGAACACATCAATAACCCTCCTCTCCACTGTTTTGCAGAGCAGTCACTGTTGAAAGGAAGTGTTAAATCTACCCTCCTGATGGCAACGGAGAATTCTCACCTGATCACTCTTCAGGTGGCTTGCAGAGCTATATTTGACAATATGAAATATAAAGCCGTGGAGAACAAACCTATGACTGCAATTCTGTACATTTATCCTGGCACTTCATGCTGTGGTATTTGGCAGAATCTTTTTGGCAACACAGAAAACCTCAAAACCAACAGCAGGACAATGGAGGATGAGAGCTAGCATCTTTTAAAATTGACCGTAAGTGTTGATGGAAGCAGAAATATAGACTATACCATTAAGATGTATTTTTTAAAGATCTATTTCAAACTGTTGTCTGTAGTTCTTCTGTATCCATGTCATCTCTAGGTGGACTGGTGCTCTGCAAAGCTATCAGTAAATAGAAGGACTACATATTCCTTCCAAAATGAATTTAAAGATTAAAGTTGTCTGTGTTGATTTTGATTTAGAGGGAGAAATCTCATTTAAAAAAAAAAATCCCTCTGGAATGAAAAAGCAACTCTCAGCTGTTTTTTTTTTAATTTTAGTTTTTTTTTTTTTAACTACAGGTTCAAGGTTCACAATAGCAAGAATCTCTGCCTCTGAGAAATTTGTATTTCTATGATAAATTATTCTTGAAAAGGATAAAATATAGATATAATTATAGACCCTTGGCAATTTCAGTTGGTGTCAGGCATATAATCAAGTTCGAAGGTAATTTATAGTCCATTTTTTCTGCTATATATCCACAAGTAGTTATAAATTTCTTGGGTCACTGTGCTAGTTATGGCTATGATAGAGTTAATTGTCTTAATAATAGCTAGTGTGGGGCTACGTTTTGGATTTGTGGTGAAAACATCATTGATAATACAGGGATGTTTTCATTATTGCTGAGCAGTGCTTACACAGGGTCAAGGCCTTTTCTGCTTCTTACCCCACCCCAGCAGCGAGGAGGCTGGGGGTGCACAAGGAGTTGGGAGAGGACACAGTCGGGACAGGTGACTCCAGCTGACCCAGCAGATATTCCAGACCATATGACATCATGCTCAGTCATCATATAAAGCTGGGGGAAGAAGAAGGAAGGGAGGGATGTTTCGAATGATGACATTTGTCTTCCCAAGTAACTGTTACTCATGATGGAGCCCTGCTTTCGTGGAGATGGCTGAACACCTGCTTGCCCATGGGAAGTGGTGAATGAATTCCTTGTTTTGCTTTGCTTGTGTGTGCGGCTTTTGCTTTACCTATTAAACTGTCTTTATCTCAACCCAAGAGTTTTCTCACTTTTACCCTTCTGATTCTCTCCCCCATCCCACTGTGAGGGAGGTGAGTGAGCGGCTGCGTGGTGCTTGGTTGCCAGCTGGGGTTAAACCATGACAATCACCTTGATTTCAAATTAATAGCTGATGTGAACAAATACATGTAAGTGCTGTGAACTGGAAGCAGCAGTGCTGCAGGGCTGGTCTGGCTGCCCGTTGGCAGCACTGTTGTATTCCCACCCTTTGATTAAGAACTTCATTCTGAGAAAATGAGCCCAAATGTGACAATGTAGGTGCACACTTAATGTCAAGCACGTGAGGGATCGCAGTAAAATTACTGTAATTACTTGTACATCTTCTAACTCACAAGTGTACAGAGCCAGAAGCAGGGCATAATCTCACCAAGCTTTTGAAACAGATAAACACTTCAGTTTTGCTGCTTTTTCATGTGCAGTCAGATAAATGTAACAGCTTGCTGTTGCTCAAGGCAGGAGGGCTCATTCCCTCTGCCTCCTTTTCTAGTCCTCTCTTCCCTTTGCTCTTGCCAGTGTAATCTGCTCCATCTCCTGAACCACATCTGGTGCCTGTGAGACTCAGTTTAGAAAACTCCTCATCACCAAACAGGTTATATTGGCTCATGGAAGACCTGATCAACACCTTCACAAGGGCAGGGAAAGGGGCAGGAATGAGCAGCCAGGAACAGAATAAAGACAGGGAGAGAGGGGAAAAGGGAGTGGGAGGAGGCCGTCGCTTTTTCTGCTGCAATGAGGTACTGCGTTGAGCCATCCTGTCTGGTGGAACTGCACCATTTTCTCCTCCTTGCTAAACCATCTGGGATGGACCTGCTGAAAACATGATTAGCAGGCTAGATGAACCTTTGATCTGTCCCAGTATGGGAACACTGTGTCATTATGTTTACGTTATTCTGTCCTTCTCCTCGTTTTTAGCTTTGTAGGAATCAGCCAGTGGCAGAAGGGAATTCCTGCTTATCCTAGTTTGGGTCTCTGAACAACTGATCCCTGAGATGTCCTCAGCAAGGCTGAAGTCTCCATGGATGTTATAAGCCCATGTCATCTTACCCACTGCACTGTCCATCTGTTTCCTTCTCACTCCGAGTTCACCCTCTTGTGTCACCTGTGCTAGTTCAGTCTGAAGAACAGAGTTCACACAAGGCTGCTTAGATCTACATTTTCAGTTTGAAGAAGTGGTAGCTTTCCTTTGTCTGGGCAACAACATTGTCAGAGACAGCATTTGGTCAGAAACTAAACTAGGAAGCTCCATGGGGAAGAAAATATGCAGTGAGTTACTGACGGTCTTTCACAGCATGTTGGAGGGGATTCTGTAAAAGGATTCATTAAGCAGTATTTGGGAAGAAACACTCAAGAATCAGTATCAGGCTCAGAGAAGATGGTGTTCAGTATCTATCACTAGTGACACAGGACTTCTTGCATCTCTGCAGCTGACTCCCTCTTCCAAGGTGCAGCCAATATGACCGATATACAATCACTTTCAGGCATCAGAGGCTTGTTTGTAACAACCTTAATGCTAACATTTATTTGATTACAAAATTTAGTATTTTCTGTGAATTCTTCCTACAAACAGAAGAAAACCTCTTTTCTTTAAATGCCTGGAATTGTTAAGTAAACCTTATGTTAAACACAATGAACTTAAGCAATGCCTTTTTTTGTTTTGTTTCTAGTTAACTGCAAGAGAACAGATCTTCATTTCTTTGCATTAAGATGCAAATTGGAGATAATGTTCTTGACCATGATGTGAGGTAGTTTACAAGGGCCTGAAAAGAAGCCTTCAATGAAATATAGGTATTAATTAGAATATGAAATGAAGTGGAAAAATAGATTTGATCAAATATTTGCTTCATACAGGCAGTAGAAAAGAAATGGAGCACCTATACAGAATTTCACTTAGGTGTATTACTGCTGTGGTGGAGAGATGAACGGTGATGAGGGCAGTGCTGTGCAGATGAGTGGGAGGAGCAGGGGAGGCAACAGAACAAGGTAACTTAAAGCCATTTCTGTGCTCATTTACCTACTGCATTCCCAATCAACTTTCCAAATAAATTAGAGAAGATGAAAAATGACTCCAATTTATACCAGCTGCCAGTTGCCTTGCACAATTTAAAGGTGCAGAGAGGTACCACTGAGCTCCACAGTCTGCAGGGGCCATCAAAGCTCACAGCAGTAGCGTCGATGTCTCCTGAATGGTCTCCTCTGTTTGTTATCCAGGACCACGCTATCCATACATGGGAGCAGGATTCTGCCTATGGATGCTCAGTTCTGCCCTGGAATCGCAGTAATATCAGAGCACAAGTTTCTCTCCACCTCCATCCTCAGTTGATCTCTGCACATATGTCCTTGACGATGGCAACAGAGAGGTTGCTATAAAGTCAGCAAATAAAGTGATTGTAAAGGCTCTCTTCTCTTCTTTGCAAAAATTGTCTGTTTTCTCTGGCAGAGAAGATGGGGATGTCCTTTTATTGTGTGCTGAACAGAGCAAATATTTATTAGATGGTGAAAATAAGCAAGCTAGCTCCCTTTAAAAATCTGTTTTCACATTTGCGTTTGTTTGAAGGAAAATCTTTCTCACATATTCTATACGTGAAATAGTGATGCTTCATTTATTTGTTTATAAGTAAATTAATATATGTATATGTGTATGTATTGAAGGATAACAATGCACAGTACAAACAATACAAATCATATGCAGAAAAAAATCTGTGACTAGGTTGTGTAATACTGTTTTATAATTTCCCAGAAATAAATATCTATGTTGACATTTCATCTTCCCACCTCTACATCAGCTTCAGTGCCACGGTCTTCCTGAGGATCATGCCTACCAGAAGGTGGCACTGAAAGAACCTGTCCCACAGACGGGCCCTAGGAAGAGGAAAACTCAGATTCACAAGCTGGCTTTGAGTGTGTGAGTATAAAAGAATTCAAAAGGTACCTCTCTTGGATAACGTTTGCTTTTAGGAAAGACTTTTCTTTTTTTTTTTTTCATTTTATTCTCAAGCATGATGGTGGAGAGGCTAAAAGTCAATCAACCATCGTACCTAGTGAATGCTGTCTTAGTTTGCCTATTACCTACAAGCACGCTGTAATTTTCTCAGGTCCTCTTATCAAACTACAACACTGCTGAGCTTTCAAATACAAGACCTTATGAGCAAAAAGCATTTTTCTGGGAATTATTATTTATAATTGCCATTTTCTGACTGGACAATAAAGTCGCTTTGAATAAAGCTGTACTTCTGACTGAAAAAAAGGCAATTCTGCAACTTCACATGGAAACACATTTCTTAAATTTTAGTAAAAAATACAAAGGACTTTCTAGTGGCTTGAGCATTTTCACCATGGTTTTAAAAAGCCATATCTGGTAAATATTGAAGATTTCTTTGGCTTCACACTGAATTTCAGTAAAAGCAGATTCCCGTCTTAAAATGCAAAGCAGTGATTTCAGATAGGTTCCCACTACTGAGTTACAGCTGAAGGGATGTAAATCCTTCAGAGTCAGTAGCAGTTGGAGATAGATGAGAAGAAGTTAACCATATATATAGTATCTTGGTGGAAAAGGGTAGTTATTACAGAAAATGTAGAGATTACAAGATGGAAACTTGTCCCTATCTCTTTCTCTCCAGTAGTGGTAGCTTCTCATGAAGACTGATGGAAATGTCTTCAGCATGATCCAAATGGCTCTTAAGCCTCAGGGTTCACTTGATGTCTTTTGACGCATGCCTGATCAGGCTTTGTTTTGGGATGTGTGATGTTACAGGGCCATTAACCGTTACCAATAAGTGCTAATGTTAATTACATTAAGCACAATCCTCCAGTTGGTCCATCTGTTATTCATTTCTTGTCTGTTACCTATTCTTGTTTGGGATTTTTCTCTGTGCTCCAGGAAGACATCGCCTAGTTTTCTTCTGTCTTTATTTAAATGGTGTTAACTCACAGATGCCTCAGCGAAATTCTTTTATACTTTTTAAAATTTAGCTTTCATTTTCCAAGTGAGTTTTTAAGATTATTTTTGCATGTGATTTTAACGTTTAGTTATGGTGTTGCACCTGAGTGTTTAGCTTAGTAAACCACTTTAACACCTCCCATTTCATACAGCGAGCCTCTTGGGGGAGAAAATCAATCTCGACGGACTTTTGGGTGAATTTGGGCTGTTTCCCCGACATTCGAACATCACACTTGGTTTCTTTGCTGTCACCACGTGAGAACTGCGTCGGTTCCCGCTTCCCTTACTGAATTTCCCGTTCTTTTTCGAGCCACCGTCACCCGAAGGCGGTATTTCGGGTGCTACTCATCGGCTGCCTTACCGCCGGGCGGAGCTCGGCTTTGCCGCCGGCGGACGGGGCGCTGACCCGGCCGGGCGGGAGCCCTACGGCCGCCCGCCCCTCGCGCTCCCTGCGCCGCCACTACCTCCCGGGGGGGCCTAAGGCGGCCGGGCGCAGGGGGGCGAGGGCTCGGCCCGGGCCGTGCGGCCGCGCCCGGGCTGCGGGCCCTCAGGTGCCGCCCCGGTCCGAGGCCGGCGGGC
>JANZLQ010000001.1:26156034-26173817 GCA_026212715.1 Elanus axillaris | reverse complement strand
CCCTTCCTGCAGTTATGAAGCCAGCTGACACATCCATGCCTGAACCTGTCTCCAAAAAAACAGGAAGGGGAAGCCACATCCAGAAAACATACACACAGAACAGCAGGTGCTGGTGATTTCCAGGCTCCTGTGGACATCCATGGGATGGAGGCCCCAAGGAAAGTGCCAAGTACAGTGGTCTCCAGTTCATCTCACCTGGCCACAGCACTCTGAGATGGGGCTTTGTCTTCAGCTCTCTCCTTTCCACAGCCGTGAGCTCTGCTTTCACCTATGACCTATGGTAATGTTTTCAGACTTGAACAAGTGACTTGGGAGCCTATGTCCCATTTCCGAACATGCCATAATTAATCAGAAGGTCAAGGATATGCTCCTGCGGCAGCCTGCTGCAGGGACAAGGCAGCGAGAGCAGTCCTGAGCTGAGTGCAGGGCTGGGAAGCCATGGCAGCACGGTGATCCCCTTCTCCCAGTCCTGCCAGGGAAGAGATGCTCAGCAGGGACTTGCACAGCTACCGGCACTGGCATGAACAGCAGAGCCCAACTGCAGCCAGACAAGGCCAATTAGGATGTGAAAAATCACAACACCTCCCCCCGCAGTGCTTTACTGTCAAAATGTGCCATGGAAGTATGTGGGTTATGAGCGTTTCTTTGTTTTGCCTGGAAGTGCCGTGTCTCTCCATTCTCGCTGAAGATTTTGATCTCGGATCAACCAAGCACAGCAAGCTCTGAGGAGCAGGACACTTCTTTGACTTGTCTTGCACAGCATGTAAAGGCACCTGTAGATAAATGCTAACAGTAAGGGACTGAAGAATCTCACGTTGCTTGGAAATCAAAAAAGCCATCAATCATTGTTTTTGCTTCCTATACCCTGAAAAAAAAAAAAGGTGGCAGTGTCATGGATACGTAGTTCCTGACAGCTTGGTTTTTTTGCTTGTTGACAAGGCAAAAGCATGTCCCTAGCTCCCCTGGGCCACTGGCAATGCCCTATCATCTACTCTGATCTAGAGCCCCAAGGGGACATCCAGACACATCAGCATGTGGCCAGAGGATGTGACTCTCTAGAACCAGGTGCAACCGAGTCCTTTCATATGAGAAGGGAGCTATGTCTACAAGGCTCTGACACAACTACAATAATATAAGACACTTCCAAAAGAGAAAGATGTTCTCTGAAATAGCTTCTGTTGGTGGTTGCCGCACGCTGCTCCCGTCCCTGTTATGTGAAGCAAATCCCCAGCCGTGCTGAAAGCTGTGACTCTTGCGCACATGACAGTGTATGGCAGCTGCTGAGTAGTTGTGTGTGTGCTTGTGCATATATAGTTAACAAATACGAACCCATCCAAAATGTTGAGAAGTTTTCAATCTGAATTCCTATTTAAAGTATTCTCTCATTAATTGGAAATATATTTTATTTTCTGAAAGCACTAACATTACCTTGACACAGCATGACGTATCTTGACACTTGGAAGAAGGCTTACGGGTTCCAGGCATTGACACAACTTTAAAAAAACTTTTAAAATTAAACTGTTTTCATTTAGATGCCAGCAAGTTTTTTTTTTTTTTAAAACATTCTCTCTTGCAGTTCCTGTAGAAATTTGCGATTTTCCTGATATGTGGTATTTTCACTACTGACACTTGGTGGTGCTGCAGTTAATAGGTTCATATTTTCCTGCAGCTGTTTCTCTGCTGTGGCTGATTTGTTTCTCTCCTTCATTTGCAGATACTGCTTGGGCCGTCGAAGCTCCTGAGAAAAACATTATTCACAATCTTGAGGAACCATGATCCATCTTTCAGCAGTTCTTAAGTTAATAATAATAATAATAATAATAATAATAATACAACTGCCTTTATGGTACACATTTCCTTACAAAATGTGTAAGCATCATTCTAGTGAAACAGTGCAAATTCGGGCATGGTCCAGTAATTATGAACACAGAGGATAAGGTCTGAAAGGGATCTTCAGAGGTCATGGAGTCCATCCTTTTCATGCAGAAGCAAGGATAGCTGGAGGTCTGCCCAACCCCTTCTTGCATACCAGCGTAGGCTTTATGGGAATATCTCAGATGATTTTATGTGTTTTTTTCATACACATCCCCCACATAGGATCTTTGCCTCAGTAAAGATGAGAGACGAGGCACGCAGGGTTTTGGTGTTCCAGTCTCACAGGCAAGAAATTGTCATATCTGCCTGTGGGCAGTGGAACAGAGATCCTTGCTTGTCCCAGCATTTCTCTGGGGCTCATCTGTAAGTTCACAGGTGCTGGAACTGGAGGAGACAAGAGGAGCTGCACGGACGTCCTGCTCCGCTGCTTTGCTCTGCTCTGAGAGTCTCCAGGTTTTCCTCCTGACACCCCAGAAACTTGGCATGCCTGCTGGCTTTGCCCTCCAAGAGCCCTTACAGGTAGATGCTCATAGCATCAAAGCAGGCATTGCAGGGGATCCTGAGGTGGTCAGCAGGAAGGTTTTGCTGTTGCAAAGGAGATGCATTCCTGCGTGGGAAGGTGGGCAGTGCTGTGATGAGAAGCCGTCTCTCTGTTCCCACTCTCACTGGCTCAGTCCTTCACCTTCTCACGGCAACAGCCTCTGTTTCAGGCAGGAAATGACCTGTGGGGACAAATGATCTTAATTATTAGGACAAAGATTACTTGTTTAAGTGCAGATTCTTAGTATTAATAAAAAAATAATCAAGATATGTTGTTGTAATTAAATCAAATCTGTTCTTTCCTCCCCAAAGATTTTCTTTTAAATCTAATTTATTATTTGGTTGGTTAATTAGTATTTAAGACCCAAAGAAGTGGCAGTTCACACATGATAAGCATGAGCTAGAGCATGACTGCTATTACAGGCTTCCTGGGAAGTGGTCAGGTTACAGGCTCCCCAAACCAACGCTTTAGCTGGCAAAATGTGCTCCTGCCGAAATAACGGGGGCACTAAGCTGATGTGGAAAAACTGCCTTCCTAGGCAGTAAAATATGTTCTTATTTGGTAGCACTGTGTGGTGAGAGCCTCAAAACATATGGTAGGATCAGTTTTGGTTTTGGACACATGTTTTAATGCTTTTTAACATGCAAGCTTCATATTTCATTGGTCTTGGTAGATAAAAGTGAGCTGCTTGTCACACCCTGCTGCTTTGCAGAGGCTGATTTTATATGTGTGGACTTTGGAGTTGGGACAGACGGAGGGAATTATGTGCTGGCAGGAAAAAAAGAGATGCCCATCATCAGACTGTGAATGGGAGAAATTAGAACATAATACCACTTACTCAAGCTCTTCAAAAAATTAAAAAAAAAAAAGGAAAAAAAAGGCTGGAAGTTCCCTTCATTATTTGAACAGAATATTACTTTTTTTTCCAGAAGAAAACCACGTTTGTTTGTTTGTTCTTGGTTTATTTTTATTGTAGCTGTAATTCCCTCTTCCTCTTAATATGTGAAGACTGGATATGTTTTTGAATCGAAGAATTTTTGTTTAACCTTTGCCTGTGGAATGAAGTTTGTTTTCCTTTGCACCCTGAGGTCTGTCCTTTTTACCAAAGGATTATATTACATGTGATTTTCCCCTGGAAATTAGAGAGCAGCGCTGCCTCTTCTGGGAACTGAGGGAGTAAAACCTAGTCTGTCTGACATATTGAGAAGGTTTTGCTGAAATCTTCAGAATTGTGCTCCAATTTGTTTTAAATCAGCTTTAAAGTCAATGTCAATCATTGCCTGAATTCTCTTATTTCAGTCTACAATACATGTAGTAACTTGTAAGTCATTAATTTACAGATGCACTTGTATATCCTGTTACTCCTGCTGAAACTCCCTTACCATGGCATGGGAAAAATCTAGGAGGATATTGCCACCGGTCTCTAAGAATCCGTTTCCAGAACTAATTGCAGGACTTTTGTCAGGAAGAGGTGGTTTTTTGAAAGGTACTTTCTACTTTTTTTTTTTTTTCCACAGAGAGCTATATACCTGTCAAACACAGGTGCATAAGTATTTCTTTCTTCTTTCCATGAGTGTCCCATTTAGTCTTGTCAGAAGATTTGATTTAGGCACTCCCTGTCTGCAGGGTGGTTTTTTGTCTTCGAGGGTTGAATGCAAGCTGGACCTTGCAAAGAGAACCAAAGCCACAAATCTCATGAAGAAAAAGGAGCAATAATTCTTTGTACACCACATACCCCATGCATACCTATCTTATCTCAAAACAAGCAACTCAGCAGACTATAAAAGCACATGTTGCCAGGATCTTGCTTAGCTAGAGCCCTGAGATGGCCAAGGTGCTTCTGCATCTTCTTGGTGCTGGTACTCTCTGGCAGGGCCTCAGTCTTGATCTCTGGAGACAGCTTGCACCTCCGCCTGGGTTTGGGTGTAGGCAGGTTGTGTGTTTATCTTGTTTTCTGTACATTACTACTCATATCACTGAATTCATAATTAAAAATACTTGGGAAGAAGGTAAAGATTGTGTGAACTTGGATTTGAGAAGGTGAAAACTATTAAAAATATAATTTTATTAGAAAAAAAGATTTTACATAGCAAAAGCAAAGTGATTCATTCCCTTTCGAATGAGATCTTCATGACAAAAGGTATGTTTCATTTTGCATGAAATAAAACTTGCCTTAAACTGCTGCTTAGTAAGAGTATAAAACATATGCACTTAGGTTTAAATGAAGGTGAACAAGAGAGAGTCTGAGAAGGACCTCAGATCGAACCTCACTGTAAGATTATATATACAAATAATTTTAGTATTATTATGGTGCATACCTTTCTGCAGGATTACAAGAAAACTGGTTTTAGTACCCAGCTAATTCACAAAGCAGAAACAGACAGTGAAGAACTAAACCTTCTTTCAATATTTAACGGGGGCTTATAAGAAAGATGGGGACAAACTTTTTAGTAGGGTCTGTTGTGACAGGACAAGGGGCAATGGTTTTAAGCTAAAAGATAATAGATTTAGATGAGATATAAGGAAGAAATTTTTTATGATGAGAGTGGTGAAACACTGGAACAGGTTGCCCAGAAAGGTGGTAGATGCCCCATGCCTGGAAACATCCAGGAGCAGGCTGGACAGGGCTCTGAGCAACCTGATCTTGTGAAGATGTCCCTGCTTATTGCAGGGGGTTGGACTAGATGAAATTCAAACTATTCTATGATTCTTCCAGGACAGATGATCTAATATATAGACTGTATATAGGAGAGAGCAGGAAGTGGATAATGCCATTCACAGACAAAATGAACACTCCCTAAGGAAGCTTTCCTGGCTGGCAGACAGTGGATATAGTGGCATGAGCGTCTCAGGAAGAGCAGCTATATCCAAACACTCCTTCTCAGCCCTCCTGCACCATTGGGCACTGTGGCCCAAACCCAGCAACTACATCTCTCTAGGCTGGGCTCCCCCTGCCCGAGCACAACCTTTAGGAATCCATTTCATTCCAAGCTTTCCACTAAAGATGTAAAAATATGCTGTAGGAGACACTGTCTTGCTGGACACGTAAGAAACACCTTGTCTTGCTGGAGCAGCTCTGGCAGCTGCTGACTGCGGCGGGAGCAGCTGCCAGGCATTCCCATGCTGACCCTGGCTGTGATTGCAGGTCTAGCCTCTTTACTCCTGCAGAAAGAATAGCTGTGGGATATAATGTCTTTTTTCCTTGTTGTTGCTGTTGTTTATTGTTTTTTTTAAAGGAATAAGGTTTTTTCAATGTTATTTCTGGCCTAGCCCCATCATTCATACAAAAGGTTCTCAAAAGCCTTGGTGCATACCAGTGACGAATTGGTTTTCATAAATTACTGCTCATAAATACATATAAATGCCTTTTTAAAATGTCCTCATCCTCAAGACTTGACTCTTACTGCTTCATACAGAATATAATGCTCCTAACCAGGGCTAGAAATGAAGCGATTGGCTGAAGCATGTATGGGTCAGCTTACGATGTTTGCCTCCTCCAGACTGTGGTGAAGTACTGCCAAGGCAGATGGGTGAATCTCTGCAGTGGATTAGTCTCTTAATTGCAGCACTGTTATTTTTCCCACTTAAACTTTTCTTTAGGACCTTCTGCTGTTTCCTTCTCTGTGTACCTGTAACTTAAAATCTGACTTCCCAAGGCAGGTGCTTTTACAGCTTCAGTGACTGATACCCTGTGAGACAGAGTTTCCGTCAAATAGCAAAAGAGCCCCAGTGACAGGAAGATTTCTGGAGGGCAAGGAAATTTTCCTCTTATGTATTTAAATGAAAAAAGCATATGTGATGAGCTGTCAAGGCCACAACAGAGGGACCTATTTGTGTATCTCCTTTTGATTCATGTTCCCAGAAAGAGCTTGGCTGCAATCATGGACTCATGGAGGTCTGGGTGGCCACAGACAGGCAGATGCAGCTCATGCTAAAAGCCCTCCAGCCTTTCAAAAAGGGTAACTTTTATTAAAGCATAGTCTGGGTGCTGCTGCTGAGTCGTCAGGAGGTTTTGACAGAAAACTTTCCTTCTGGAAGTTGGTTTGAATATTTTTGGTTTAGATCTCATCTGTAGGCTGCTGAAGTGCACAAAATGATTGTGGCCAGATGCTTTCTCTGTCCTTTGTGCTCTGCCTGAACCTTGTAAACAAGCTATAACCCTCAAAGTAAATTTTGGTTTGCTTATCCTGGGCCTTGTTTTTGGTGTCGTATGTCCCTCCCATCCCAGCTGCTCAGGACTTGAGGCTGTTGCTTATTGAAACAGAAATTTATACTTTTCCCCTGTTCCCATATTTCTTCCACTTTTTAGGAGAAAAACTTTGCAATTATTTTCTAGTTTAAATTTTATTTGCTTGTTTGTTTTTTAAACTGTAGATTGCAAAAACAATTCTGCAAATGCCCAAACCTTTTAGGGTGTGCAACTTTTTCTACAGTAAAGCACCATGATGACTGGGCTGGTTCAGAGCCTGTTGCTCCGACGTAAGGGTACCTGATCCCTCATCTTGTACTGGCTGCCCGCTGCCCACCGCGGCATCTTTGTGAGAGGTCACGCTCCAGGGAGAGGAGAGCCTGGAAAGAGCTTCCTCTCCTGCAGGAGCTGTATGCTTTCTCTGCTTTCAAACCATACGCTGTGAGAGTAGATTCTACCTTGATGGTTTTTCTCCTCTAAAAATTTAGTTTAATACGGCTTAAAAAGAAAAGGTTCAGCCTTGTACTTGTGCTGTGCTTGAAGCTTACATAATATTTCTCCCAGGCAAAACGTGACGGCAGTGAGCCCTAGCTGAGGCAACAGCATATGAGAAGAAAACACATTTAGATCAAAACATCCTTACATACTTTTGGCAGGGAATTCCAGCTGCCAGTGGGACATGCTCAGGAACAGCTGAGGCTGCCTTACGTCCTGTGGATGGCCACATGGCGTAGGAGCACCCAGGCTGTTTCGTGTAGGGGATTACTTGGGTCTCAGAAGCACTTTATACACCACCTCGGAGTCACTTTCCAGGTGACCTGCTCACCAGGCCGGTGCCTGGGCCACCATGGGAGGACGGCTGCTGGCGCCTGCCCATGCACTTCTCGCCGTGGCTGCCGGTTCTCCCCTGGAAGGCACGGCTGGGGGCCGTTCATCTTTCTCCTCCAAAAGAAATGTGTCCTCATTGCCCGGGAGCTGGGCTGGCGAAGCTGCCAGATCCCTTGCGACGGCGGCGGGCTGCCAGGCACCAGTGCAGGGCAATGCCTTCCCCACGCTGAATGGGAGGAAGAGGTGGTATGCGGGGAACACCCTGTGCTGCCGGTGCGGAGGGGCCGAGGCAGCAGCCCACCTGCAGAGCCTTTGCACACCCTATTTCATGCAGCTCAGCAGTCGGAAGGCTGCTCTCAGAAATGCTCACCGAAGGGGTTTGGCAGCCCTTGCTTTTGCTGATCCCCCCTGCGTGGCAAAATCCACAGTGGTGGGTGTTGGATGAATCACAGGTCCGGGCCTGCTTTGGGGTGTAGACGCTGTGTGCCTGCTCCCAGCTCCTCTGGCTGTTCACCCGTGATCTTACAGCCTGCCCTTTCCACTGCCTCACACAGCTGTGGAAAACAGAAGCCTTTCCTCCTGAGGACTGTGGTCTTCTGTCATCCAAAAACACACATTTCATCACGCATCACTTGTGCCGCTATTGCTGCTGCCCATCCAGGCCCTTCTAGAGAGGCTTCGCTTGCCCAGTCCCTGCTTCTGCTGCTTGATATTCTTAGCCAGAGAGGCTTGCTGGAAACAGGCAGTCCCGTGAGCAGTTTCTTATGGACTTGCTTGGATGCATTTGTGTCTGCTGAGCTGCAAGCTCCATTTAAAGCAATTTTCCATGAACAGGGCATTCAGAACATCCCTCTTCGGAGTGGCCTCCTGAGTGTCTAGCAAGGGGTGGGCTCCCACCCCACCACATCTCTCACTGGGGTCATTAATAGGCCTCTCCCCTTTCCTGTGAAATCTGTGGGAACTTAATTTTCTGCCCTCTCTTCTAAATGGGGCAGAAAGAAGCTGGAGGGTCAACAGCAGCTCGGGAAGGAGGGGAACAAGGTGATGGTGAGCACAGACCCTAATTTCCTTAGGAAACAGGATGAATGTATATATAGAAAGAGGCTTACAATTTTATCTCCTTTATGATAAAGCAGTGCCATGGAAAGTAGCTGGGTACAGAGAAAGAGGCTTTTCAGGACATTAAGTTTCCTGCAGTGTTCAAGCAGGGACAATGCATTTCTTAGCTGCATAAAAGGGCTATTTTAAAAGGCCTTTCCTCCCCCCAAAGCCTCACAGCCCCTCCTATGTTTCTGAGATTGCATCTGGAAGGAAACAAAAGATGCAAACACCAGACCCAGTGTGTTGACTGAAAAAGATATTTTTTCAGTCAAGCAGATGGCGAATAGAAACCTACCATAGAAACCAGCTTATGCAACTCTTCACAGCCTGCATGTGCCTGGTAAATACAAACTGCCAGATAGAACAGCGAGATAGAGCTAGGCAAAACAGCTTGTGCTATTAAAACAGTGAAGTAAGGAGCACACAGTAATTTGTAATGAACTTGTGAAGGATATGTAAAAATACAAAGGCAGTGATATAACCCAAGCGTTGCTTCCAAACCCTACAGCTATGGTTTCTGTTCATTTGTATGGCCCACCAAACCCTACAAATCAACAACAGTGATAGGAATAAGCCCTCAGTGGGAGCACGAGTCAGCCAGAGGTACAGGGGCGCAGTGGCTGCTGGAACCTGTGCAGGCTGCGGCTTGGCCTGAGGCACAGAAAGTCAGAGCAAGCCAGCCCCAGCCCGGCTCCGCTCTGCTCCTGGGTGGAGGGAAAAGCTGTAGGAGAAAAGAAGAGGAGGCAAAGCTATGGAGGAAGAAGAAGAAAGTGAGGCTGCAGAGAGCACGAGGCAAGCGCCCGCTGTGCGGACGTGGTTGCTCGGAGCTGGGTGCCGCAGCGGGCATCGGTCCTCCAAGGGACTTTTGGAGCATGCTGAGACATGAGGTCCCAGGTGGACATCAGGCAGCACCAAAACCCAAGGCCACGGCGCAGCCACTGCGGCTTGTCCTGGCTCCTTCCAGCAGGATGGTCCAGAGAGAAGTGAGGACGATGGCAGCTGAAGGAGAAGAGGCACCTGAGAGATTTGTACATCTTGTATGTTACAACATCTTAGACGTTAATTATGTGGATCAAATGTTTACCACGAGGACCTGAGTTGTAAGACAGGATTTAGTGTTTGATGGCAGACAAGTTCAGCTAGGATATTCGATGAGGCACATTAGCTACTTTCTATCTGTTCAGGCTTCACCTAAAGACTGTGCATATTTCAGAAGGTAAATGCTGCTCAAAACAGCCCATTTCAACTCACCTGGGTCAGCATTCTCAGTTATTACGTGTAGGAAAATATATACAAATTCTGAGTTTTCCTGAAGTGTTTAGAGAGCATTTTCTATTACTAGGATAACAGGATCCAGTCTGGCAAAGACCAGCATTTGAACTTTACATACTGTGAACAAACCTGCTGATTTTACTGCTGGTTTCCTAACTCTCACTTTTTTTCCCCTAGATTTAAAAACTTTCATTTAAAACAGTCACTTGAGTCTCTCACATGGGTTGCATTATATTGACAGCAGCTCTCCTGTGTCCACATCTTTCCTTATAGAATCATATTTTTGATTGACTTTCACACAGAAGAAGCTCCCAGAGGTACTCGTTGAACCATATGGGTCCTATCTTTTGACATAACAATTATTGCCTGTTAATAACACAATAGCAATAGCAGCATGTTTGGGAATCAACAGTGAAATACTAATGAATGTTAATGCATTGTTTTAATTTACTACATTTGTTTTGTTGATGTACTTATTAACCTTCTGGTCTGTGGTTAATAAGGCATTCTATTTTAAGGTATTATTATCTGGGGGAAGAAGAGAAAAACAACACTGATGAAGTTAGACAATTTGTTCTTCTTTTCATTCACATTTTGCTTGGTAATTGACAGCAGATTTTAACCACGAACCCATAGACTGGAGGGACATAGATGTTATTTTAATAACACAGTGAGAGAGGGACAGTTGTAAAAAGAGAATGCACAGCTTATTTTAGTTGTACAAAAGGCCATTATGGCCAGGAAATGCCACACATTGCACAAGGCAGCCCGAAGGGCTATACTGGTCACACAAGCTCCACGCTGTGCCGAGCGCATGCCCAGCAAAACTGGTGGCCACGATGGCCCGACTGCAGGAAGAAAGCCAACGACAAGTGGAGCACAAGGCTGTTGTGTGGTGCACAGACGATCACCTCCCACGGGGGAAGGTTTCTTCCTCCCTGCTTTAAATTACTCCCTCCATATTCTTCTGCCCTTGCATTGTCATGCTTTCTGGCTCCTACGGCCATACTGACCTGTGGCCCATCAGTGTCTGCTCAGCTTGGTTCAAGCCACTTAACTGCAGCTTGTCATGGGATTTGGGGGTGCTGGGGAGAGGACAGAGGGATTTACTGGGAAAAGGAATAGCCTTAAGTGTTCCTCCTCTCTTCCCCCTTTCTAGAAATCTTTTCCACTCTGGATGAGATCTACAGATGTATCTAAGGGGTATATTTAGGAGTACAGCTTTCACTGAGAAGTAGTGAGATTCATGTTTCTAAAGCCTACTGGCCTATTTGAAAATTTCCCTTTTAGTGACTTTTATTGCCATGGTACAGAAAGCAGCATCTCTTTTAGCAAGGAGAGTGCCCTCAGAAACTGGAAAGACGGAGCCTGGAAGTGTAATTTCCTAAGCTCATACAGCATGTATAGCCCCTCCTCCACCTTAACAACCTTGATCAGCCTCACCTGCCACCCCAAACACCCTTCGAGGGCCCTATCTAAGCCCAGCCAGGAGTAGCTGTTCCCTTCTTCGGTGATGCTGCCCTCCAGCCTTGAGAGTTTTCTGCTTTTGCCCTGGCCGAGACCTTCCCTGGGAGAAAAGTTGTACCTCTCTAATGCTTCAGAAAGAAAATGTAAGGTAGAGAACAATTTTCCAGTTTGGTTTCCTAAACCAATCCGCTTACTTTATGGCTATGAAGCTTGTGCTTGAGGCCTTGAATTGTGTACTTATGCTGTGTTTTTTTGGAAGAGTTAAAGCCCGCTTGAATTGTATTATAATTTGGATGTCTAATACCCTTGAATTAATTTGGAGTCCTCTCTTCTAAGCCTTCAGTGTAATTCCATCAAAAAGATGCTTAACAATAGTATTTGGTGGTTGGCTCTCTGCTGTAAGTAGTCTCTGTGGTTCCCAAAAGAACATTATGTTTTTATTTCCCATTAAGATTTCTTTTAAAAATTTTCCTTTTAAAGAAAGGAAAATTTTGTTGCATGTAGGGTGAGGGGCTTGGATTTTATATCGCTGTTTAGAAAAGCATGTATGTATACAAAACACATCCTGCCATTTCCAGCAGCTTTCTCTTGTACTAGAACAGCTGAAGGAAGGCGAAGAAAATAAACAACAAAGGTAGGAGGGTGTTTCAGTTCGTTTAATCTCTAAGTTGTTTCAGCTCTTTTTTCAGGCACTAAATATTCTCTTGCCTGAACTGGGAAAAATATATTCCTGATAAATCAGGTCACTCTGAAAGAAGGTGTTTCCCTTTTTCTGGGGTCTGTATTTGTGTGTTTAGTGACCATGACTGCACACCCCTGCTCGAGCAGCTCTCTAGATAGGATCTGTGTCCCTGTCTTGGGCTTGGGAACTCCCCCCAAAAGGCTGTGTTTGAGCAATAGCCCCAGATTTTACATTGAGACTGCAGAGTTCTGGGACAGGAACATGCATTCAACATTCATACATGGGCTAAACACATGTGCCGTGGAAATACTAGAGCTCACCAGTCTTGTAGTGGCTGGATGCATATAAAGGCTGTTTTTTCTGTTACTTCCTTCTGTTCACAAATGCCAGCAAGAGAATGAACAGGCTAAACCAGAACCACTTTATTCATTACACTTAATTCATTACACTGGACTCTCATATTGTCCCTTCTCACTCCTCTTTCCTCTGAGGCAACTGTTTATTCTATACCCTGCTGGTGCAATTAATGAGAAAAACAAGGTCCACTTGTGCTGCCTAATGCAGAAACCCCACAATGTTCCAACAGACGCAGCAGGAAGGAAAGATATCTGTGTGCTTCGTCTCTTGGAACAGTGATAGCTGCAGCCTGAAAGTGTTGGCATTTGATCTGTGTTCAGGAAGTCCATCTCTAATCTACATAGGTTGCCTACAAAAAGCAGTTGTACTGTCAAGTTACCATTCCTATTACAAAAACAACCACTTTCCCAAAAACTTCAGACCTAACACGTAATAGAACGTAACTCTAAAGTACTTAAGAACTTACTTCACCCCATAAAGTAAGTCCTCTGAAAGGAAACATACAAATATTTGTTTTGAAGGCTTTTCTTCTGAGCCTTTCAGGTATGTGTATTGTACAACTATTGCCTGATTTTTTTCAGAGGTATGCACACAGTAAGTTGCTTTTTTCTGCAAAACGTTTAATTTCTTGGAAGCTGTATTGATCCATGGTAGAAAAACATGTACAATTCAGTGTGGTTTTCTTGTAATTCCTTATTAATTTCTACCAAGATTCTAGTGCCGGTCTCCTACAAAGCAAACTTGGTACAGCATATCAAAGACAGGCTGATACAGCATTCTTTTATCACTGTCCAAAGTATCATCCGTGTTTTTGAAGATCTGACCTGAATCAAACAACTGTGGTGTAGTGGCATTTTTGTTTTGCTCTATTATATGCCAGGCTGAGTAAGGAAACATATTAAGGTCACTTCAAAGAAACCAAAATGTACTCTTTTGAAATTATGCTCTATAGGAAGGGTGCTGAAGACATGGCAATGCTGGCTGCTGTGAACATGAAACTCAAGTGAAACCTCATAGAGCATGGAGTTATGTGACCAAGAACCAAAAGGAGCTTGTGCAAATCCCTGTGAATTGAAAGGCTAAAGCTAATATATTAGAAACATGACAAATGAGTGTATAGTGGGCTGTTTATGAAGTGGGAAGGAAGGTGAAAGAACTGACTTTGTCCTGTCTTTAAGATAAGACTAGATTATATATTTCACATCATGTTACTTCTCTTAACAGTGCTTAGAAAACAGGCAAATGTATCGATAGTCCTCAGATAACACTAGAAATGTAGTCTCATGTCTATTTTTTTGAGCTCTTAATTTTTCCTGTCATCAGGACTGAAATGCAGGTTCCTTAACAGTAGTACTCTTCTGTGCACAGACTCCTTTGTTTTCTGTTTAAATGTTTGATAAGATATGTTAGTCCAAATTCATTCTTGGATAACTTTGAATACAATGAGGCTCATGTGTGGATTTCAGGCTCACCCCACTGCAAGGGAAAGGCACCTTTGTGAAGACCAAAGCTTAATTCTTTTTACATTGTCTTTGAAACCTGGAAGAAAGTGAGTCGTCCTAGAGATTGAGACAGAGGCCTACTCTCCAGCAGCTCCTCTGCATGTTCATGTTGCTCAGTAGTTTGCCTCGTCACGCTCTCTCCTTGTGAGAAAGTGGTGTAGGAAAGGACTGATAACTTGCTTAGTCCTGCTGTGTAATAGTGCACAAGCCATTTGACTCTTACTTTTCTTACTTGGAGGCAAAAGTTTCCCTGATCTGAGCATAGCTCGAAGTGCAAGACAACTAATATTTGTGAAATATGAGCAAAAGGGTTCATAGCTCCACTAACTGAAATGGATTTGTGCAGATATAAACTTCCAAGAATACTGGTCTGGTGATCATGTTGAGCTTGGGAGGTAACCAAGTGTTATAAATGACAAACTGATAACCAGCATGACATAGTGTAGGCTGGAGTCATTAGAAGGAGAAAAGTCTAGTCAAAACAACTTTAGGAGAATTATTACCAAACAAACTGATAAGGCTCTCTTCCATCAGAAAGGGATGTGACAGGGTACAGAAGTATTTTTTCATTCACACTAGAAAAAGAAAAATGTGTCATTTCGGTCCGTGACAACTCTCCATCATTGCTGTATCTTAAGAACAAATGTCATCCTTTTCACAGCTTTCTCCGGAACAGCAAAATAAACTGGATGTATTTATAGTCTCTTGAAGAATACAGGGACCGGTATTTAAAGAGCAGTTGGTGATTCATGGAAAACTGATAAACATTAATTTCAAAAACAATGGTACTAAGCACTTGCATTGTGTTCCCTATAGCTGCTGTTTCTTGTATCTTACCACTTAGTCATACATCCTGAAACACCCAGAGATCTTCCCTGCGGTACAGATCTATTTGCGTCGTGAATATCACTATTCTTTTTAGATTACTTGTTTTCTTCATATTGTACTTAATATACCCATGAAATAATACTTCTGTCTCTAAAAGATGAATTTGTGATCGTCACCACTGAGATGCTGGTAGACTAGCATCATCATAAAATTTGCTACTATCATAAGTGACACTTGCTTTGGCAGTTTCACAGAGCTGTAGGAATTTATTAGGCATGAAAATAATTTTTAACCCTAGGCTGGTCCTTCAGTATTACAGCTTAGGTGTTTTGGGGGGGTTTTTTTGGTTTTTTTTTCTTTCTTTTTACTGCCTGTGCCATGTCTGTTCTGAATAAACATAAGATGCCAGAATGTGCAAACCAGAATATTTCCTAGGCATTTAGTGCTGTGCAAAAGGTGGTTATTTTCACTTGAACTCATTTCCTGAAACATTATATAACTTTCTTTGTTGAGCAAAGATAAGAAGCTAAACACAGTTGGTACTAATCTCTCCTCTAAATTAAAACAATGAGGAGTTAGGCCCTACAGTAGAAAAGGGGGAAGTTAGAAAACGTAATTTTTAATTCAATCATGATTTCATCCTCTGAGTTTCCAAAGAGCTTTCACTAGGGTGCTCCTGAATAAGTGGTTATAGGTGGGGAAATGGGGGTTTAGAAAAGGGCTCAGGGTTGCTCTCAGCCGCATGACACAATGCCTATAAACCAAAGGTATACCATGGCCAAGGATGATTTTTTTTATTATTTACTGAATGTTGTTAATGTTTCTCTTGGGTTGGTCCCAAGAAATTATTTTCCCAGAACAACTTGAACCTGTTCCCTGTTCAAAATATGTTATATGTAGCTAGTATAATCATATCTAGACTGGATACATTGATATGTCATTGATCATTGGTATGGTTATACCAATTAAGGATGTGGTTTCTCCCCACCAGACATACCAAGCCAGAGTAGCTTTCTGATAAACCATTTAAAGATGGATTATCCAGGGATGGGTCCCTGACAACCATACTAAGAGAAGACAACAGCGAAATTGTTAATAGGAAAGCATAGCAGCATTTTTTGGCCTTGGAAGTGAATTGGCCTCCAGAATGCCAGTCATTGGAGATATTTGTGCATAAGGCCTTGGTTGTGCTGTACTTGCATGAGAGGAGACCGGATGGTGGCTCTTCCTCCAGTGCAAAGTTGGAGTTGAAAAGGTGAGGAAGGAGCTTTTTTTTATTGTCTATAAAACCTGGGGCTTGCTTTCAGTGTGATGTTATGATCCCAGTAAACAGGAGCTGAGGGATCATCTGTCTGCTGAGGCATGAGACTGGTTCACACCACTGGACTCAGGATTTAATGAGTAACTTCACAAATGTTAATGAATGTAGAAATGTAGTCTTCCTCTGGGTACTGCTGTGGGTTGCATTTGGCTGCTTGCTGTATCTGAAAATGTACCTATAGAGGATTAATGCAGTTCTAGCAGTAAGCTGTGCCTGTTAATTGCAACCCTTTGCCCTCCTGAGTCTGTGCTGCTTCCTGAACTTGGATCGGAAATGACAATGAGGTAATTGTTTAAGTGAAAGCTAATTACATTATTATTGTATGTTCACTAGCCAATAATATGTACTGCTTGTCATGAATAATAGTGTTGGAAAGGAACGCCTGGATCAATTCAACTCATCCTCAACATCAAACAACCTACTTTTCATCTTTGCTGTGTGCGCATACAAAGCAGCAAGCTCATTCCTTCAGCTCTGTCATCTCCCTCTGTCAGTGTTTAGAGGGAGAAAACACAGAGGGGCAGCAAGACCTGCTCAAATACATGCAAGTTGGTTTGAAAGGAGGAGTGAGAATCCTGCTGCACTTCAATGTGAATTGTCAAAGGAGTTATTTTTATCAAAGGGCTTGCATAAAACTATATTTGTAAACATCTCTATTGTTTATGAACAATAGCATACAGCAAGTAATGGAGGGAAAATTATGAACAAATGGGTGTAGGTCTTATTTCTGCTCAAATTTTGTTTTCTTTTAAGATATGAAACTCGCGTATCACAGCAGAAGAATGTTTTCTGTTAGGACTTACCTTCCCACAGCAAATTTAGAAACTGTGTCAGATCCTACCAGTGATAATTACTATAGCTTTAATGACACCATAGCTTATGGACTCCAGCCACAAAAGAGGATTTCTGATGTCCTGGTGCAAAAGATATGAGAGCTTTAAGGGTGTTGGTTGCACATCAGTAGTATGCAATGATTGTTGCTCATTGGCAATAGGGAAGTTTCTTGACACAGATGCTTTGGCAGCTTGGAAGAGATCATCGTTAGCATGACAATCCTGTGAAATTTCTGAAGCATATGAGGTAAACACCATCTTCGGACAATGCTAGCCACAGTTTGAAAAATCACTTTGGGTATGTGAAAGTATAAACTAAGGTATTTTCTATACCACTTGTATATTTTCCTGCTGGAAAAATATACATATCTGACTTTTTTTAAATGTATCTCCTTTACCCATCCATGGATTGCCTTCCCCCTATGCTGAAGGGTTCCCAAGGGCCAGGTTGAGAGGGCATAGATGTTCTGGAATAAGGTAACCTTCCTGTCCTACCAAAGCAACTACTTCCTCTGTGGTGTAGGGAACTCTCCTCATCTTCTCCAAGCACTGTTTAAATACTTTACATTAGATGTATATTGGGTGACAAGTAAAGTACTCTGATGAGGCGTAGGCATGAGGTAGGTTCCCCAAGGGGTAACTCTGAGAAGACTTTCAGTTTTGGCCTATCCTCAGTAGTTAAGTGGAAGTACTCAGTAGCAGCTTTGGTCTCAAAAGCCTACAGCCCCTGAAGTGGCCCTGGGGTTCTGAGGACCAAAATTTTTTTTTTAGGCAGAAGTGTGCGGATCTTAAACCCACAAGAAGAGTCAGCTTGATTTTTGTTGGTGTTTCTTATGAGCTCATCCTTGCATCCATTGTCGTTAGGGAAATTCACTTTTGGGACAGCCTCTTCTTTTGGCATTCTTTCCTTCCATTGTAATTTTTTCTTCTCTATTTCTGGTTCTTTCCCCTATTCTTGAATAGTCTTTCACTCCTGCCCCCCCCCCC
>JANZLQ010000001.1:26132861-26155934 GCA_026212715.1 Elanus axillaris | reverse complement strand
CCTCCCCCCCCCCCCCGATTTTCCCCACTCCCTGTATCAAAAACTAACACTAGAATCATCATAGTTAGGCTTCAGCAGCCCAATTAGATTAACAGTATGTAATTTTTTTCAGACTAAATCCTGATTTATATGATGATAATGTGTTGGACCATATACTAGTTCCTGGTGGGTTAGTTTCATAAATAGAAGTACTAGTATCCTGCAGAGTTTCTGGTTTTGTCCTGTTTGTATAATGAAAGGTTAGGCTCCAAATAAGTCTTCTGGAGTTAGGCGGAAATAGTGAAGTAGGACAGATACCCGATATCACTGTCCTACATTTACAGGTGCCTGTATGAAATAAGATACACTGGGTCTCAAGTAGACTTTTGCAACTTGCATTGAGTATTAGGAAAGCAGGGTTGGATGTAGCAAGCCAAACTGGAAAGAGCTTGTTAGTTGTGGGAAGTAATGTTATATTTCTTCTGGTCTCTCTTGTGTTGCTTTCACATCCTATTTCAGTCTATGAATAGCTTCCAAATGAATCTGAAAGCTGTTTGTATGCAGAGCCCACACGGTTCCCATACTCTGTCTTCCTCAATCCAACCATAAGGTCATACCTCCTGCTGGTGAACATTGCTGGTTCCAGCAAAGATAGGCTGTTGTTCTCCTTCACTCTTGCCCTTTATTAATATCTCTTCCATTTCCAGTGGGACCATTTCCCAGGAACATATAAATAGAGAAATTATTGCTAGGAAGTGGCAGAATTATGGTATTGTCACCTGCCTGAAAGAAGCCCTAATTGATGGCTCTCCAGTAGAAAAGCATTTTGATTTTTGTCTTCAGATATAAGTTACACTGAAAATGTCAATCAAGTCACATCTCTAACTTTCAGAGAATTCCGTGTAGTGAGTCTAATATGTACCTCCTGGCAAGACGTTTAAAGCTGTTAAGCATTCCTTTAAACTTCAATTCATTGTAAGCTGGTGAAAGAAAAGAATATTTTTGCTGAAACCTGCCTATGAGCTTAGATTTGGAAATGTCAATTTCCAAATGGATGTCACAGACAAATGTCTATGAGGACCTCCAGGGATTGTCTTATATGCTGTTTGCTGCCCTGCATCAATTTCCTATGGGGAATTACTTGGAATATTTTAGGCAACTAACTGGAACTAAAATTGGAAAGGGGCTGCAGAAGAACAGAATTTCTACTTGCAATTATTTTTGGGAGTGATTACAGCCCTAGACTTGTAATAGCAGATCCTGCTCTGTTTGTTTATCCTTGAGGGGTACAGCTAGACCAGCCCGAGATACCTGTTAATGGTAAAAGAGGATACAAAGGTGGTGCAATGCTCACATTGCTTGCACAGTACTGGCAGAAAGGAAAGCAGGTGCATTTTGAATGCATGTGGGAGAGGTCAGCTTGGAAAAATGTCCTCCTGGATAAGAAGCAAGTTAGCAAGCTAAAAGCTTGTCTACCTGGGAAAACCAGTTGTACAATGCATGTGTTTTAATGTTGCTTAAATAATTCCCATCAGAAATTAATTTTGATTAAACCAAATATAAGTGGCCTGTCTTTGGTTTGGAAGTGAATTCAGCTGAACTAGCAACTTAGAATGTAAGTGAATTTGTATGCAAAGGCAGCAAAGTGGTTTAATGGAGCCATTTATAATGAACTAAAGGTGTGAACTGTCATTGCTTCTACTGTCCATGAGAAGAATGTTGTATACAGACTTTCTTTACCAAAGATAAGTAAGAGCACTGGAAGCTTTTAGCATGCCATTATTACGTCTGACCCTCATCCCTCCTGTAGCCTTGATTTCACCTGATGGGCTTTGTCTCCACTCTTTTACAGAAGAGCTAGAGGTTTAACACCCACTTTTTTTCTCTCCATGGTGAAACTTGTCCTTTTGTCAGTGAAAACAAAGCCTAAAATTATTGCAAATGGACTTTTGTCTGGATGTATGTGCATATGCTTTACCTTGAATAAGCAGCGAGTGCTAAATAATTGAATGAGACTGACTCTAAGGATGCTTGTGATATTTTTTTTTTTAATGGGATCAGCTTTAGTGTTAGTGGATTTCTTTTCTAAAGTATAGCTTAGTGATGGTGCTATGTATGTAGTGACATAAGGAAGGGATCAGACAAATAATCACTTGATAGCTGACCCACATAGCTGATTACACGTGTGCTCTCACTACATCAGTCACAAATCAATGAGGTCTAAACATGAATAAAAGAAGGAAGCTAAATTTTTCTTGCTTTGTGATGAAAGCAGACTAAGAAACATGTACCTAAATTTGTAGCACCTGATGCATGGTAAATTGTTGCAGTTGTTTGTGTGCAGAGCTGAGCAAAACATTTTTTTTTTTTTTTACTTAGATTGGCTGACCAGATTTGGGGGAGGGGAAAGGAGATCTTTGGTTAGCTGAAACATTTCACTTTGTTTTTTAAAGTGTGTAGCCATTTTAAATCATAGCTGAATTTAAAAATAAGAACATTTAGAATTGAAAAAGTAGTAAAAAGTGCTCTATAGTGCTATGGGGTTTGGTAAATTATTTTAAAAGAGACTCTGAGAGATGTGTAAGGAGAAGAGTACTGAAGCTATTTTCCACCTCAGTCAAGTTAAAAATTAAGGTTAAGATCTTTGCTAAGTTTTAGCACATCAGTATTTCCCTTTCTCAACACTTATTCAAGCAAACTTTAAGAAAATACTGCTACAATTGATATTTTAATTGCTTTTTCATGTGCTTTGGCATGTTTCAAGTTTGCTTTATCATGCAAAATCCTTATTAAGGAATATTAAACCCAATTTCCTTGAAATAATTTCTTTAACAATAGTTGCACTCTGAAAGGAAGTGTAGCAACTAATTGTACTTTGTACAGATAACTTTTTCTGTTTTCTTTATGCTGTCATACTTTGCTTTAAGACTTTTTAGTGAATTTAGGGCTTAATCTAGAAATGGCCTAATTTGCCATACTGTGGGAAGAAGGGATAGCAGAGAAGTCCTGGAGTGAGAAAATAATTAAAATGCTAATGAATCTGGCCCAAGCAAAGGTGTTTACCAAACAGACATGAAGGGAAGGAGTGTAGTTTGGAATTGCAATAAGAGATCAAAAGATGTCTGAAATATGATTGCAAAAGGAAATTAAAATATATATATATTAAAGCATAATTAATTTAATTAAAGGTTTTGTAAAACAGATACAGAAGTGGATGATGCAGATGAATGCTTGAGATGAGCAGCTGATGTAATGTTTAAACATGTTAATAAAAATATGGGAGCTTTTCTCTGCCAAGAATGAAGGGATTTTTTTCTGTATAAATACAAAGTGCTGATCTGTGGAGACAGAGAAGGACTAGGCAGAGACACACATGGATTCTTGAGAGGTGGATTTGCCAGAGTTTCCTTCATTACTGGCATGTCTCAACTGAGATGGGACAAACTCTTGTTTATCAAAAGACACTTCTCCTGTCTGGATCTGCTGGCAGTAAGCTCCTTAATATCAGGCCACCTCAAAAGTGGCCTGGCTTTGGTAGAAGGGATGCACCAGGGAAAATGGAGGAGAAGGAGGTTGGCTTACTGATGTCAGGATTGGAATTGGTACTATTTAACTTCAGCTCACCTGGCTATGCGAAGCAGACAGTGGCCCAGCAGGTGACACCACCTTTCTTGGTCATCACTGAAAAGGTGACCAATTGCTCTAGAGGGGGTTGCAACCAAAGCCATAAACAGTGGTACCTTCTGTGCATAAAATAGAGACAGTCAGGAGCTGTGAATACATCCTGCCTGAATCCTCAGGGTTTAAGCAGGTATTTTGTGGCTCAGACACTCTAGTGCAGCTGTGCCCCAGGACAGGGAGGTTCTGCTTCTGCTGTGCAGGGACTCCAGCACAAGAAAACCTTTGGTCTTTCTCTTGCTGTTTGCATCTCAGCGGCTATTTTCAGACCAAAAATGATGTGTGTAAATTGTTTTACCCTCAAAGCAAGAAAGGGCTTTTTTTGCCAAAATCAACAGTGGGTTTCAAAGCCTTCCAGGTTCCCTGAAACACAAAGGCTGACTCAGAGCCGTGACTCACCATCAGGAAGCAGCAAGCTGGGGACCTCCTTATCTGCTTTCATATCTGGGGTGTGGGAACCAACTGCGGGGTGGGGTGGGGCAGGGTGCATGCTGGTGGAAGAGTGGAGGAAAGGTTAAATATTATGGCAGCTTCCACTTCTTTGGAAAAGGACTGGGAAACAGTCATCCTTTCTTATGTCCTTCCTTACTAGCAGCTGGAATTGTTTTAATAGGGGAAGCATGTCAGCACTGGAGATCCACTGACAGTTGTACAGTAAATCAGTCCTTGGGTGAATTATTTATGTGCAAAGCAGTAGATTAATTTTTAAAGTTTTACAGGTGATGAGAGTAACTCCAGGCACGCAGGGAACTGTCACTGCTAACTTTGTAATGACTCTGGGCTCTGTCAGTCTGCTCTGCCTGGCTTTATTTGCTGTCACTGCATCTTCCTCCCCACATGCAGCCCTGCCAGCACAGCAGGTGACTTCTGGGTGAGATTGTGCAGGGCTTTTGCACCTGACTTCTAAAAGGCAAGTCTTGCACCTGGATAGCAAAATAAGAACTTTCACTGGGGCTTTTTAAAAGCAAAAAGGTGCTCCAGGGCCTGGGATTTTACCAGTGAATAATGAGGCATAGCATCTCTCTTGGCAAAAGGTGCATGAAGGATGCAGAGAACTTCCTGCCTTTAGGCCTGTCTGCACTATGTGCTCCTTTCAATCCTTCCCTGCTTTGAGAGTAAATAATTACTTCAAGCTTCAGAAGATGCTTAATGGTTTTTCCTTTCACTTCCAGTGCTAGGCAATATTACCCAGTTATTTCATTGCTATCGCTGTTATTGGCTTCCTGACAAACTGTCCGGTGACTGATCAGACCTCTGCCCAGCAGCAGATGTTCTTGCATTGCACTTTAGTGGGCTGTGCATCTCCTCCCTCCTATCTCTACAAATGAAGGGTTTTCCTGACCTCATTGCTTATGGCCCAGGATGAACGACCCTCTCTCAGCATGCCCTGGATTAGCTATGAAGGCTCAAAGATTTCCTTATGGCCTGGTTTGTGTTTCACTTGCCGGGAGCTTCCCACGCACCTGCCTCTTCTCAGATCTTTTTGCTAATCAGGTCATGCCTCAGACATGTTGCTAGTCTCTGTGCAGGCTGGGCTTTCCCTTTCTCACTTTCTCTGTCTCATGTAGAAGCATGTGTCTGGGGTAAGGGAGGGTGGTGATTAAAAAAAACACAAAGCACCCTTTCTTCCTTTGGCTGGGACCCAGGGAGACAGATGTTCCTGGGAAATGGCTGCTGTAGGGCAATCCAATGGAGTAACTACAGCTCTTGCAGACACACCCAAACCAGCTCAGAATGAATTTGCCCAAGTAGCAATTGAGCCCTGGCCCTCTGTGCTTGGCTCAGGCTGCCACACGTGCCCTGCTTCTGAGGTTGGGGTTAGCTCTCCTGGAATGGCCCCGGTGTGTTCCCTGGCCAGGCTGCGACGGAGATGGGCCCTTGGGCACCCTCTGGGGCATCTGCTCCCTTGGCTTCCCCTGCCAAGAGGGCTGGCTGGTCCTGCAGGCAAAAATGGAAGGGAAAAATAGGAGGGGGAATATCTGATGCTTATACAGGGCTCAGTTCAACACTGTGTGGTGTTTTGGGTGGTTATTTACACTGGGACAAGCAGCAAAGGATTTGCTGCTGTTGTGTTAGTAGGGCTTGATCACATTTGGGAGTAGTGCAAATGGCTTCACAGGTGAAAGGGAATGGTGATTTGGCTCACAGCAAAGTAGACTTTAAAAGGTATTAGCTCTGCTTTCCCTCAAACATAAGTTTTGGTTTGACAACCCTAGAATTACCTGCTCATCTCCATTTAGTGTACAGAAGTGTATGTGGGAATTTTAGATTTACTTGTACATATATGCCTGAAATCCCATCTTTAGAGCAACATTTGTAGAATAAAAGTACATGCTTTCTAGTGAAAACTTAATTTTGTGAGCTGTAAAGCACCCCGGCAAGGCTACCCTGTCATGCCCTCTCTTGGCCTAAGTGTCAGTGATCCCAACTATTTGATTGACTCCATTACTCCTGCAGCAAAAAATAATGTGCGGTCCTCTGTCTTCTCTCTTTGAAATGAGTTTTACCAAAAAGATACAATATTCATAGGAGTCATGTTATGAGCAAGAAGAAGTATGTGTTTTAAGAGAATTAGTAACTTTCTACATGTTTGCAGCTCTTCCAGGCACTTCTCTTTTCAAGTCCTATTACTTCCTTTTCTTGATCCTTTGTTGAAGGTTATAATCCTGTGTTTATATCTGTCTGTTGCTGTAGAAATAACTGATGTTGCTAACTAAGCTTGAAACTTCCTTGAGGGATAAAGAAAAGGGCTATTCCTTGTAATTGTTTCATCTGTGTGAAAATAACAAGTCTCCAGATGGATTTCTCTTCAAAGGTCAGGAATTTTAACTTCTCTACCATAATATGAAAGAAGTGAGGTCCTTTTAGTGGCATTACACTTAGCTTTCTCCAAACAGCAGGTCTAATAGTGTGCTTCTGCATCCTGCCTTCCCAACCTGCTTCAGCTCTGTCTCAAAGGGACCAAAGGATGGGTCAAGCTTTCTGCTCATCAAAGCTTTGCTTTCACTATTGACACTGCAAACACTTGTCTGTTAGCAATCCGCCTAAAAACTTCAATACTCCTTTCAGAAGGAGCTTATATGGTTAGTGCAATGTCAGGACTCTTATTGCTGACCCAGGATTCGAATAGGGGACCTGCCAGCAAATGTGAGGTGTGACTGTCCTGTCCCTGGGTACCTTGTGCTTGTTTGCTTCTGAAGGTCCTTGCTTCTGTAGACTGCTGTGCCATTGTGTCTTGTCCCCACCTTTTAAAGTCCAAATCTGGAGCTGATGTCTTTAGCTTGCCTTTATGCTCTGTTTGAGATGTGTTACTGCAACCAACCTCAAAATTTAGACAAAAAACAGCTATAGGAGGGAAGCCACAGTGGCACTTATATTTAAAGCCTCATAATGTCACATCTCGCTTGCCTTTTTGCCTGGAAATAATGAAGTGGGTTTGTTTTTTTTTTTTTTGGCATTTAGCTTATGGGAAATGTTAGTTTTATTTAGGAGGGGGTGGTTTAACTCTCTTTTCCATTGTAGGGAGAAACAAAGCAAGGTATCATACAAAACAATGCAAATTTATGAGGAAGTTTCAGGCCCTTGGGAAGGCTGCTTGACATCCAGTCAGTGTGCAGTGTGGAAACCATGGTCACCTTTGGGTAGAACAATCTCTAATTCAGCAGCTACTTAATGAAATAGGGCAGTTGTCTCTGATTTTGCAGTCTCTACTCTACTAATTTGGGATAATCCCCATCACTGAAAAATAAACCAAGCCCCTTCTTGGCAGGCATGTGCAGTTGTGGGTAACCTTGTATCTCACTGGTCTTTGAAGCATCATTTCATAAATCCTTCCTTTTCCCTCCTCCTCCTTGCTCTTTCCTGAGTTCTGCTTTGTATCTTCTCCCTCATCTGTCAAATGAAGCCATACCAATTTTTTACAGTCCACCTGTTTCCCCTCTATTCTATATTACCTCAATTCTTTACCATTTTTTTTTCTTAAAACGCTGCAGAATCAATGATGTGGATTCAAAATGTCAATAGTTCAACTGCACAGCTCAAGATTTATTGTAACAAACATTCTGGGATATAAACTTTATAGCTCTTTGGGGGTGTAGGTAAATATCCTGCATAAACTGAGGTAATGAGATTTTTTTCAAGGTCACAAATAATTCAAAGGCAAAACAAGCAATAAAAAAAAAAAGATCCTGCAGTAAGCTGAACTTCTCCATATACTAGCCCCAGGTTTAACTTTCAGCTTAAAATTGTCCACATTGTAGCAATACGATGTTCATGATGTGGAAAGAATAAAGGGAACAAGCAATGTGATCCTTTGAAAATTATTAAATAAAAAAGCCGTGTTGCACTTTGGTCATGATAATCTGTTCGGATGTTCCTTTTCTGGTTTTATCTTTATTGCATTGTGTAACTTCATCAGTCTTTAAAACCAGATAGTGAATGTATTTGAGTCAACATCCCCACAGCCCTTTGGCCAGACTCCTGTCATGGGTGCTGCTTTCTTGGATCTGGGTTGGAAAAGCACCTGGAGGTACAGTAAGCCAGGGGTAGGGTGTTGCTCCAAATTTGCAAGCACTTTGTTGTTCCAGGCACACTCATGCTCATTTTTGTGTCTATAAGTCCTGTGATTCCTGCTTGTGAAAACACTTATCTCTGCTTGTGGCATCAAATATCTGGGTCATTACAACCTTGATAGAGGTTGAGCAGTTTCCAAATTTTCACTGCAGCCAGAAAAGCCCATTTTTCTCTTGGTCTTTGCCTCGCATTTGTGTCAAGATTAGGAAGAGGGACCAAAATGGTGGAAGAGGAGGGAGAGAAGGAAGGTGGAAGAGACAAGAGTGGTGGGAGAAACGTGTGATGCTTCTGGTCCAGTTGTTTTGGGTCGTGCTCAGAGGGGCCTGTCCTCCTGTAGAGCTGGACACTGTTTTGCTGTAGCATTTGTATCCACAACCATGCTGACCTTAAAATATCCAGATGTCTCCATAATTTGTGTGTTGATCTCACAAAAACAAATCAATGCTGCTGGAAAACACTTGGTTTAGCACATATTGGGAATTAACAGTTGCTTTCCATAACTATAAGTAATTGCAGAGCTCTTTACAATGTGCATGTGTTCAGGTTTGGCTTTTTTTTTTTTTAAGAGTACTGACCTCTTCAAAAGTAGCAGGATGTCAGCATCCACACTGATTCCTAATTTGACCATCAGCCACCGATTTTTTGGGAGGAAGTTTTTTGCCAACTATGTCATAGAGAGAAATCTGCTCTGACTTGATAAAAAAATTAGCCTGAACAGCAGCGAGTGTAAATGATGAGAAGCAGAGCCAGCTTGTCTCCAGCTCACCTTCCTGTTTTCCTCATTAATACTGATTTTTGGGTAATGTCTGACTCTGAAGCAACTTGAAAACATCACAGTAGTGAGCAAGTCCAACAAGGTCAGGTTTGAATCTAGTCCTGTGTCTAGGGAGGGACAGATTTGTCCTTTCAAAACCTGAAGTAAGTGCAGAATGAGGCTATGACTCGGCCTGTCTGTTCCTAATGATCTCCTGTAAAGAAAACAGATGTTGAATACAGATTTTCTTGGAAGCCTAATAGAGCAGTAATTTAACAGGCTGGAATTTGGTTGTAGCGTGCTGACCTTTAGCAGTCTCTCATAATTTCTTGTAACTTTCTGGTTAAAAACTTACTTGGAAAAAAACTCAAACTCTTTCATCTCTAATTTTGAACTGAATACCATTAAATGAATGCAAAAATAAAATTTTCTGGACTTTTTCCTTTTTAGGTTCAGTTTTCTACGTAGCCACAAGAAAATCAGAAGCAAATATTCACTAGGATAATTAAACCCAGTATTTAAATAGGTAAGGGTAGAAGTCCTATAAAAATAGGCAGTTGGAAGCAAAAATGTAGAGAAAAAAAAATATATGTTGCAGACCATAAAGTGAAAGAGCTACCTCAGCTTGGAAAGCTCTGGAAGGATGGTGCCTGACTAGAGGAGAGACAGGAGGAATCCTGTCTTCTGCTTCCTGGCCTGATTTAACATTGTCTTCTTGTGGAGCTCAGGCCTGCCCTGTCGTCCCTCATCTGACACAAAGGTTGGTGCCCTGTTCTTTGATAGTTGACTTTTCACATTTAGCACTTGGGAACTTCTTCCTCTGTTAGGGGCTTCTGTAATGTAAGAGTGAAGTTTGAAGCTGTACAGACAGGAGCTGGCTTTCAGCGAGCAGTGGAGGGTGGCTTTTGGCTGTGACTTTGGATGTTACTGAGGTGCTGCTTGAACTCGCCCTGTTACACTTGGAGCAGGGATTGAATCTTTACCCCACAGACTATGGTACTGGCACTAAATAGGATTTCTTCTCTTCCAGAATTTGCTAGTAAACACTTCAACTATTTTTCACTTCCAGTATGGTTAAATATTTAATATAGGGTAAATATTTTAAAATGCCTTTCATGTGGATCACAGTTACTGTGAAATACTTTAATCATCTGGGGTTTAACACTGAATCAATGCAGGACAAAGTTGTGTCCTGGCTGCCCAGACGTCAATTCTAAATTCCGCTGGGAGCTTTAATTAATGTTCTTCTAGGTAGGGAGGTGAGCATTACATTTATTTCTTAATCCTTCTCCCTTTAAAGTAAATGGAAAACCTTTGTTTAATTTCAGTGGATAAGATGCACCATGCTGTTCTTTAAAACACATGCTTTCAGTGGGCACCGGAGGAGCACTTGGCCCCTATGACAGCCAGACTCTCTTATTACCAGGGGCACAACTTGTGCTCCTGTGAATGAACACAGCTAGTTACAGACTCAGCAGTGTTAGCTGAGGACATGGTAAGGGCAGTAATTCATTATTTTGTAAATTGTTTTGTGATGGGGCTATAAAAGGTGCTCCATTCTTCAAACCTGGGTCAGTTTATCACAGAAGTACCCTGAGGTGACAGGAGGCTGAAAAAGGTGATTTTTAACTTCCTGTGCTTTTAACAGTGACTTCCAACCCTGACTTACAAAGCATAGAAGAAAAGAATCTGAGGAATGTACTCAATGGCTATTGAGCAAAACCCAGCTCCTTTCATGAAAGTAACCAAGAAACACTGAAACCCTCAGCTTTACCCTTCCCTGCCAGTGCAGGCAATGGGAAAGGGCTGTCTGAATGGGTGCTCTCCCCTCCTGGTGACCCCCCCCCTTGTCAGTACAGGTCTTCAGCAGCACTCTAAGAACACAGGTAGCCATTCCGCTTAAAAGTGTTGAAGCACTAACTGCTGTTTTGCATTCATTTTGTGTTGCTACTGAAATTTTCAGATGTGTAGGAGTAATAGCTAATGTTGTACAGAAATGCTGAGTTAGCTGAGAGCTGTTGCAGGAGGAGCCTGAAATAGCAGGGCCACTGCTGTGCTGGCACAACTAGCCTGCACTGGTATGTGTGATGCGACCTTGAGATACCTTCTGAGAGCGTGCCTAGCTCCTCAAGCCCAGCCTGTCAGGCACCTGGTCATGCAGCACCAGAACTTTTACTCTTTTTTGGGAAAATAAGCAGAAAGCCCTGCACTGTGCAGTGGTTCATCTTTGCCTTGATTTCAGCTGTGAAAGCCTTCAGCGTGTGAGGCTTGGTAGCATGTGAACATGAGAATTGCTATTCTGAATGACAGCAAAGCTCCAGGACCCTGCCTGTACCTGTGAGCAGTACTAAAGACTTAAGGAAGTGTGGCATGGGATGTGTACCATGTCCCACTCTTCCTGCTCCATCCCAGCATCTGTTGGGACCAGAGAGGCTTCCTGAGCACCTGGCTGCATCCTTGTGCTTTCTCTGGCTTCTACTTGACCTGGTGTTTGCTCTGAGAGTCAGTCTGCCTATTTGTGGCTTAAAAAACCCAGTCAAACAAAGCCCCCCAAACCTTAACAACTTAGAGGAAGTTGTGATAAAATCCTATTCCTTTGAGAGACCCTGCTGGGTACAGTGATGCCTCTCATCTGCCTCTGTACCCAGCAGATCAAGGGATGTGATTATTTCACTTGTGGCGTTTTTGTCCTGTTCTTGTGCCCTAGACTCTGAAAAATTGGAAATTGTCCAGGGGGAGGGCCACCAAGATGGTCAGAGATTGAAAGACTTGACATATGAAGAAGGGTTGAAGGAACTGGGTTTTTCCAGCCTGGGGAAGAGAATGTTAAAGGGGGATCTAACCACAGCCTCCCAACACTTCAAAGGTAGTCATAGAGAAGACAGGGGACATCCTTTTCACAGATGTCATGTGCATTCAGGATGCACAGCGGCAGGACAAGAGGCAACGGGCACAGGCTGCTTCACAGGAAATTCTCTGTGGGTATCAGAAGAATATTCTTTGCCATTGGAACAGCAAGATTTTGGAACAGGTTGCTCAGAAGTGGTGGACTCTCACAGCAAATATTCAAGCCTCAGTTTCACAGGGCCCTGGATAACCTAACTGAAGGCCCTGTTTCCCTAGGTGTTTCTATGATCCTCCTCCACAAGCTTCTGTAAGCCAAGGGATTCCTGAAATAAGTTTCAGACAGACTTATTTTGTACATCACAGTCAGAAACCTGTCACTGGAGAAGTGCTCAGGTCACATTAGTACTCTGAAATTACTGCAGTTTAGATCACCGAGCACTTTTAGTACATGATCATCATTGATTTCTCTGGCATCATAAACTGAAAAAAAACCCCAAAACCCAAGCAACAAAACCTTTTTTCAGTTCAAATCAGATAGCCTTCCTGGGACCCAGTCATTATTTTTCAGCTCATGCTACACAGCAGATGAAGATTTGCTGTAGGATAAGCAGTACCTCTTCTCCAAAAATAGTTCACTGCGTGGTGTGTACATCCCTCCTCATTTTTATTTTGAACTTTAATTTTTGAGGTGGTTTACCTTCAAATGGTTTTGAAACAAAAGCCAAAGGTACAAAAACCTACTGCAGACTTGGGCACACAGTGCGAGATGAACAAATTGCTTCTCTCTTATGCTCTCTAATTGTGATCCAAATTGCAAAAGGACATTGCTCTGAGCAACCTGATCTAGTTGAAGATGTCTCTGCTCACTGCAGGGGGGTTGGACTACATGATCTTGAAAGGTCCCTTCCAACCCAACCTATTCTATGATTCTAGGGAATACTGCAGGTTGCCTGCAGTGGACAATGACCTGTAATAATGTGGGAATTCATATTTATTTAAGAACTTCCAAGCACTTCATTTTTATATCTTAAGACGTGGAAAAAATAGAAGAACATATGAAAAGCAAACACTTCAGTAGCTCAAGTTAGATTGACACACTGCTGGAAAACTTGGCAGGGATGGGAATGCTGCACAGTATGGGGGGAGGTGAACTTGCACTGGCAACATGGGCAACCTTGTATGGACTTTGCTGTGTGCATGTATGGTAAGCTAGAAAATGCAGGAAAATTCATCCTGTGTAAATAGGTGGGATTTCTGGTATCATAAATTGGAGCTGAATGTGGTTCATTGAAAATATTTATTTTAGTGGACCTGGGAACATGTTAGGCTGGCGTGAGAAACTTACCTGAGGTGTAGAATAAGAGCATGCAAGATATACTAAGTAAATTTGCTTGAATTGGAGAATTTGTTACAAACAGCTGTACATACTGTACCTACAGATATCTTTTTACAAAGCTACTCTTCCTCTGGTCACAGTCTGAACTTAGCAAGATTTTTGCTGCTCAGAAAAGAAATCTGGTTTCATAGAGAAATTTGCCTGAGTTAAAAAGTTTACATTGTAATCAGGTCTTGGACTGAGTTTTTCCTATTAGACTACCTGCGAAACTGCTCTCTCTAAGCTGTAACATTAGCAGAGGAATCTGAGGAAAAAGGGGTAAATTTGTTTAATTATCTTGGCATGTTCCCTCTCTCCTGTAGGGATTCGAGTCCCTTTGAATTATTTGCACTGCATATGTGTTGGTTTACACCCAAGATCTGCTCTGAAGTAAATTAACCAGACCACTGTGTGGGCAGGGAGCAGGTTTTTCTGCTCTTCTTCCAAGTGTGGACAGTAGGATAATGCACATCAGAACCAGGACCCCCACGCAGATGTAAGCCAGCCTGCACCGCCTATTCCTTGGATCATGGAGGGCCATCCAGCACCAATAGCAAAGCCAGTGTAAAATTACCCCCTGTATGGGGGTGTCTGTGTGCAAAAGCATTAGCTGGTGCACCATGGTTGTACCAGAATGTATCAGAAATTCAAATTACCTTTCCTAACACGGTGACTGTGAACATTAGCTTTTCACTGCATTTTTAGCACTGACATGGCAATGGGAGGTTGCCTTCACCAGGGGCTACATTATTACCTTAAATAAACTTAACTGGAAACTCCAGTGTCACAAAAACAAAGCAAAGTTCTTCATCTGGATCTCTCCCACTAATGTCCTTTGCAGCTGTGCGTAAACTGTGAATCACAAAGGAGGAAAACTACGGAGGTAAGCAGAGGGAGTGAGCTGTCTTCCAAACAGCTGCCTGCTGGGGCGCGGGGCTGGATCCTGCTCCGCTGCTGCATGGCTGGGCTGCGCTGGCCTCCACGCTGTGGCCTGTCTGCAGCAGCTGGGCCACGACCGCTGTGAGCGAGATTCACAAGGCTCTGCTCAGAGCGAAGCAAAGCTCTGAAAATACCATCAAATACGTGGTACCTATTGCAAAGGCGGCAGTGCTTTCTGGTGAGAGTCAAGAATCATGGCGGAGCCATAGATAGAGCTTGGACTGGGTTTGTTCTTGCTTTTCTCTGGGGTTGAGGAAATGCCAGAATAATATAACAGATTTGTTTTTTGTTTGTACAAATTGGTAATGGTATAAAGGGCTGAGAAGATGAGTAATTGTTTTTCACTGAAATATTCGAGAAGGAAATAAAAATATTTTTACCGGAGGGCCTGAGAGGTACCCACTTGAAAGCTCTCCCTACCCCTGCCCACGTGCTTTAAACCTCAAATAAGAGTACCATATCAAAGGTGTTGTGAGAAAGCAAAGTAATACTGATCAGAATGGCTGTCAGCAGACTCATCATGCCAGTGGCCTGTCTTTCAGATTTCTGTGTTGCAGAGAGGAACTGGAAGGACGGCTATCAGGCGGCTTTGTAGATGATTGTAGATACCTCTTCCCAAGCTCAGGGACAGCGTAGGGAAAACAGTTTTGAGCAGTTGTGAGCTAAGTGAAGGATGGAGCTGACAGTAAAGAGAATGAGGAAAAAGAAGGTAAGTTGGAGATGAATCTAGAAAGCAAACAGAAGATGCAGTAGAAGAGAGACATCCTGGAAGACTGCAGGTAGTGGATAGCTTGGTCAGTAGGCTATAGGAAATTAATCTTCTACATGGCTGTGGTGGATCGTGATGGAATTTTTCAAGGTGAGAAGATATGCTACATTAAATAAAATGAAGGTGATGGCAGATTTTATCTGTGTACTTTATCTGTACTGCTGGAAGGCTAGAGGCAGCTAAACCTTCCAAGTAGTTCATAAGTATAGTCAATAAGATGTAGCTCAGATGTGAAGGTGTAGAATGACATTTAAAAGAAGATGTCTGTATTGCATACCTAGCAGAGAGATGGCTGCTGCAATTTTTTTTTTGCTATAAAGCAAGGGATAGTATCACACCTTTGCTAGTGAGGGTTTGCCAGACTCACCTGGAACTGATGTCAAGTCTTCTGTGAGATATCAAAGCCAGGGAGACACTGTAGTTTGGAGAAAAGGAGAAAGGTCTGAATAAAGTAGCCAAAAGACCAACACAGAATTACCAGTGGATTGGATGAAAAGATGGGAATGAGGAAACGGGTCTTTAGAGGAGTGAGGTGCATGATGACCATCATCAGCATGTGAAAGTAAAGAAGGGTTTAGTGAGGGGAAAACCGGGAGAGAGATGGAAGGCAAGGGAAAAGATTTCTGGTACATATCAGAGCTGACAGAGATAATGGCTGATGGGTAAAGAAGGATAAAGGTGGAATCTGAATTTCATGCTTTTGCTAAGGCTAATAGAAGCTTTGTTTAAAGAAATTGCAGAGGATGCAAGAAGAAAGCTGGACTGGAAAAAGGTTCAGAGTATAAGTGGACAAGAGAGACTCCCGTCAGGAGCGTGTAGCTACTGGAGCTAGTTTATTTAATGAGTTTGAAGATAAAAGGAAGGTCGTGGTACTGACTGGAGACCAATACAGATCTATGGGAACATCTGGGAAAACAGCATCACAGGAGAGCAGGAGCAGGCAGGGTTAGATACAGATGCAGGATTTTTGCCACTGGGAGGCTGAAGAGAGGGAGAAGACAGTGTAGCTGGGACCTTTGAGAAGCAGAGGGAGAAAATCCACATGATGGAATAACAGAAGTAGTACAGGAGGCAGCAAGGCATTAACAAAGCAAGTGCTGGGAGATTACTGACTTGCCCAGCTTCCCTACCGGTACTATAGGAAGAATAACCTTTGAAAGGGAATCATGGCAGAAGCTTAAAAAAAAGGTGGTGCAGCACAGTTGATTAAGCATTGGCTAGGCAAATTCCATTACTGAGACAACAACAGAAGTGAAAGGATAGAAATATCTAATCTGACAGAGGAAGAGAATGCATTAATAAAACCACCTTTATTAACAGATTTCTTTTAAAAAGGAGGGGGGGAGTGCTTTTGTTTAGTCCTTTTGCCTGTCTTTCCTCTAGTGTCTGGTCAGGTTTCTTCTTGCTGCTTTGGTAGTTTGAGCATCAGAATTACTGCCATATTCTTGATGCTTGAAAACAAATGGGAGATCAGCAGTCCCAGCCCTAACCTTGTTTCCTGTGCTACAATACAGAGACAACCCAAGTAACCTTTAAGGTCAGTAAGAAAGACATTCCCTATCCTTCTGTTTAGAGGTTTTTTTTATACTTTCCTTACTTGCTTAGCCTCAGTGTTGGCAGCTAGCACTGTATGTATTTTCTGATCTTTATCTCTGGCCTTATCCTCTGAGAATGGTCAGCTCCACATCTCCTATCCTCATCCCATGCACTGAGATCCATAGTTAAAGGCAACTTAGCTGCTGTTAAATAAATTTTAAAAAACATTTAAAAAAGAAAGTCTTGCCTAGAGTAAAGCGTTGTTGTTTCTGCAGGAATGCTCAGATATAACATCAGGAGAAACAGCTGAATGGCCTCCTTCCTCCCTCTAGTAATAGTCAAACAAATATACAGTTTATGAAGCCACTTCTTCAAGCTATGTTAATCTGCTGGCCAGCTTCAGATTTAAAAAATATATCTGGTAACACCAGAAAAACATACCTATTCAGCAAAATGTCAACTTTCTTTTGGGTTAAAGCTCATAAAAAGATCTTTTTATTTATGAATATTAAACAGTAAGTTTTCCATTTAGTATCATAAAACAATCATGACATGAAATCTGGTACATTCTGCTAAGAAATATAGGCCTAATTAGTTCATTTTTTTGTCAACTCTTGGTCCAGGTCTGCATTTACAGCCTTTGATGGTTTCAGATTTATTTTTATGAATTCAGTTTTAACACTGAAGGCTGGAACAACCTAGCGTACAATTTGTCATTTCAGTAATATTTTTCAAAGATGAAGTAAGACAAAGTAATCTGTTGTATTATATGTTTTTTTCTTTTTATAGAAATGGCAATTATATATTTGCCTAAATTTGACTTATTGAACATTCCGAGGTTGTTACGTTTCTGGACTGAACAAATAGTTCTGTACTGTGGATCCTCAGCTGAACATTGTTTTCTTATAAAAAGTCATGTTTTAGGCAAGTAGAGCCTCAACATGATGTTAACCAGCATATTATCTGTTTGGGTTACAGGATTTTCTTACATAATACTCTTTGCTGTTACTTCCAGAGTTCGGCAGCTGTTAAACAAATATTGTCCCAGAGTGTCTGCAGATTTCAGTGTTTAATTTCCCCTGGGCTATTGTTTGTCATTGAACAAAATATAAGTATGTAAGGTTGATCAATAGGAAAAGAAAGTAGCTTCATTAAATGGTGTCCTGGAAAAAGCTATGCATTTATAATTGATGTTTTCTCTAGCTTTGGCTCCAAAAGAGGCAATATAGGGAAGCGATAGTTATTTTTAAGGTGCAAATCACTTTTTTTACTTGATGGCATACTAAAAATATCAGGAGGTTCATGGATAGGCCAGCTTTGTAATAGTGTCTGTGCTGCTCTGCGAGGAGCCCAGAATAGACTCTTGGTGATGGGTTTTTTTCCTAGTGGAAATTTGGAGTTCCTGTGCCCAAGGTATGGGTGGTTTTTTTTTCTCTCTTAATATTATTTACTTAGTAGTGCTTCCTAGTTAAGTAATGACCTTTGTGTGAATCATATCTACTTTGTCTCAAACTAATAGTCACCACTTTGTGCAGTAAGAGTTGAAAAATGGAATTAGCATATGAAAATTGTAGGAGGCAAAGAAGCTATAGAGTACAGACAAGCCATTAGGTAGACTGAGGAGAGTGAACCCCTCTCATTGCTAGAAAACGCTGACAATTCCTTTTAGTTGGAGAAGTGTCTTTACAAGCTCATTAGGGACATTTGCCAACTTCTGCACTTCGCCTAAAAGGCAAAACTCCCACTGCCTTTGGGATTTAAACCTTAAGCAAGCAAATGGAGACAGCTGCCTGTGAATTGTAAGGCAGGTGACTGACAGTGAGTGTTAGTATTTCACAAGTGTGAGGGGGAAAAAGCATAAGGAACAGAAATGTAGAGTAATACTCCTTATCTGGGGAAAAAAAAAAAGGCCCATTGAAGATGAAATGCAATGCTCTGGCCAGGATGAGCCTTGAATGCAAGACTGCCAAGCTGTGTTCCTAGTCCTACTACTGCACATAATTTTTACTGAACACATAGGCAAATAGTTATATTTTAATAACAGTTCTAATATGAAATTTGCCTGGAATTAGTTGGAAAAAATTTCCAAGTATTTTTTCTTCTTTCTTTTTCATAACTCCACAGCGAGTGATGCTATGGAAGGGAGAGGAAATTAAACTATTGAATCAATGATTTTAGAAAGGGTATAAATAAAATGTGCAGGCTATTATATTAATTAAACTGGTTTCCAAATGAACAATCTAATCTCTTGTCTGTGTAATTTCATTATCGGCAATTTGAAAGGGCTCAAATATTTTTCCTCTAGTGTTTTAACAGCAGATGTGGACTAGACTAAGTGAGTTAATTGAGAGAGATTGTTTTTGCAGTTGCCAAGAAACAGACCGTTTTCTTGGAGAATGCAGTGTTGTGCTTACAGCCTCAGCGTCCCCCTGTTCTCCTGGAGGGTTTAGGAAGTCAATGTTCTGGTAACTGAGTTACCCCTGACAGCAGCAGCAGGAGCTCAGCTCCACTAATGGATGAAGAGTACCAGTAGGCAATAGCTGGTGTTCAAACATGTTGAGCATTAAAAGAGAAGCTTTTTTGTTCTGCCAATGACTTTATACCTTCAGGAAAGGGAATTAGATTTTCATGATGAAAAGAAGATACATGTTTAAGTGAAGATTGCTGTTAAAAAAGAAAGGCTTAATAGGCTAATAATAAACCCATTCCAAGCTGGCTGCCAGCTACTGCGAACAATTATTTGCTCATGTTGTGCGAGTGTTGTGGTTGCACTTTAAGTTTGCTCCCTGATGCCAGTGATCCTGCTGTATTGTTGCTGTCCTATTACCGACATCAGAAAATGGGCCAGGAAATCCTGAATCTTTAACTTGTAAGACTAATGAGCCAAGCATTATGATTAGCTTTATGAGTTAAGAATATTTAATGGAATGGATGATGGATGTTTGATAACCTTTTCTGATGTGGTGTGCTTTTTATGGTACTTTGTTTTTTTTTCCAGTTATAATTATTCCACTTTGTAACTGAGGTTTTTGTGTTTCTTAAATTGCAGTCATCCTTTTTGTCAATCATTCATGCCTCCTTGGATTCCTAGCTGCTTCTTTCCATCCCAATCTTCCCACCTTCCCATTTCTAGTGTACCAGCTTGCTGCTTACAGGACTTCTGCTCTGTAAGTCTCTTCCATGTTCTCTCTACTATGACCTTGAGGGTTGAACAGGGGAACGTATCTCCCTGAGGTGCCCATTTTTCAGCTTAATGGGGACCCTCTCTGCTCCCCCAACAGCCTTGGTGTCAGCTGGTGCTAAGGAATGACAGACCTGCTTGTGTGTGCTGAGCAAGCAACCTTCTCCCCTCTCCTCTTCCTCACCTCAGACCTGCCTCACCCCCACAGAAGTGCCTGATGCCCTGGTCTGGGGGCTGTCTTCGGCCTGCCCCCCTCATGCACAGAGGGACATGCCCTGACAGACGTGTTACCGCTCCGGGGGGAGCAGCTGGCCCTCTGCAGCCGCCGGTGCCCCTGGCCTGCGTGCCTGGAGAACCAGAGAGGCTCGCCTTGCCTGCTGGCTTGTGGCATGTCTCTGGGCTCTGTCGCTACCTGGATTTCAGCATCGATGGCAAGAGAAGTTTCCATTGGAAGCATTTACTTTGAAAAGGTTTACAATCTGCTTTAGCAATCTGTTCTGGTTGGCCTAGTGGAAAACATGCCAACCTCTGCCTCTCCGTGTCCCTTCATGCCTTTTGGAGAGGCTAGGCTTCCTGATTGAATGGTGGCTGTGTTTTTGTGATGCACACAATCATCTGTGGTAATTACCCTTAGAAGAAAATGATTTGACTTTCAGCAAACTTTAGCCCAAATGATCTGGAGAATCAGTACAACAAAATTTATAATAGAGATCAGTGGATCAGATTCACAAAAGGATCTACAGGGCTAAAGTGCAAATTAAAGGAGAATGTATCTGCCTACATTTGAGAGTAGCCTCTGGGAGATCTGCTTGACCATTTACACTCCCAGACATCCATGGGTATCCATGTTTTTTGCCAGACAAGCTATGTAGACTCTTGGAGTTCTGCTCAGCCTGGTCAGAGCCACTGCAATTGTGGTTAAGCATCTCCGCACCTTGCCCCCTCATAAAGCCACCTGGGCTTCCTCATGCAGAGCCTGCCTGTGGGGCTGATTTGCAAAGTGATGTGAGCATGAATACGATACAGTGATTAAAAGATCACCAAAAAGCACAGAACTTGCAGCCACTGCCACAGAAAAAGACAGTAGGTTGCAGGAGGGAGCATTGTTATAGAATAGCCTGGAGGCCCTTGCTGGGAAGTGAGAAATGAGCTCAATGCCATCTGCAGCTAAAAGGAACTGGAGGTCACATTTTTCCCCCTGGACAGGACACCTTAAACATCTGCAGCTCTTATGCTGAGGGGACCCCTTCATCCTTCTGTGTGAAGACCAGCTATGGTCTCCTATGGTCTACTAACAAGACATGCATGGTGCCAGGAGAGCCTGGCACTGTGGTCTCACCATGAGAGAGATTTCCATCCAGGGCGCACATGAAGATCTTGTTTCTGCCTGCTCAGGCAGAAGCTGCTTCTGTATTTTATGTGAATGCTGGGAAACTGAGGGTCCATCCCAGTGTTAGCACAAAGCAGTCTCAGAGTGCATATCTTGTGCCTTGTGTTGCTGTTGTGGTATCAGGTGTAAGTTTGTTCTTTCCTGAGGAATGATGTCTACTTTTCACCCCAAAGTAGATTTGAACTGTAGATTTGGTCTGTAATTTGGTCTTTGGTGCTAAAATCTGGAGAAGCTTTTCAGGCATTCTTCCATGTGGATGTTGTAAATGGTAACCACATGCCTGTGGTGCCTTTCACTGCACAGAGGATGTAAGCACTCAGTTCAGGCTTGCAAATTCCATTCCTGTAGCTGAGCATCACCTGTACAATCAAATGGAGCAGCCACCCTACAAGCCTCAGCATAATCTAACTGGGGCTGTCATCGTAATGCTAAAATAAACCATGAGATGAGTTAGGGCTATAATAAAGTAGACTCTGGAGATGATGTGATTTGCAAGAGATAATCATAGAATCGTTTAGGTTGGAAAAGACCTTTAAGATCATCAAGTCCAACTGTTAACCTAACACTGCCAAGTCCACCACTAAACCATGTCCCTAAGTGCCACATCTACATGTCTTTTAAATACCTTCAGGGATGGGGAGTCCACCACTTCTTCGAGGCAGCCTGTTCCAATGCTTGACAACACTTTCAGTGAAGAATTTTTTTCCTAATATCCAATCCCCCTCCCCTGGTGCAACTTGAGGCCATTTCCTCTTGTCCTATCACTTGTTACTTGGCAAAAGAGACCGGCACCCACCTCACTACAATCCCCTTTCAGGTAGTTGTAGAGAGCAATAAGGTCCCCCCTCAGCCTCCCTTTCTCCACACTAAACAACCCCGGTTACCTCAGCTGCTCCTCATAAGACTTGTGCTCCAGGCCCTTCACCAGCTTTGTTGCCCTTCTCTGGACATGCTCCAGTACCTCAATGTCTTTCTTATAGTGAGGAGCCCAAAACTGAACACATACTCAAGGTGCAGCCTCACCAGTGCCAAGTACAGGGGGATGATTGCTTCCTTCATCCTGCTGGCCATACTACTTCTGATTCAAGCCAGGATGCTGTTGGCTTTCTTGGCCACCTGGATGCACTGCTGGCTTTTATTTGGCCAGCTGTTGATCAACACCCCCAGGTCCTTTTCCGCTGAGCATCTTTCCAGCCATTCTTCCCCAAGCCTGTAGCGGTGCATGGGGTTGTTGTGACCCAAGTGCAGGACCCAGCACTTGGCCTTGTTGAACCTCATACATTTGGCCTCAGCCCATCGATCCAGCCTGTCCAGATGCCTCTGTAGAGCCTTCCTACCCTCAAACAGATCAACATTCCTGCCCAACTTGGTGTTGTCTGCGAACTTACTGAGGGTGCACTTGATCCCCTTGTCCAGATCATTGATAAAGATATTAAACAGAACTGGCCCCTGTACTGAGCCCTAGGGAACACTACTGGGGACCAGAATGATGTAGTTAGTTGCTATACAGCAGAAGAGCATTCTTGACATTTTGTAGAGATAAATGTTGCAACATGGCATTTCTCTGCGAGCAATGAATTTGTGCCTGTAAGTGTCATTACACCTCCTTTTTATGAATACTTCATTGCCATTTGGGGCTGTCTATAAGCTGTATCTCTTCTTTCAATTAGAAGCTACTTGACAATTCAACTGAAATTCCATTCTTTTGTGTCATCAGACCACAACTTCACTCTTCAAAAAGCAAATATTTTTCATATTCTGTTTGAACTACAGGGTTAAATTCTCATATTTCCTGTCCCTCAGACAATCTGATAGTTAGAACAGGTGAAGAGAGAAATATGCTCTTTGTATTAGTAACAGTGCTCACTAGTTTTCCACCGAACCACAGTAATTTTTAAGTAGCTGTCGTGGTTTAACGCCAGTGAGCAACTAACACCACGCAGCCGCTCACCCCTTCCCCCCCCCAAGTGGGATGAGGGAGAAAATCGGGAAAAAAAGTAAAACTCGTGGGTTGAGATAAGAACAGTTTAATAGAACAGAAAAGAAGAAAGTA
>JANZLQ010000001.1:26121337-26132761 GCA_026212715.1 Elanus axillaris | reverse complement strand
ACTGAACTCAAAACACAGCACTGTACCAGCTACTAGGAAGACACTTAACTCTATCCCAGCTGAAACCAGGACAGTAGCCTACCATGGGTCTGGGTTCAAAGAATCCATTCTTGAGAATTAGAAATATTTGACTTGAGTCTACAGTAGCTACATATAAAATGTGTAATATTCTCTCCTCCTTCACAACACTGGAAAGGACTCCAAAGGCTTGGGTTGAAGAAAAGAGATATAATGTCCATACGTGGGGATAAAAATAGCATGGGCCTGATCAGAAATAATACATTCAGTCTACACACATTAAAGGCAAACAGTAAGTTGAAGCAAATGGCTTCTGATGCTTTGCTTATGAGACTTTTCAGAAGCGCTTGTTCTTACTCTGTTACTATCTATCTTGAAAACAAGGTTATTCTCCCAGGCGAGGGAGCAGTACTTAATGCATCCCTGTCCCTCTTTCTCTTCGCGTCTGCCCACAGTTGCCTTGAATACCCAAAAATGTAGCTTGCTTAGCAAAGAACTGTTTACCAAATCAAAGCATCCTGAAGACCTATCTTGTTTCTATCAGCTACACAGTATGAAGTTGCACTTTGTCACAACAAAAATCTGACATCAGTCTTACCACTCCTCCATGGATTTCTTCTGTCTCTGTTGCTTTTTCTCTCTGGCTGGCACTCAGCTCTAACAGTTTGTCACTGACTCCCATGCATCATGTATACAGTTGCAGTTGTTCTCACCCTTCAACTACAGCAAAGCCCTTCAGGGGCTGCATTTTGATCTTCTGAGAAAACTTTATTACTGTCACCTCCCTAGCATTTCTCTCTTTACCATGCTTAAGATAAGTAAAATGGCATTTTCGTCAAGTTTTAACACATCCCTAAATGGTGAGGGTACCAGGCTATGAAACTATGAAAGATATCCTGCTGCTCACTTCTTTGGTGATTTTTTGGGGGGTTGGTTCTTCTTTTTTTAAGGCTATCATCTTTCAGTTACTACTTTTCATGCAGTCACCCCTCTTCCAAGGGGTGCTACAAGCAGCTGTAATATGTTTGTGGCAAGAGTCTTCTCTGCAACCAGCACACCCACAGCAAGCTGATTTTTGTGGTGGTTCTGCAGTGGGATACAGCTGTAGAACACACCTGGCAAGGTAATGTGAAGGAAACTCTTCACCTGTTTCATAACAGTGCCTGGAATTACAGGATCCTGATCCTTTTCGAACTTTAAACAGATGACCTTGAGGTTCTTAAGAAGCAATTTTTGGCTTTTGTTATTTTAAGTTAGTTATGTCTGAAGGGGACCACATGCTGCAATCTTGTGTCTAAATTAACAAGCTGTAAAAAAAATGTTGCACAACTGCTTGCAAATAGACAGCTGTTAAAACCACTGAACCAACAGAAAGCCAAATCTGATAGAAATAAACCAGCAGAAACTATGTTCATACTTCCTCAAACTTCAAAACGACATGGGATTTTTTTCCCTTACTTCCCCCCTTTCCACCATTGGTTGAACTGATTCAAATGCTTTCTTGAAGAGGGTGGAGAACCCTGAGAAGAATCTGGTTTATGAAGAGGTAGGAGCTCCCTGAAGAAAAGAAAAAAGCTGGGCTGGTGCTATTCTGTTCCAGATTTTTTTGCAGTTGTGTCTTTGTGTGCACATTGTGTAAGTGGGTGGATGAACCTTTGAGGATTGCTGTTATTTTTCATCTTAGCTTTTCTTCAGGTAGTTATTATTCAGAAACAAGTATGGGACACTGAGCTTGTTAATGAATTCACTGTATTCCACCGCTCTAAGGCTAACGTTGGCTTTGCGCAGGATGCATTTTGTATACAACATGCTTTTCTTAGAGTCGGTTTCTTTGTGATGTTGGATGAGTATTCTGTCACATCCATTTTAGCTGTCCTTTTCTGAAATGCCTTTACTTGCTTTGTAGAGAAAAACAGCAAGGAATATTGTCCTTTTGTGAGAAAAAAAAGAGGCTGAAGAAACAATGAGCTCTTGCATTTGTTAGCACTATAACAGCCAGACTGTAGCCCGAAGAATCACTTCACTTGTGCTCTCACTACTTTCCTCCTCTAGCCCATCTCTCTCTCAAAACCAGAGGGCACTGATCTTCAAGGTTTCACAAGCATTTCTGGAAACCCTCCCTTGGTTTGCCCATACACACTGCTTTTTGCAGAAACAGGAAATCAGTTTCTGGTATTTTAATCCTGTTGCTTTCATATAAATATGTACCATTATTTATAACATCTCTGGGGAAGGAAAAAAAATGCGTCTACACGCACTAAAAATTGTGTCTCCAGAACAAAATATTCATCTGAAAAATAGGGATGGAAACTTGATACTGGCTCATAGAGACTGTAAGCTAGTGCCACTGGTGTTCATGTGCCTTCCATTGGTGCTGATTTTTATTTCCTCTTCCGTGTGTCCAAAATATAAAGGAGATATCTATGCCATCTTTTTATGGCTATTACTAGTCATCTTTTTAGGGACAGATGATTTGGATAACTAAAGGACTGAATAGCACAGTTCTTTGTGCCTTGCATCCTTCACACTCTGGTCTAAAGCACAGCCTTGATCACTGCAGAAACTTTGTTGAGAAGAACTTAAAGTGGGAGGGGAACATAGCTGGAATTTCTCCTTCAAGTCTACCCCTACTTTAAATCTTATTCCATCCAAATGCTTACTTCAAGTAACCACAGTATGTTTCACTAAAAATTTTACTGGACACATTAACTGTACATTAATGGCTCTTGCATAGCTGATGTATTTGTAGCTCTAGGGGAAGGGAAAGCAAGGCCACTTTGATATCAGTTTATGTAACCCAAAATGTGTTTCTTGGAAGGCTTGAGGCCATTAAGAGTGGAAACTATATTGGAATACGTTCCATATGGCAGTTTCTCAGGTACTGTGATAGCTAACCCAAGTTAATAATTAAAATCCATTTCTATCACTCTTTCCTTCTGGATGCAAGAAAGGGCGGGAGTTTTCCCTTTAATACCATGCCATCTTTTTCTGAGCACGTGATGCTGTCATCATTACCACAGCATACTTCATTTTTTAATTGTGTAATATTTCATCTGGCTAAACAATCAAAGGGGGGGAGGGTTGGTTTGTTCTTTAAGATATTTTTGTACAAAAAGAGCCCATGGTGGTATTAGTAATTGATAGAGAACTAATAGAACTGGCAGCTTTAAGATTCTTTTTCCAGCATAATACTGGAAAACGTCCCCTGCTCCCTTCCTCCCAGCCACACATTTTGATGTGCTATGATCTTGGTTTGGGCAGCCACAAAGCATACTGTCCTTGTGCTCAGCAGCTGCTGCACTCAGCAGGAGCTATTTTGGGATTTGTCCATGCTGGGGGACTTTCAGAGTTTGAGGGTGTAAGAGTAGCATGATAGGGAGATTCAGCTCAAAACTCTGGTTTCCTGCTTTTAAATTCTTAGGGACATTTCACCACTCCTTCAGTTATAAAACGTGAGGTTTTTATCTGCCTGCCTGGCAGGATGCTGTTATCTCATGATCACTGGTGATGGTGCATCCCTGATATTAAGCCTATAAGGGAACCATCACCATTCCAAATACAGGGACTAGGTGTAAATACTTAGAAATCTGAACTTTAAAAATGAATTTACTTCAGGTTTTCTTGTTGTTTGGTTGTTTGTTTTTTTCCCCCAGAAAACAGTTTTGCTGGGAAAAGTAGTCTATGTATAAAATAGAGAATATTCTGGTGTCCTTCCTCAGTATATGGGGATAGGACTTTGGTGTCCTGTTACCAAACCAAAGGAAAAGGTTTGGGCTGAGTTACATAAAATGTGAAAGAAAAGGAGTGCAACTCTCTCCCACCTGGCAGGGCAGCTCTTCAGCCTCTCCTCACAGGGTCAGATGCGAGCAAACCTCCACAGCTCTGACAGAGCTGCGATTTAGCGAATTCTGGATGTGACCACCAGCTGATGTTCACAGAGACCCCGAATTCTCAGCTGTTTGCCTTTGGCCTCCAAATGCCAAACTAATGGGTTTTTTTACTAATTTCCAAAGAGCTGTTGCAGGAGCAGTTGGAGACTCGGGAACATTTCTCTTTGCAGATGTTTTCACACACTCTGGGGAGTGGCATCCAACCTGCTCTCTGGCATGTGGGCTGATTGACTTGCCCTGTGCCAAAGATTTTCGTCTTCTGTGCTTTTTCTACTGCATGACTGCCAGATAGCTTTAGAGTTCATGGTGGGAGCATTCAGAGCTAGTGCAGCTGCGCTTGCTGCTCCAATAGCTACTTCATATCCCAAGCAGGTCACAGCACAGGACAAAAAGCAGCTGTGCTGCCAGTCTGTGAGTCAGGAAGCATCTTCCACCTGGGAAAAAAATTGTTATGCCAATGTGTTACGTACCTTAATTCTCCAAACTTACTAGGAAGATGCTGATCAGTTCATTTCTACTTAGTATTGTAAACTGTGTGACTAGAACTACCCCACAATGCTTTAAAATAGCAATACTTTTGAATTAATAGATTTTTTTTCCCTGTATTTTCACTTTTTTACTAACATGAGAATGAGGATCTAAGTTAAACATCTTTGCTAATGAGCGTGCATCTGACTTCACACCTTCAGGAATTTACTGAAGCTTTACCAGTAACTTAGTCATGAAAACAACTAATTAGTGAAAACTGAAAGTTAATATTTTTCTCAAATAATACTGGTGGATGACAGTATTTTGGCTTGTGTTAATAGGAAAAATACTGTTGAATTCTGAACATCTTCCTCCTCTTCTTCTGGCACAATTTTTCAGGTATTTAAAAACAATTGCTTTCTCCCTCTGAAGCCTAGAGTGTTCCTGGTCAGAAACGCAGGTTTGCTGACACCTGGGACTAGAGCCACTGCTTGGTGACAAAGGGGGGTGGCCAGTGCCAGCACCCCTGCCTGAGCCACAGTGCCACAGGTACAAATCAAGATGGGGGCACTGGTTTGTGAGATTTATGTAGAGTCTGGGAGATTTGCCAGATTGCTGGCCATATCCAGTGTCTCTTTGAGGGGGTGAATGCTGCACCATTCTTAAAGGGACTTAGTTTGCTGAATTTCTTCTGTCCTCTTGGATAAGTGTTTTATTGGAAAACAGATTCTGAATCCATATAACTGACAGGTTTGGTAGTCCTCATCGAATAGCTTAAAATTCAGTAGAAGCAAGCACACATGCTGTTCTCTCTGGGGGACAAACATATCCTCAGGAATCTGGCCCATTGCATTTATTTAGCAGACCTGGAAGAAATGAATTGCGGTTGATTTTTAATTGCTTTAATTTTCATATTTCTTGGAGAAAAGCAATAGCAGAAATCAAGTTACCTGGTATGTTTTACATCTGCTAAAACTACCCCTAATTGGGTGCCGTACCCTCTCAGGTATGGCAGCTTGCCACTTCTGGTCAGGAACAGCACTGCCGCTCCAGTAACAGTTCACTATTTTCAGATGTTTGGACTTCTAATGAAGTTTTTTTTATCTGTTGTTAGGAGACAGTACAAATATATCCATTTCCTAAAGACACCACAACTCCACCAGGATTCCTATGTTTTTTGTAAGCTCCAGGTCATGGGCTGATCTGAACGGCTTCAGTGGTTTTTCTCTGACACTGCCTTATCATGCTGTGAGGAGTGTGCCCAGAGCTCAGAGATGTCTTTTTGCCCCTGCTTGTTGTAAGAGCAAAGCTCACCTGTGCCCAAGGACAAGCAGTCCTTGCCAAAACCTGTCTGGAGCACCAGCATGCATAATGCCCCTTGGCAACTGGTAGGGACAGTCCCATCAGCCCCCAGAGCAGCGCAGAATGCTCTCTCCAGAGCTAACTGTTTGGAAATGCTGAATTACTTAAGATCCCATACATAGAGCAAACTCATGCAGTCAAGGGAGAGTAGGAGAGTCAAGAATTTAGCTGTATTTGACGTATTCTTGCAAATATTATTTGATAGTATCTTATTTTTGTGATGTTTAGCAGAGGGGCATGCTGTCATTCACTTCCCTTCTCCAATCCATTTCCTATGTGCTAGCAAAGGGTAAAAAATTGGGTGTTGCACTACAGCCATGGTGGCTTTATATGAAGACAAATTCCTGAGGCTGGGATATTGAGACTGGTCTGAAAAAATGTTGCGCATTCTTCTTTTTTTTTTGTTTAAATAGAAGAAGTGTGGAAAGTTTGCAAAGAACGGGGGTGGAAGAAATGTTTGCTGTTTTCGAGAAGTGGGTGAGAGGTTGGAATACAATTGAAATTAGATTGTTCAAATGGTCCTTGATGGTACAGATGAAGCCTGTTTGGATGGAGTTTTTAACTACTTTATTTCAGTTGTCTTAATCATAGTTTTTAAAACCTCATACAGTCTATTAGGGGTGAATAGGAGCTTAGCTGGAAGCCCACACTGTCGAAAGCTCAGTATTTAATTTTCCAGCAAGCAGTAAGCTCACTTCATGGATGTGTTCACCGTGTAGCTGCCATCAAAGCATCAGTTTTCAAGAACCGACGTATTAGGATACACATTAATGCACAGAACACTTGTAAGTGGCTGCAGCTTGGATGTTGTGAAAAACAGTCATCTGTATTTAGAGCAGTACGTTTCCTTTCCTAATTGACTTCTGAAGTGGAAACACTTTATCAGGACTTTGCTACTGAGAGCACTAGGACCTTTTGTGAAGCAAACCAGCTCTCACCTGGTAGGAGAGGATGAGGAGGGTGGTTTGGGCTCTGTGACTGGCACAGGTCCTCAGTGCTGGCCTGACTGCTGCCTTTGAAGTCAGACAGAAAACAGGAGCCGATTCAAAGTGTTTTTTTGAAGCCACCACCCTTGGTCAGAGCGAGCCGATTTCCTAAACACCATCAGTGTGTTGGAAATAAACATGAACTCCTCCACTCTGCTTTTATTAATTGCTAAGGTGCTTTGCGAAAACCAGCTAAAGGGTGTTACCAGCTTATGGCTTTGCCAAGGCAGTAAGGTGGAGTTGCATGTGGGAATGAAGCCTTGTTTAATCAGGTTTTATAATTACTTTGATACAATTTTAGCTGAAGCATGTTGGGTCAAGCAGTTCCTGGTTAAATACGCTTACTGTTTAGTCTTAAGTTGTGGATGTAAGAATTTACCAAATGGCTGTTCAATAACCATGTTTTGCTATTGCACATTGATCATCTATAGATATGCATATAGTAACTGTATGTTATATTTTTACTTGGGGTTTTTTTGTTTTTACTGAAGTAACTGGTTTCAGATGTCAAATCTGCCCTGAAGTCTACTAAATTTTTGGATAGGTTTTAAAAATGTGGAAAATCAATCCTCAGCTTGAAGGGCAGGTGAGCAGAGCAGCAGCAGAGCTTTTCCTTCTCTTGTGCCGCAGGTGTGGTTTAGTTTTATGATGTTTTCTTGACTGCCCCATTAGATCTAGAAGAGAGGAATATCCTCCATGGCGAGGTCCAGCCTAGGAGATAGGACCATTTTGATGCAGAAGCACGTAGGGAACACTTACTTGTGGGTGAGCTCTCTCAGGTAAGGAGGGCTCAGTGTAACACTGCGCAGCAGCCTGGAAATTTCACAGCAGTGATAACCCGCTATCGGGACACACCACACCTACCTGGGAATTCATACAGAAGCTATAGAGAGTTTGTAGCAATGAAAGGCTATTATTTATAGGCAATCAGAAAGTTTATGCTTGCTGTTTGCAACTGCAGGTGAGCAAATAAACCACAATATTTTATATTCCTTTATCGTTTTCGTTCAGTTGTTAAACCACCAGGATTCTTCCCCAAGAAGCAAACCTGTTTCTTTTGATTTCTTGATTTAACATCTCTAACCAAGACATCTGCCAGTTACTCTGAAAGAGAGTTTAGAGAGCTGCTTTTTGGTTTGTTTGGTTTTTGTTGTTGGCCTTTTTAATAACTCTAAGGTGTTTCTGAGGGGAAAAAAAAATCCTTTTTTTTTTTTTTGTGAGAAGGGAACATCTTATAATTAGGAATAACAAGAAATTCCTATTTGTAACAAATGAATTAAAGGCTACAAAGTGGCTTGAACTTTTTCAGCTGAAAGCTGCTTTGGAAGCTTAACATGGGATTAATATTTGAAGTATGCCTGGACTATCAAGAAGTTAATCGACGGAGTGTGAGCTATACCCACTGAAAAGGCACAGACATGGAAATCAGTGCATTCTCCACAAGAGGCTCTTAATGATTTCCTTTCAGAGGCTGTGCACACTATCTTAATTATACAGAAGCCTGCGTAAAGGTACCATTGGATTGGATCCAATGCGAGCTAAAGCAAACAATATGACAACAAAAAGGGCACTTGCGTCATTTCACTTTAGCGTTTATAATGCAAACAATAACTGGTGAATAAAAAGCTCCTTGCCTGTGGTGTGCTCAGTAGTGCCAGGATAATTATTCCTTCACATGTAAACATTAAAACAAAGAATGCCATAACTGAAAATACTGGGACAGTCTTTCTTCCTTCATGATTTGTCTCCATAAAAGCAAGACCACCTTTCACCAAGGAGGCACGTTTCCTGTGGTGCTCTGCTGGCTTCATGAGATTAACCACCTCTACGTTTCACAGATAAGTCTTTCTGTGTGATCTCCTCCTGTGTGCCTGTAAGTGCACACATCCACTGAAAAAAATGCATCAGAAAGGATGGGTGATAAAGCTGGCAGTGAGATGGAGGTGCTGGAGCTTGCTGTCCTTAGAGATGCCATTGTTTTCTGTAAAGGGTAGATTTTGAGATGCCCAGGTATCCTGGTTTCAGCTAGGACAAATGGTTATTAAAATGATGAGTTTTCCTGCATGGTAGGCCTGGCACTCTGATCAAATCCACCTTGTGAAACTAAAGCTTTGGGATCCATGAGATCCCAAGCTATTGTTCTGGAGACCTCAACTTTAACATGTGATTTTGGCTGTGCACTGTCAACATGCTGTCTCTAATGACTGGGCGGAAAAATATCCAGATCTTTGCACACTATTCTCTAAAAGAATATTGATGTGGCTTCAAATGTCAGGCCACCCCGACATTTCTCTGCACCTTTGATTGCTTTAGGTGTATTTTGGTGACATGCAACACCATTCAAATGTTTCTCAATATTGCTACAAGAAAGTTATCACAATTTTACTTAGCACCATGGCATTGCCAAAACATCTGGATGGTGTCAGGGGACTTCAGAGGGTGGCAGGTGGAGGAAGGGGTTCTCCCTCATCCCTTATCAGCCTTTCTTACCTTCCTCTGACCACTTAGGGAGCAGTTCCTATCCCTCGGAAACTTCAGCCCTTCGTGGAGGCTGCAGAGTGCCATGGTGGTCTCTAGAGCCTCCTCCTTCTACTTTTGGGAAAGAAGACCCCAGCACAGCTTCCTATGCTCCCTTCAGGGGCCACCCAGACCTACACTTGTTGCACACATGGCACTTTGCTGTGTCCCAGTGTGTTTTGACAAGTGAAGAGCACCATTTTCTGTAGGAAGATGAGAGGATGCACAGCCCTCCTCAAGCTTTGTGTGAGTTGAAAGCTCTGAAATGGGCATGCAAATGGCAGGACAGGCACAGACAAGCTGACAAGATTGACAGCTGTCAGTGTGACAGCAGTGACACTCAATACATGTTAGAGTCTATTGTACAACACCTCTGGTCCCTACAGCCACCAGAGTATGGGACAGAGGAAGGGAAGAACACAAAAGGCATGTTTCTAGGTACAAAAATACTGCCTCCTTTCATGGAAGGGTCAAAAACGTTTTAAACATAAATAATGCATTTTTTCAACAAAATTCATCTTTTCCAATGCTAGTAAAGCCTAATTGATACATCAGCAGCGTTTGAAAACTGAATTCTTGCTGCTCGCGGGAAGCCCTGATTCAAGGCACACTGACTCATCCCTTTCCATGGTGAGGTTACAAGCCTGTTGGAAAGAGGGACGTGCACCAAATACACCATCACAGCCCAGTGCATCCCGCTCTAACAGCAGTGATAGGAGCCTTGGTAAAAGTATATCACGTTCTTATCCTTTAGGTGGTGTGTTCTGTAGTATCTCCCCTAATCAAACTAACTGTGAACTTATTTACACAAAAGGCAGAGTCCTTATCTTTAGCAGAGCAGTTTTTTCTCACCCTTCCATATCTATTGCCCTCAATTTTCTACCTGTGATATCAAGCCATTCCCATAGTAAATTTACTTGGAGAGAGGCACGGATACTAGGGTAGGTGTGAGAGCACTGGCTAATTGCAGGGAAGTGGGACACAGTGCAGAAAGAGCTCTGTGGGTTTAACCAGCTTTGTAGGGAACATGCAGACATTGATTCTTCCCAGTGTACAACAAAGAAGGAAAGTTTTCCTCTGGCTGACAGCTAATTTTAAAGAGATGAGTTTATTCTTTTGAACACTGTACTTGGACTTCCAGTTAATATTTTCATCTATTAAACAGATGGGAAAAATCAATGGCAGAGTTCAGGACTTGGAACAACATGAGGTTGAAGTAATTAATGCTCTCAAAGCTAGTATTAATTCAGCATCTAAACGGGGCTGAAGAGATGAAGCCCTCTGATAATTTAGCACCAGAAGGCTTGAACTTCCGTGTAAAGGAATAATTTCTCTGGGCAGCATGGGTTCAGTTCCCATTTATTTTTCGTGTGACGTTTACCACTACCAGTGCCTGCTATGCTCTTTAAGGAGCTAGGTTTAAAGTTAATGGGACTTCTGTGCACAAAGGGTTTGCCCGCCAGGACCACAGACAGCAATGAGGTACCGGATTAGTACAAAATGTGACACTTTTGTGACTTGGCCATCTCCCCGGTGGGAGCTACTTCTGTTGAGCACATCAAATGAATTCACATAAGTCACCAAAGAATTGCAGGCCAGGAGTGGCTCTTGGTTGCTACTGGATCAGACCAGCTTCTGACTAGTCAGCTAGAGAAATATCCTGTACTCCAAACACCGGAGTATCCATTTATAAACATTTAAAAATACATACAACAAGATGGAGTTGTTAGACTGGAAAATCCTCTTTAGCATGATACCATCTGACCATTAAATGCCTATGGAAAAGGGTTGAAATAGCATAGTGACTCATCAAGGAGTTATTGAACTGTGTAAATAAATCTTTCTTTAGAATTTATTGATCAGTGTGGAAGAGCTCATGAAGTGAAACATGCTTTTTTGTCTTTAAGCAGCTTCATGGAGGAAGTCTGGCCTTTACAAAATTCTCTACTACCCCTAAGCTCAGAAGTAGTTACTGTATGTATGCTGCAAGAGAAAAACTGTGATTTTCTTCCTTTTATTCCAGCTTCATTTTAATGGGTTTATAAATTGCCTTTTTAAACACAGCAGAAATTTCATCTGTTTCCTGCTGCGGTATCTTTAATTGATAGCCTGCTGTTGGCCAAGTGTTAGCTGAAGAGGGCTGTAATGCCTGGATCCCCTCCCTCCGTGCAGGCTCTCCCGCC
>JANZLQ010000001.1:26026664-26112445 GCA_026212715.1 Elanus axillaris | reverse complement strand
CAGCGGGTGGCTGCGGGAGCGGGGCGGGAGCCCGCCCTCCCCCACGCGGGGCGGCGGGGCCGGCGGCTCCCGCGTCGCGTCGCGGAGGGCAGGAAATCTCGGCGGCGTCCTCCGCCGGGGGTGAGCGTGGGCAGCCCTGCCCGCCGGAGCGGCGTTGGTGGTGGGCGCCGGCACCAGCCTCCCTGCGGTACCAGCACCCTTCGGTGCTGCCTGGGTTCTGCCCTCGGCCGGGGCTGCGAGGGGAGCAGTAGCCTGCGTTCGTTTGGCTGGAGAAGAGCTGGCTTTTGGCACCTTCTTTCTCTTTGGTGTCTCCTTAGCGAGGCTGAAGACTTCCAGCCACTGAGGGAGGAACTCCGCTGAGGGTAAGGAAGGCAGCATTATTGTGGAAGCTGCTCTGTTTCTCACCGAGGAGCTCCAGTTTAGAGCCTCCCCCGTTGCCTCGCCTGGTTTTTGCTGCAGGTTTAAGGAAACGGTGCTTCCTAGGCAATAGCCTCTGTGCTTTAGGGGTCTTAAGGAGCGATAGTGATGGCACGATTTAGACTTAGCAATTGATCCCAATCTCTTTCAGCGTCCTGCCATCCTTAACTTGAGATCTGGTATATATGTTCCACGATACTGTTACAAAGTACTTCCTTGGTGTTTGGAACAGGCTGACGGCATTACTTTTTTCTTCAGTCTCAGTCACCTAAAAGCATAAATGCTACATCCAGTAGCAGCTGCTTTTGTCCCGTCTTTTCCTCCATTTAATCCTAGCAGCCCTTGGAGCCAGAGTGGATGGGGAGAAGCTAATAATTTGCTTTCCAGTAGCTAACAATGACATTTCAAGACCTCCCCTACTTGATAGTTCTCGTTTCCTTCTCCGTTTGAGAGCAGCTACATAAGATGAAAATTTACCTCTGAGATTAGCTGTGCCTTTGTGATCTTTTGATCCAGTAAGTGGCTGACTGAGCTTACTCCTGTAACTGAAGTGTGGGCTGCTTTTTAGCTACAGGGTCCTTGGTATAGTTTTCTTCAGATCTTTACAGGCTGTATGTACCTTGGAGGGGGTGTTGGCAGCTAGACTGCTTGAGATCATACTGTATCCCTAAAATGGGATGTTCAGACCTGACAGGCTGTTCCTCCAGAATGGGTAAACATTTTTCTGATGTTACCTGAAACATGGTGTCATGTTGGTCTAGCAAAGTATATCCTTAAAAATAAGCGTTATGAATTCAGTGCTTTGTTAGAAGTATTTTTTGAGCAGGGAGAGCAAAAAAATGGAGGGGGAAGAGGCCCCCGAGGGAGAAATTCTTCCTAATGCTGCAGTGCCACTTCTCTCCTTATCTGCAGGATTTCTGTCTAGAACCTTCCCTGGCCCTGTGATCCTTACCATTTCTGTACAGAATTTAAGGAAGAGCACAAAACTGCAAACTGACAACGTGGACATCCAATAGAAGGTCACAAATCTTGAGTAATAACACAAAGCTTGCAGTTTTATTCCTGTGCTCTGGTAACTTATGTGTTGTTAAAACTGGCACCAAATGCTTCTGTGGAATGTGCTTGCATCTCTGGCAGTTGATTCGCAATGTATGGGAGTCTTATTTCACACTCTATTTCCATATGTTACACTTAAGGAAATGAAGCATGAGTTTACCTTTTGCTAATACAGAGATGCAAATTTAGTTAATGCATGTTTGTGGAACCCATTGTGGCCCTTCCATGGTAGTCTTTCAAAGTATAGCTATTTGCTGTTGTAAATCTTTTCAGAAGAATTCTGTGTTCTCCTCAGAAAGATAAAATTTGCATTTTTTTTTTAAGATCTCTTAAATCAAGACTTAAATTCAGACTGGAGTTAGCCTCTGACTCTGTAACGTCCAGAGTGCATGCATTTGTGGTTCATATTTGGGAGGTGTGATCCCAGCTGCCTGAAGTGGTGCATGGTCCCTTGTGTTTTAAAACTCCAGAATGGTTTCATTTTTTTGGTATCTAATACACAGGCAAGCAGTAGCTAGTATGTGCAGTAAAATGATTATGCAACTTACACTGTTACAAAGTGACTGTATGTAGAGAAACCCTGAACTTGAACTGATTGTCTCTTGATAATAATGTATATCGGAAAAGAGGACAGCGTTAACAGATGACAGAGTAGCCCTACAGATACTATAGTGTGGCATTTAAAAAAAGAATACTTAAAAACAACAGTTGTTGTGAAACTTACAGTTGTTGTCCTCCAAAAAATCTTATTTGTTTAACAACACTGTTTAGCTGTGGAGCTTTGATTGCTACAAAGCGTGGGCAACATATGCAGACTGAGCTTCTATTTCTGGTCCATCACACAAACTCATTCTTACAGGTTAGCTCTGTGGCAAAAATATAGCCATTACTACAAGTGAAACTTCAGTTACTAAAATGAAGTATTTTCTCTGTTACATATTTTCTAAAAGCAGCCCTTCCCGTTTTGTCTGAGTTTCTGTAAGCTTTTGTGAAACGTACATCAGAAGAAAATTGGCGCTTTTAAAATTTCATTTTTCTGGTTTGAGTTGGCAGCAGCACAAAAAACCTTAATATCAACCCATTGCATAAATAAATTGCATGTAAGATTTATTCCTTTGTTTGTTTCCAAAAGCACCAGCAGTGTTATAAGATGGATAAAAAGAATTACTAGCTGTCCCTTGATATTCATGTTAGCAGTTTGAGGTTCTTACTACTTGGCATCTCTGTTTCACAACTGCTTTGGAGGAGAGGGTAGGGTTCCTAATATCCCATGCTATTTAATTTGGTAGACGCATGTTTTTGGGGTTTTTTGTTTGTTTGTTTTTAAAAACCCAACCAACAGCAAAACAAACCAACCAAACAAAAAAAGCAAGTATGTATCACACTGTGATAAGAATTAATGGAGGCTTAAGAAATGTCGGATGTTAACCAAAGGTTCTGGTTCATTCGTGTTTTGAGAATCTCATGCCTTTGAGAAAGGCACCCTTTGCTCTCACCCTGGTATTTTGAAAACGCATTTTGAGGTAATAAGAAAGCTTACAAAGGTTTTTCTTTTTAACTTTTATAAAGCTAAGACAGGAAACACAAGTGTTTGTATTTTACTGATAGAAAAGAAGACGCTTCTGTCAACTCTGTGGTGACGCGTATTATTTTGACTGAGTATATTTAAAGTCTGCCAGTAATACAGGGGATGCGGGAGGTATTTAGGAGCTATCTCCTGCAGATATGCAGGAAGTGAGTTCTTGAAATGCCTCAGAAATAAGAGATTTTTTGTTTCAAGTTTAAAATAAACATGGCTCCTACCCAATTAAGGCTTTAAAAGCTGAGGTTTAAACACTTTTCACAGCACAGTCCAAAAACCTTGTCCCATTCCTGAAGACCACCCTACCACAACTGGTAGCTGAGCAAACAAACCTTTGGGATGAGAGGAAGCCTTGAGTCTCCGTACGGTCGTCTTACCTGCTCAGTACCCAAGTTCCATAGCAATGTGGGCATCGAGACTTCATTCAGTTCTTTTGTAGATGGGTATTGGAGAAGTTATTGGCATATATGTTAAAATACAATAATAAATGAGTCAACGCAAATGGAAGACTGTAGGATCCCTTGATCCAGGCACGAGCCTGCTTACTTGCTCTTTGCTCTGGCTGCCCTCTGGTTCCTGTTGGTGTCCCTATGCCGTTCCTCCCCAGCCTCCGTGCGAAGGCTGCCGGGACATGCTGGGGACCTGCCATGATGCACCTCTGGCGGGGAGACCTTGTCCGGAGAGCCCAGCAAGTGGAGGGGTCCCCCAGCCCTAACCTTCCCAAGGGCACACGGCTACTCTGAGACAGAGCTGGCCAAGCTGGCTCGTGGGCCTCGCTGGTGAAAAACAGCCTGGCACAGAAGAGCAGAGCTGTCCATGCTGTTGTCCAAGAGGATTTTTGTGTGGATACTTGCCCCTTGTTTAAACTTGTGTGGTGTCTGGTTCTTAAACGCAAGTTTCCCAAAGGCAGGGTGTATAAGGCAGCTGTGCCTGTGTGCAGCAGTGCAAGCAGGGCAGCAGATGGGTGGTTGACAGGGCTGCTTTTCTGGTAGCTGCTAACACGCTATCGAAGTGACGGACTTAATTCCTGAAAGAAAATGCCAGCTTCAGTGGTTGCTTTTACTGTTTTCTGCCAGCTGGTGCATGCAGGACTCACCTTGGCTGTCAAAGTCACTGCCAGCAGGTTTTTGCATCAAAAAGGTAGAGACGTGGAAGTAGCCACCAGGGAAGGAGAGGGAGAAGGATGGGAGCGCTCCCATCAAAGCCAGAGAGTAAACAACCGACATAGTTATTACCTCAGAACATAAGGCTTGTTGTAGCGTGACAGGTTTAGACAATCTGCCCTAAGTTCTTTCAAACCCTGACAGGACAGACACGCAGAAACCCAGGAGATCTGAGCCTCGGCAGAGTCTGTCCCGTCATCCGAAACACGCTTGTGCATCTGGATGCTCGGGCTGTTCGCCTTGGCCTCTCACTGTAGCGGGGCAAGTGCGCTTGCTCCCTATCAGCAGGCCACATGTGGAAAGAGTGAACTCTTTTCAGAGGGGAAAGAAAAACAAGGTTGTGAAGTGTAAGGTCTGTTAGAAAGCAGATGCAAACTTTCCTTGCTTAATTTGGCCGTGGCACCAAAACAAATACTGTATCAGAGCACTGTTTACTTCCAGGACTTTGGGCAGGTTTATGTGTTTGTCTAATTAAAAACCCAAATGAAACATACATAATATAGGCCCATAAATCATCTGCTTCCCCCTTCTTTATGAGTATTATATTTCTGAATTTGTTTTGGACTTTGAGAGTTAATGCTGCACTACTTAATAGTGTCAGGCCTTTGGTTAAACATGTCTCAGAGACAACATGTGGAAACATCCAGCTAGTGTCAACAAGTGTAGCGTGAACCCAGATAGGGATCGGACCTGTCATTTGTGTGGTTTCTGCTGCTCCTTTTGGGCACCGTGAAGTTCAGCAAATCCCCTGCCCTTCAGGGAGCAGCAATAGGAGGGATCATCCAAATGAGAGCCAACATGAAGAGTCTATAAAGTATCAGAACTGGCAAGTGACAGCTAACATAGCTGTCAAGATTTTTATCTTGTTCCTGATCACCAAGTACAGCTTTTCACCCCTCTCCCCAAGAAGTTTTCAATGTGTAGAAAAATGGCAACAGTTTTTGTCACATAAATTAATTGAATTAGTCCATTCAAAACCCCATGCTCGTTTTTTCTGGGTGTTTTGCTGAGAAGCCCGTGATTTTCCTCGACAGAGGGCTGCTGACCCTGAAGCTTTGCCACTGCCTGGTGTTTGAGTGTTGCAGTTGTTATTAACCTGTTTTGTTGTTTTTCCCTACAAGGCGTATTTGTTCAGAGGGCTGGGGATTGTTTAGGAAGTTATTGCCAGTCCTCAGATGTTTTTGCGTTCTGGGGGCGGAGGGAGGGACAACTGCTGCTATCACAAGCTTGTTACACACTGTAAGGACGGACATGAAGTGGCAAGTTTTTAAAGTAGTATTAATCTCTTCTGTGGTTTCAGAACGCCTCTGGGAGCCTCCCTGGATGAGCAAAGCAATCCTCTGTTGAAGGGTAAGGAAAGGCTTTACTTACTAAAATCTCTTTTGTTGGGAACTGTGCTTTTGTGGATGTTCACCTGAGACCGTGGGTCTTTAGCAGCGGCACAAACCACAGCCTAGCCGGTGTTGCTGAGTTACTTGTGCTGTGAAGCAATTGTGCCTGAGAAACTGGTGAAAAAATCATGAATAAGTCTTTCTGGAGAGTTTATTAAGCCCTAAAACACCTCCCCCAAATGTGCAGAAGGGGGAGGTTGTAATTTCCTCTCTAAGCTGGCTAGCATTAGGTAGCCTCTGCCTCTAACAACTCTGGTTGCCACACCTAAAAATTTTACTATCTGAGCAGGTCCGAATACTAAAGTTCAAAGTACAGCGAGAATGTGCAGGTAGTGACAGGGTGCAGAGGAATTACTTGCTGTGCCTGGACTCTTCGCTTCAACTCTTAGTCAGGTACAGGGAGAGAGGGGAATGCCTAAGCTGGACTCAGACTCTGGATCCCTCATGGTAAGATGCCTTGAGGATAGGTAATGTAGCAACAGAAGGCACAGATGTGTTGGGTGGTACCTGCAGGTTCCCTCTTGCAATTAATTTGTTTGCAGGTTGACTCGGGGCCGTTTCTGAGCACAAAACTAAAGCAGTGTTGTAGTCATTCTCTTTCAAAATAATTTTTCTATGTTCTCAAATGTAACTTCTCACTTCTTAGTGCGTTTTTACTGTATAAGTAATGCAGGAATTGTAAATATATTCTGGTTATATCCTGTTGTATCAACTGAAGTGTCTTGCTAATATCTTTAGTTAAGCTGTTGGAAAGAAAACACTGCAGCATTCTAGTTGTTGAACTGCTAACTGTACGTTTTCAGGCATGCTGGTGAGAAATGGAGGAAGTTTTGAAGATGACTTATCCCTGGGAGCTGAAGGTGGGTGTGGCAGGATTATGACTCTTTTGCTAGCAAAAAAAAGAATTATGTTCAGTCATCTGATTTTTATTTTGAAAGACAGCATTTTCCTTCTGGTCAAAGGCAGTTGATAAAGCTTGGTTAGAAAACCAGCGTGAAGCACATAGAAAAATGCAGGAAGAATTGCTTTTTGAGTTTATTAGACTATTGCTGGTGTTAAACATGCTGGTCTAACCCAAAGGTCAGAGGCAGCCCTGAATTCGCTTCTGCCTTCTCATTTTAATGCCCACAGTGGCAGCACAGCCTGGAGCACTCACTGAGGCTGTGAGAAAGTGGTTTCTTCTACTTGCTTTTCTTGTCCATGGGTTACTCTTGGCAGCCACGCATGCCCCACTTCCACTGAATCCCTTGGGAGTGGCATGTGTGGGCTTTTGAGAGGAGGAATGAAATTCTGTCAGCCAACAGGCAAACCCATTAAGGGCTAAGTGCTTTTAAACATGAAAAGCATCAAAGCTGAGTAAGTATTTTGGGTCAGCCATGATATATGCTTTGCTGTCACTAGCAGCTTGCCTTTTCTTTCTCTTCCCATTTTTAAGGGGAAGGAGATGTGGCTGCTCACGGTGGACTTCTTTGTAGAAAAAGACTTTTAGTCTCTCTGTTGATCACGGGTTAGAAGTGTCCATAAACAAGCAAACAAAAGCACTGTGGATTGTGTTCCTAACAGCAGCATCTTGAAATAAAATAGCAACAGTCTCACAAACTGGGTGCTGGGGTTATCTGCAGGATAGGGCATATAAGGCAATATCTGGTTTTAGTGTAAAAAAAACCCAAACCAACAAAAAGGCAAAACCGCTCCTCCCCTTTAGCTTTTAATGTTTTTTGAACTACAGCTTTTGCAAAGTGTCAGAACGTGTATAGTAGAAAGCCCTTTTTTCCACAGCAGTCGTGCCAGTGGTGTCCAAGTAGTGGGACAGGGCCTGAAGGAAGGAAGTACATTTAATTTTTAAAGATTCAAGACTTCTAAGGAAAACAGTTGATCTGATAATGATGGAGAAGCAGTAAATGAGCCCCTTACTGCAATAGATTAAATAGGATTAAATTTCTTTCTGACAGTCTTTCCCGCTTGTTGGATTGCCTGCAGTACAAAGATTTCATAGGAAAAGTTTCTTTGTAACGATAATCCAAGCTCTGAGCATATGACAAAGAATACAAGACTCAGTACATTTTAAAACATTGTGTTGCTTTTTTCTTTTCAAATTTTTCCCCTTATCATTGCCAAGGATTTCTGGGTTTTATGAGCCTTTAGCATGATTTAGGCAGAAGGTTGTTTCCCTCCTTTTCACACAATAAAGATCCCAATACTAGAATCACTGGTTGATTTTCCGGGGTAAGGATGCTGGTGTTTCTGCTGGGCTTTGCTTCCCATCCGAGAACAAGGGGACAACAGAGCTGCTTGGAGCAGCGCCGTGTGCCCTGCCGGACAGACAGCCCCTTTGAGGCTGGTATGAATGGCCTGCCCTTGTGCATCTGCGACTGCCTGAATCCAGACACAAGCCAGAGCCCTGTGTGAATGGTGCGGAGGGCATCAGGCAGGGTCCTGTAACCCCAGCCCCCTAATGAGCTGTTAAACCCCATGGCTGAGCTGTTCAAACTAGTCACCAGCTAATCCATATAGATAGGATTACCTTCATATTAGAGGCAAGAATATTAAAAAAAGAAGAGATGTGGTGTCTGCGTTCTGTATATATTTAAGTTCCTTTGTGATGCCTCTGAAAAGGAGAGAGGTTGTGAGGTTTCCATGTTTTGCTCTCAGTTGCTGACCGTACCCAGCTGGCGCAGCAAGTCGAGATGCAGGGTTTTCCTGGCAGCGCGTTTGACATCACTTTCAGTTTGACATCCTTTTTCAGAATCAGCTCTTTCCGTAGCTGATTCTGAGGGCTGCTGTAACATATGCATGCTCTTACCTGTCTCCTGGGGCAAGACTGTTAATGTTGAGTCGCCTCTTTGGGGAACCCATAGTTTAAGGCTGGGGCTCAGCTCTCTGGCTTGTCAGGGTATTGATTTTCTGAAAGAATGGGATGTTCCCATGTGGAGCTTGGCTGGTCCAGCTGCAGAAAGCGCTGACTTCCCTGTTAAAGGCTGCTGACCAGGTGCCTGGTAGCTGGCGGCCGGCCTCGCTCCAGAGGCCTCTCAACCCTGATGTGGCCACTGGTCCCATCAGCACCGCAGGCTTCACCTAGCTGTTGTCCGTGGATTGCACAGCTCAGGCAGCCGGGGTCCTGCCCCACATTGAGGCCGGTCTGTGCTGATGGAAATATTAATGAATATAGTCTCAGTACCTGGCCGTGGGGCCAGCTGCCTTTCTTATGTCCTTCATTTTACCAGAGCAATCCTCGTGTGCCTGCTTCTCCTCCTCCCCTTCCTGCCCAGGAATAGCCCTGCAGCTGGTAATCGCGTCTTCAATTGCAAAGCAATAAATGGTTTATATAACAATTACTAGCTTACTGCATATTAAAGTTAATATGATTAATGACAGTATGTAGACGTGTGTCCATGTGAGGTTTTATTTTAAACAGCCTGAATAAACCAGATCATCTTTATATCAGCCGTGTACTAGAAATCCTTGTCAATCACATTTACATGCGAAGAGAAAGATCCGGCTTAGGCAGGAGTATTGGTTAATGTGCTCACTGCCTGCTTCTTCATACCGGTTGTGGGAAGCGTAATTCTGAAGAGGTCTGTGTGTAACTTCTTGTTGTTTCTCTACAGCTAATCATCTACGGAGTGATACCCAGATGGAAACATGGTAAACATCTTTTTTTTGTTTGTTTACTTCAGGGAAATATTTATACTGGAGGGCGGGAGGGAGAGGGGGCGGTGGAAGTTGTGGAGGCTACCTCAGAGCTAAAGCTCTTCTGCTCATGTCATGTTTACGGAGAGGGAAGTAGAAGATCCAAATAACGCAGAGACAGTCATTAGGAGATGCAGAAAAAAATTGCAGACTTTTTTTTTCTTCTAGCAGACCTGACGTAGATTTTGGGGTAGCAGGAAGAAAACGGAGAAATGACAAATCTAAGTAACTTAGTATGATTTACCTTCTTTTCCTCGCTGATCCCTCACCGTTTCAGAAATTTCAAGGGAAAATTGGTTTTACCTTTCAGAGAAGATGTCCTTTGGGAGCGGGGAAGAAAAAGACTTTGAGAGAGGAGAGGGTCCTGCTTTACAGGGAGAGCTGCTAAATAAAATGTGCTGAAAGTAAAACCCTACTTAGACTTCAGCAAATACTGGCACAGCCCTGTGGGCAGCATGCTCCGTACTCCTCCTGAGCCGGGCTCCATAAATGTGCTTTTAGGTGAATCCTCTGTCTTCTTTGGTTTCTCGGTGGTTGTTCTGTTGTGTATGTGTTAGGATTTGTACAGTAAAATTCACCCTGGGAAGGTTTGTCCCCTAGAGACGTTGGCAGTAACAATATGTTTGAGCCCAAGGTACCACCTGATGCCGAGGCGGCTTCTCCAGATACAGGGAGGAAATAGTTTGGGGTTGGGAAAGAAACTGGCCAGCAGTCTGGGTTGGAGCGCGTCTTGCTCCGTCTCCTCCAGCCTGGAGCCTCTTCAGCTTCCCCGGCCACCGCTGGAGCAGCTGTCAGCCTTCCTTGCGCTGCTGGTGGGTGGCAGCTGGGGTGGGGGGGAGCTGGGCACCCCAGGCAGGCGGGCTGGCCCTGCCATGGAGAGGTGGTCCCGCTGGAGGAGGCAGCGGCGTGGGAAAGGCAGGGCAAGGCGGCTCGCGCTAGGCCCGGCTTCCTCGCTGGAGGAGGGTGGGAACGGGGAGGGTGGGGCAGCAAGGGGACATCAGGGGGTTGTTTTCTCAGCTTGCATTTGCCTTCCAATTCTTACCGTCTATGTACATTTTTACTGAGGCGTCCCCGGGATCGCTTTTGTTATTGTATTTCAATAAGTGACATGGCTAATATAAACCAGATAACACTGAAGGGGAAAAGAGAAATTCAGCAGCGCTGGAGGCTTAGCTCTCCTCTGAGACAGGCAGTCGAGTCGCAGAGCAAAAGCGGTTTATCGCAGGGGTCTTCTCCGTTTGTGTTGACAGCAATGGTGTGGCGGCGAAGGAGAGGAGGCTGCAGTTCCACCAGAAGGGGAGAAGTATGAACTCCACCGGGTCTGGAAAAAGCAGTGCGACTGTTTCAAGGTAAAAGGGTGCTGTGCTTTGAAGGTCGTGGCACAGTTCAGTGGAATTTGGCTGCATTTTGCTGGCAAAACTTCTTCTGTTCCTCAGTTAAATGGACTTGGCTTGATTTATGTGTATTGTTGCATTTAGTAGCTGAGAAGGGAATTTTCATTTGGTTGCTTGAAAAACTGCAGTTTGTTTTCAGTTGTGGTTTGCAGTAAATACCAACAAATGGGCCTAAACGTTAGAAACGTCTGAAATTTTAGTGACGTTTTAGGATCTGAGCTCTGCAGGATAAGGGCTGACTTTATAAATTAGAGGATTGGATCCGAGATGTGTCTGGGCCAATGGCTCTGGTGATGGGAACCAAAACTTCAGATGCAGAGACCTCCACAATTATTTCCTGAAGTAGGCTGAGCTGTAGGAGTCAAAAGTTCAATAGACCAAGCTGGCTACTGGGCTGAATTAGCAGTTGGACAGAAGGGACTGTGTCTTAAAAGGAGACAAATAGATAGTAAACATCTTTTCATTTGTCTAGTGTTTCTGAATTACTGGAGCTTTATGAGGAAGATCCTGAAGAAGTGCTCTATAACCTTGGGTTTGGAAGAGATGAACCAGATATTGCTTCAAAAATTCCAGCGAGGTTTTTTAATTCATCATCATTTGCCAGAGGGATAGATATCAAAGTGTTTTTGAATGCCCAAATACAGCGCATGGAAGTGGAAAATCCAAATTTTGCTTTAACAAGTAAGTATGTTTTTGAAGCAAAGTTTAAGTTTTCACACTACATAAACAACCCCAAAAGAAAGTGTATATCTAATATTCTGGTGACCCCCCTTTACAGCCTAAAGGCCAAATTCCATTCAGAATCCATAATAAAACTCTTGCTTCGTCTTAAGTATGGCAAGAGGTGACCATCAGTGTTGTACACCTTGGGGTGGGGGTAAGGGGTTTATAGTGGGGGAGGGAAGTGAGAAGCATCCTGTAAGATATAGTGCCTTCTGGTTTGTACCATTCCTGTCTCTTGCTCCTAAGCTTGTCTTCTGTTGTAGCTTTAGAGCACTGAAACAAATAGAAATATCCGTCTGTTTCTTGTGCTCTTCATTATTCGGGTGAGATTTTTGAAAGCTGTCAGCAGCGCCCTACTTCTGTCGTTGAAATCTGGGCCAGTATTTCTGTTGACTTGGATAGGAGCTTTGTTAGGTCAGTAATGAGCGTTGCTGAAATGAGGGCATAGCTGAAATGTCCTCTTGTAGTTGCAGATGGAGAAAGCAATGCGAGTAACCCTTTTCTTCCTAGCACTTTGTAAATTAACTTGCACTTGTGTACCTGTGTCCCTTTTTTACTTTGTGAAAGCTTGGCATGCTGTTCTTGTGCATTTAATAAAGGCTCTTCCAAATGTTTTTCCATTTTTTCATACTGTGTGGTATCCCTTTCGCGTTACAGGACTAGGCAGTATTCAGTCAACCTTTGGGGCCCTTGATATAAGTAGGAGGAGGTTCGGGGGATGGGNNNNGTGGGCAGAGGTTATGATGAAAATCCCCTCTTCACATATGAAGAAGGAGCTGTCTGAGAATCCAAACCATCATGTAAAGATGGATCAAAAGGTCTGGGATGTGATGCCAGCAAACATGCTCGTAAACTCTGCCTTATGTTTTGTTCTTGTGCAGGTCGTTTTCGTCAGATTGAAGTGCTTACTACTGTGGCCAATGCTTTTTCTTCTTTGTATTCTCAAGTCTCTGGGACTCCTTTGCAGAAAATTGGTAGTATGAATTCAGTGTCTTCCAGCAAAGAGGCATCCAGCCCTCCCCCTTTAAATCGCAGCAATACAGCCAGTCGGTTAATGAAGACCTTGTCAAAGCTCAATCTGTGCGGCACACAGCAAGCTGATAGTAGCGGCTGCTCAACTCCTTCACCTACTGAAAAAGGGAAAAGTCCAGTTGAACCAGGGAGTGAGGAAAATGATGTTAAAAATGAATCTAAGTTACAAAAGTACTCTAAAAAGAAAGACTCTCCCCCTTGTCTGGCTACTGTAAAGGAGGAGATAGCCAGTAGTCAGACAAATGCTGCGGACACACACAAACCTGCAAACCTTCCTGCTGGGACTGATGATAAGCAAGAGGGTACTGTGCCTCCAGCAGATGTGCCAAGCAGCAGGTTGGCAAGTGCCCAGGATAGACCGTGTGAAGAATCTGGTCTTTTGGACTCTCCAAGCCTCAGCAGCAGTTCCAGTACATCCAACAGCAGCGCCCTGACACAAAGACTGCCTGCAGCATCGGCAAGTAGAGACCCCTGTGCTCCCCTCGCAAACCCGTCCATAATGAATCTAATGCTGCAGCAGAAGGACTCCTTTGAGATGGAAGAGGTAGGTGGAGATACATGACTTTGTTTTGCATACAGTTTACGTAACTTGCTGGCTGCCAGCAGAGGAATGTTCCCTCCTGTGTAGTTGACAGTGTTTTCTCCAGGAATACTTTACATTCTCCGAGTGATAGGACAGTTGTCACTCTCTCTCGGTAGGCTGCTCTGATTGATCCTCTTAATGAAATAACTTGGTGGCGCTGCTGCTGTTGTTCCCGAGAGTCAGCAGGAAAGTTCTCATTCTCTTTTTTCATCCAGCTCAGGTAACTGCAATCATTGGCATAGCTGCTAAGAACTTTTCCTGTGGAAATAGATCCAGGTTAGGCTTTCTGTATATAAGAGCCTTTGGTTTTAAATTTTTATTTTGCTTAAATTGCTAACTGGGAGTCACTATTTTGGTGCCTAAATTCAGTTTATTAATTGATACTGACGAAGATAAATCTGTGGATGGAGCAAGAGTGTTGTTGCATGAAAGGGAAAGTGGCTATCATGTAGGGTGAGGTGCTCCTCTCGTGCAACTTTTGGTTTTGATGACAATCTACTGTATGGTGATTTGTTCTCTGGAAATTAGCACAGTGAAAGTCACTGTCCGACGTGCATTTCGCAATGGCTTAGTTACAAATTCTGTGCTAGCTGCCTTTTAATACATTAACAAATGCATGTATCCATTTTTTGATTGACAATTGTCCCAAAGGGATTTTAACTCCCAGGTTCCTGCAAGTGCTTTGTTCATTAGGCTAGTAAATGCACAGGGTACAAATTCAAGAACGCAGTTTATTGCAAAGACTCACACCTTGAGTGGTAAGATCTGTCTTAAATTAGTAGATGTTTTTGAGAACAGATTTCGAAGTGGCTCTCGTTAACAGTTAGTTAACTTTTTTGTCTATGTGAAATAGATATGTAAAATGAAGGATTGTGATTTCATTGGTGAAATGAGTGAAGAAAGCAAGTTTTACAGTGCATGATGAAGTGATTTAGTAGGTACGGTGTCTAGCATCGTATTGTCATTACGACAATCTAGATCTTCTAGATCAACTAATGTTGTAGCTGAAGGCACTCATTAAGTAGAAAAAGGTAATCCAGCCTCTTGTAGTTTCTGCCACTTGTTTGTGCATGTGTATGTCCTCACCCACATGTTGTGTGGCCGTCTACTGAACCAGAACAAAGGACTGGTCCAGTTGAGAAGGCAAAAAGAAACCAAGTGTATTTTGATCTATTATTTTTCCTGGCTTAGTTTTCAGCCGGATAATTTTCTTGATCCAGTTTGTTGTGTAGCTGCACAGATGTTTGTGTTGGCACAGTGGGAGGGTCTGAGTGGCAATGCATTTTGCTACATTTCCCAGAGGAGAAATCTGGTTTTTGGTACTCTTGGGCGAAGTTGAAACAACTAATATATATTGGAAAAAAAAAAAGGAACGGAATTTTCTTTCAGAGTAAGTTGGACTGTAAAGGGTTGTGACATGAAGAAGACTTGCTGAATTCTGCACAAGCCAAATTCAATGCATTTGTGAAGTTTTGGTTGACATGTGGCAATGGTGCCAGGGCATAAACACAGCTGTTTTGGCAAGACAACATGCAATGTGGGATAGTATCGTGGTGAATTTTTGTTTATGTGATACAATATATACATACCAACTGCCTACAGATCCCTGGGGGGGAGGGGTTCAGTTTTGTTGAAGAAACTTTAAAACAATACCTGGCAGCATGATTTTATTTTTGTCTGTGTCTAAGCAGGGTATAATGAACAATAAACTGTATTAGAAACAGTGACAATAACTCCTCCCTCTGTTTCCCCAGCTTGGCTTGAAGTGCATTCATACGCATAAGAAAGCTGACAGATATATCAAGGAAGCTCTTTCCATGCTTAGGAATGCCTTGGAGGTTTGAGCACCCTTCGGAAGTCTGTGGCTGTGAAGATAGCTAGTGCGGGAGTGAGTCAGGGCAGGATTTCCCCCAAACACTCACTCCTGAGGTGGTCAATTACAGTCTGAAGGTCATTTACCAGCATCAATATTGGCTGAAGGGTTGGAGAAAGAGGGGAGTGCTTCTGTGTGCTCATGGAGCTGCGCTGTGCTGCGGATGCAGCCAGGATGCTGCCTTCTAGCCAAGGACAGGAGGTGGAGGGTATTTAAATGAGAAGAGGCTTAGCTCTTGGGAGGCTGCAAATTTAACCATTGGAAACTGGAAGGTTTGAGAGAATCAAGACACCTTTCCTCGAAGGCCAGTCTGATCAAAGGGCCTGTAAGATTACTCGCTGTTCCTTTTTTTTTTTTCCTTTTTAATTTCAATTTTTAAAATTTTTTCCTAAACTTAAATGATGAGCCCCTTCTATGTGCCTCTGCATTTAGACAAACTAAGGATTTACCCCTTTGCTACAGACTTCATCTCCTAAAGGAAGAGAAGCCTCTTGATTTATTGTGCAAGAGTAATGCTATTCACTTACTAATGGTGAAAAGTTCAGGACAAGTACATCTCAAAACTCTTTTTGCTGAGAAAGTGTACCCTGTGGCTGCTATACATATGGTATCAATGCAAATATAGTGTCTTCTTTAGCCAAATAAAAGCTTTTTGGGCTTAAAACTATCAGTATCCTGATTTTGCATTTTTAAGTTGCTCAAAAATGGAGATGAAAATTTCATTGCTTGGTAATTTTGAAATTAGGCAGTCAGTCCATTAGAGGGAAAGGTTGGGGGTAGTTGGATTGGGGGTTTTGTGCATGTAGACTTGCGTGTGAACCATTAGGATTTTTTCTGAAGCGCACAAAAGAGAAGACATATTTTAGGTTTTGAACTAAACAAAGGCCTCCCTGTTGAGATTTTAGGCATATTATTTTCATTGTTTGGACAGTTGTCTGAGAACTGCTTTCTTAATAAGGCTGTGTTTCACAAAGTGATTAAGTAATTGGATTAATTTTCATGTAGTTTTAAGTTTCCCAGTTGAAATCTGTGTGGCTCTGAATACATTATCTTCCTTTTTTGTACTGGAAGACACAAGAAGTATTTCCATGAGTCGTGGCACAGTGAAGTCTGGAGTAGGTTCTGGCAGGGTCTGGATCCTTCTGGAGGATTGGTGGCTTGTGGGAAATAGTTGGTAGGGCAACAGATAACAATCCTTATGTGCTGACCTCTTGATATGTTTTTCTAAATGTATTTTGCTTGCTCTTTATATTCAAATGAGGGGCCAAGAGCATTGAATGGAGAAGACAGTAGTGTAAAGGTGGGCAAAGGTGTTTTCACAGTTATTTTAGTCTTTTGTCAAAGAGGAACTGAGAACTCTCAGTGTTGTCGCAGGATGTGATTTCCAGGTCTTCTTGCACAATGAACGTAACCAGAGGAGAGCCTTGCGCTGTGAGTGGGAGGTGTTGTACTAAGGGTTGCTGCTTTCCTATAGGAGCGTTGCTGACTTCCTGATGAAATAATACGTTGGTTCAAGGAGATACGATCTGCTCCCTCAATCATTATAGACTGTTGGATGCAGAAATAAAAAAAAAGCAAAAAAAAAATCCCTGCATGCGCAGTGTATGTAGCTCGGGCATTCTTAAGGACAGGAACATATTCCAGTTGGCCTGACAAAATATTAATCTCTTTTTCCCAATAGATCCAGAGTACAGAGGGGGATCTACCACACGTTCCAGCTTCTCACCAGCTGGCAGTGACCAAGTCAAGGAAAGGTGAGTAGACTTCAGCTCTCAGGAGACAGCAGTCTGCTGAGTGTCCTTCCCTCTCTGAAATGCTGATTCAGATATTTAATACTTCTGAAGTTTCTTTCCTCTTTAGAAATAAAAAAAGCTGTGGGTTTCTTCTTCAGCTAAATCACGGAACATTCCTGCAAAGTGGCAACCAAATTACAGGCAAGACAACAGCCCTATAACCTCACTGGCAGTTTTCACTTTTGTACAATTGATGGTAGCTCAGAGGGACTGAAATGTTAATTCAGATTGTGTGGTATTTTTTTTTTTTTACTGGCAGATCCTGTAATTTAAGATACCCATTTAAACTAAAATTATATTGTTTTAAACCTAAATTGCATGATACATCCAGCTTTTTCCTATGCGCTACTGCTCCATCTGCAAGCTGGCTGCACAGAAGACTAGTGTCTCTGCACCCACAGGGAGATTGTAGTCCTTCACATGGGAAACTGTGCTGTTGTGGCTCACTTAGTTTGTGCGTTCATCTCAAATTCTTACTGAAGTATTTTATGGCTTGGGAGAGGGACAAAGCTGATCTTCAAGTTCATTTTGTGATTGTTACTTTGCTGAACATTGGCAAGCGAAGTCCATTCTCTAGCTGTTATGTGTAATTGAAGAAGAAATAGAGCTTGTTGCATTTAGTGAGATGCTTAGCTGCAATGCAGTCTTTTGGTGACAGGACTAGCATCTCTAGATACTAAAGAGAAGCAGAAAAACCTGTATTAAGAAACAGAGATCATCTTAGTTGCTTTTTCACTAATGAACTGACAGTCTTGTGAACTGTCAGCTGAATTGCATTAACATGTTTGAGAATGCTCTGGACTAAGCGCTGAAGGTTAATGCCTGGTTATTAAGGATAGCTTATGCTACTAGTTCAGCAGTGTTTTGCACAGCACAGCACTGTGCTTGCTAGTCATCTTCTGTTACAAACATAGGTCACCCAGAACAACCACTAGAAACTGCATCTCTAACTGTTCCCAGCATTTCTCCCTTGACTATATTTTAAAGTTCATGATTACGTGCTTTATGTGATTACATATAAATAGATGTACTCTTTATAGGCCAGGTCTCTTGTTCGCCTGGCCTCAGCAGTTTCAGAAAGAGCTTTTCAGAGAAAAGCAACTTAAGGAACCAGGAGCTGCAGTCAGGGAGGAGAAAAATAATTTTTTTCATCTTCTGAAATGCTGATTTTGTGTTTTCTGTTCTCAGTAGCTATCTTACCCTCTTCTTCCTCCATGCAAAAAAAAAAAAAAAAAAAGTTGGGAGGTTCTGTGTGTACCTGCTGCAAGGTACCAGCAGCTCTAGCAATGGGTCTTCAATATGGCAGAAGTGGGGCATGCTGGCTCATGTTTCCCAGCTAGTACATCCCACCCATTTCTGAATACATTTGGCATAGATTAGTGATGACACTTTGTTAGCATGCAAGTATTGCCTAGAGTTTTCTATGACTTACCTAACAAGGATGTCAATGCTGATGATAAGCCTGCATGTTTGCTAAAAGTTAGTCTGAGACCAGCATTTTGTTTCACCTGGAAGATGTGAAAAGCTTAGGACTTTGTTCTATATGGGTTTCAGTAAAATTGCCAAGAAGGAGAGCATTTGGTGGAGAACTTCCCCAAAACGTTAAAAAACAGTAGTCAATTTTCTTTGCAAGTTGTCCAACATGGGATAATAGAGACCTGTTTTCTTAGAGACCAGGTGCTCACCAAGTTTGAAGGCATCCAGCGTTAATGATAACTTATTAAAAATGCTGGCCATTGTGTCTGCATGAGAAATGCCACTCTCACTAGCAATCTCTTGAGGTGGGATCGGCATGAAATTCAAGCACTGATCTTCTGTTGCAATGTGATTTTGGTTGATGATCCTCATACAAGCCAACCTCTTTCAGTGGTGTTGGCTCTCCTGTACATAAGCACCCATAAACAAAAAAAATTGTTCCAGATGAAAGCTTCTCCTGAAGGAATACATTTGTACTTTTTTTTCTTTTCAGGTAGGGGTACTTCTGTGTCAATTAGCAGGTTTAGTGCTGTTCAGTACAGACTGTTACAAACCTTGCAGTGTCATTTTACACCTACACAGAGGGCTGTGGATGTCTTCTCTGAAATTTACAACAGTTTGTAAGGCATTCTAAGAGGGCCTATAATAAAATGTGAAGTATTTGAATTAAAAAAAAAAAAATATTCTCTTTCCTACTGAAATAGTCTGGAGACTTAAGATATGCTTGAACAACACCGAGTCTGTTACTGCAGCTTAGAATCCCCATTAAAGCATATTTCTCATTTCAGATTAGCTTTGTTTATAAGTGGTAAGCTTAAATTTTCAAAGTGGCTTGAAAATGATTGCTTTGCTATAGTCCTGTCAAACACCTCATAGGGGATACAAAGGTTGTATTGACTAGCATGATGTACTTTTTAGGTTATGTCTTCCAAATGGTACTGAACTGAACTAGTTTATCCATTATGCCCAAAACTGGCATTCTGTTCTTTGTTGTTGCAAACCTCAAACGTAGATGTATTTTTGTGCACGTGGGTTTTTTTTAGGAATGCAGTAGAGAAAAATGAAAAGCTTCAGTTGTTTTGCACTATAAACATACAGTGCTGCTAAATGTCCACTATAAAAAAATACTTACTGTGAAGCTATCTGGAAGGAACGTTTCTTAGTTGAAAAACAAAATTCTTCCTGACATATTTATACAGCAGCACCTTCCATTGCAAAAATGCCCAACAAATAAGACAAATATAGGTTCAACACATAGAGAACAAAGTATTCTCAAAGCATTGTAATTTGTGAGTGTCTGGTTGCTGACATCAGTGAGTCTATGAAATTTTGAATAGCAACAAACCTGTTTCTTTTAAAGCATCTGACAATGATGGTGAAAAGCAGTGATTAATTTCAAAAATTAGTTCTTGAAAGTGAAGAAAGCACTTCATCAGCACTTTCTGTCCTTAATATATTGTTGTATTTATAGCTCTCTGTGGGTGCAGCTCCACAGGAGATTGGAGACGGGGGAGTGAGAAGAAAACATTTGGAACAGGTTTAGTATTTGTGGGAGTCTGTGCTTATCTGTCCAGAAGCTAGGAAATCCCCAGGGAATCTGGAGAGTTTCTGCAGCAGGACTCCTTACTGGGCTGGTTTTGGCAGTGCTGGGGTACAGGGTGCGATCAGTATGGGGAAAAGGGGCAGCAGATATTTAATCCTGTAAAGGAATACTTTATAGCTAAATTGGGAATGTCAATTTATTAATAATCTCATGAAATACAAAGCACATTAGAGCTTTGCCAATACTGCAGGTGCAAGAAACATAGATGTTACTAGAGCTTCACAGTCGGCTTCCATGTATTTCTCCTCCTCTCAAGTGATGCAGAAGGTATAAGACAAGTACCTGATGGGACTGTTTCGATTGGTGAGACTGACAATCCATTGGTAGCTGAATATTATTTTACAATAAATTAATTATTCCATTATTTGATAGTGAGTCTCTGATAAATCTGTGCTCTCATGTTTTGTAAACCTCAGACTTGTTTCTTCATCATCTGTTTGTGTTTAGAACTTTGTTAGCTTATTTGATATATTTCTGAATACCCACATTTCTTTGGCATGTATTCAATGCCTAAATATATTTTGGGTTTTTTTTATACAGCTTAAAACAATAATCCAAGGGGCATTTTCATTTGTGCTCTGTTTAACTGGGATGCGAACTTGATTGTTCCTTCTGGTTTTGTTCATCTTGGCTGGTTCCTTTTCCCACACTTTCCTTATTATGCTGCCTCTGGCCTTCTCCCACTAGTTCAGAAGAGTTCCTCTATGTAGTGTGGATAATAGCTGTGGGGTTGGGGGGTTGGCATCATGCAGTGACCTTTTTGTGGAAAGTACAATTGCCTACATGGGGGTATGCAGGGCAAGGGGCCGTCCCAGGGTAGCCCCTACAACCCAGCCTTTGGTGCTGAGTTTTCTGCATTCAAAGTGAAGAGAGGGGAACCATATCTGATCACAACTTCCTTCTCTTAAGACGCTCTATTGCCTGCAGGCATTTTAATCAAGACCTGAATGTAACGCTCTAGCTTTTTAAAAAAATGTTTTCATGCTTTCCCCTTGTCTGCTTGAATCTAAGGGACATCCAGGTGCCATAGAGCAGGTTGTACTTCTGGATCAGTAGTCGACAAGGATGGTAGATACCATTATGCATCAGTACATCCCAATGTCCTAGTTGGTATTTCCAGTCTTTACAGAGCCAAACCTTGTCATTTCACTACTGAAGTACTAGAGATTCCTGTTGTTTAAAAGTTTTTACTAGATTTATGTGATAGTGGTATAGTGGAGACTCTGAGAACTTGCAGGAGTCAAGGGTAAGGTATGGTAGAAGATGACTCATACTTAAAAAAAAGTTTTCTCTGATTTGCTTTAAAACATTCAAAAAAAGAATTCCAGCAGCTCTGCAACACAGAAAGCAAGGGATGACTGTATTAAGGGGATGTCTCCTTAGGTGGAATCAAGGCAGTTTGAATCTGTGCTGTGCTAGTCTCTTGCCGTGGATAAGGATGATGAGGCAGGTATGAGTGCCTCTGCTCTAGACTGATTGCTTGACTGGCAGTATCTGTCATGTAAGGCTGTCAAAGCATGTGCATAAATAACAAATGCTATAGAAAATGATCTAAACCACTGATTCTTACTTTAGTACTATGTCTCTGAGGAGACCAAGAATTGATTTGAGGAGACATATATAAATATATGTTTGTCTTTTTTTTTTTTTCTAGCGGAAAAGGAAATATTGACTGAGAAGGAAACAGAAGAGCAGGTCAATATTTTTCTTGAGCAGTAATAAACTTCAAGCACATGAAACCAGGTGCCAGCACGTGCACTGGTGAATTACTTTATCTGAACTAGTTGGAATCTCTCCCCTGTGGCTAGGGCTTTCACCAGTAGTGAAAGTGCTTTTTCCTTTTAAATTGAAATTCACCTAATAGGAAAAGAGACAGAGAGGAGGCCAAAGTAGGTAATTATTCATCCTGGGGGAGGTGGCAGCTCCCACCAGTGTCAGCTGTAATGGCAACCTATTCGTGGTATGCTCTTTCAACTGTATTAATTGTATCGGGCAGTTAATAAGAGCTAGTCCAGTTCTCAGGGAAGTGATTTCCATTGTCGTTACTGGGAGCTGGGTGGGGATGTCTGTCTTGAGGTAGAAAAGTTGTTTATCATTGCAGGATATTGTGGCTACCATGATAACAGAACAGCAGCACAATTTGAAAGGCACTCCCTAAAAGCTGTGTGAAATTGCTGATACAGAATTTTAATGGGCAGTTTGCCTCTCCCGGTGTTCACAAACTCCTGGGCCTGTGCAGGCTTTTATTTCTGTGTCAGTGAAATGTTCATCTGAAGTAATACTAAAAAAATCAGTTCTGAATATCCAACAGTTTCAAAACAGTTTTCATAGTGCATTCCAATACATTGAGCTGTGAACTGGGATTAATTGTATGATGACAGGTAAGTGGTTGAAAGAATGTGCTGCAAAATTCTGCACTGAGCCTCCCAGAAGACAGCAGGGAGCTCTCGCCTCAGGGCGAGGAGGAGGCAGCAGCTGTCTAGGGTCTACAGGCTGCTGTGGTCTCATCCCATCTCCAAGCTTTTACACTTTTGCTGAGAACTAGAGGTGAGATATGGTTGTTACCTGGGCTGCCATCTGGCTAAGCAAAATTTTTACGGTGCTGTAAGGTAAACCCCATACCTGGTGAGTGCCTCCTGTGTCTAGTAGGGAACAATATACATGCAGTACTGTACTGCAGAGCTACTGACATCTCCTTGAAAAGCAGCTTTGTGGTGATAGGGCTTGCACCAGAGAAAACCACTCCTGGGTAGCACTGAGGATTTTAGAGTCTCTTTAGGCTATTTTAACACTTACCTAATGTAAGTAGAAAGGAACAAGCAGGAGGATCTTATCTTTCATGTAGAAAAGGAGCGCTGGGAATGTGCTTTGGCAGACTGCCCACTGGTGTGTCAGAGATGTTTTGTATTTGCCCGCTAAACCAGTGGCAGACTGTCTCTAGCAGTTCTCCCAAGTCCTGTGCATCGCCCTCTCTGCTCATGTGATGCTGTTCCTCTGGGTATGTGGGGTGGTGTAGGCTGGCAGGAGACCAGTGATCTCCTTTGTATCCATGATCAAGAGGAGTGGCGAATCTGTACGTGTCAATACAAAAGCAACTGTTCCACTGCCTGCATGTGAATCGACCAGCGATTCAGTTTTGTGCAAGGAAAAGTCCAGCAGTGGCTACATCTGCAGAGTGGTTTTTTTTCCACGGTACAGGAAAGAAAAATGTAAAAGGTGATTCCTCTTCCACTGCTGCTTGAGGGTTCACAAGTAGGGCTTTGTGTGAGAAGAGGTTTTGCTTGAAAGAAACAATTTGGTTTTCTGTATTGTTCAAAGTGGAACTTGAAAAGTAATTGCTTTCTCCCCTTAATGTTACTTTGATGTAAAAGGAGAGTGTGTATTGAATGGGATCGGGCTTGAAAGGTTATGATTTGTAAAGTAATTATGGTTGGGTTTTGCTTGTTTTAAACAGATCAGCTGTTACGGACTGCAAGTCAGCACTCTGACAGCAGTGGCTTCGCTGAGGACTCCACAGATTGTTCTCCATTTAATCAGCTTCAGGTAAGGTTCCCATGCTGTGCTTGAAATATTATTGATTATTGTGGTACAGTAGGGACCTGGGGAGGGCAGGAGGGATGTTGATGTTTGACTGCTGTTGTGACCATCAGCCTAGATCCTATAAAACTTCTCATTTTCAGAGCTGGACCTGGTGAGTCCCCTACAGAACTGTGTTAAAATTTGAAAGCCTTTCTGGTAGGAAAATCTGGGTATTCTTGGGCCTGGAATTAACTCTAAGTTAAGTATGTCCTGTTTGCTGTTTCTGGTGTGTCTTTTCTCACTGACTGATGCTTCAGAGTCATAGTCCATTTCTCTCACAACTGCAGTAGGTAGAGATTAAGGTTATGCAAGACTATAGCTTTTTTCTGGTAATTTCATTTCTTGTATCATTTTTGCCTTCCCACTCTTTTTTTAATATATATTTTCCTTTTTTTTTTTTTTTTTTAGTTAGCAGCTGACAGAAAGTGAAAACAATTTCATACTAACTTTACTGTGAAGGTATACTAATGTTTAGTCAATCTTGAGCTCCCACACTCTTTCTTGTTCCAGTTCTTTTGATCTCGGTCCCAGAACTTGCCGTGATACTGACCAGAGACCACATGTCTTAGGGGAGGCTTTTGTTCCAGCATGGTGCTTAGGTGTCTGCCCAATAAACAGCATAGTACCTGATATTTAGAAGAGGTGTTCTCTTGCCTCTCCTATTTGGACAGTAATAGCCATGATTTGGTTGGCCTGTCAATCAGCTAGAGAAAACTCTTGAGTCGAATCCTGGCCTCAAGGCCATTGGTTAGTTGTCTGGGACCTAAACTACAGTCAGGAGGAATACAAAGGTGGGTGTCGGTAACACCAGTAATTTCATTTCTGTGGCTTGCAGTTGCTGAACTTTTTTCATGGTACTGTATGTTTTTTGCCTTGTGGCACGTCAAACATTTTAAAAGCTGTTTGGCACTCACTAGGAAGAGATTCCCACCCTGCCCATCCATCAACATTGCTTTTCCATTTTGGTACTGGTATTCTGTGCTTTCCAGTTTAGTTTTTCAACTGCATACCAAAAGTAGCCAAGACAGTGCTGGTCTTTGTGTCTCCCTTAAACATCAGCTTACACTCTCCAAGAGCAAGAGAGTGAACAAAGGAAATCATGAGCCTGAGTGTAATGAGCATAATAGTCCGAGATACTGGGTCTTGCTCTCTACTAAACTGGGACTGCACTGAAGTTGACAGACATGTTAGGAAGTGACTCTAATCTGAGTTGCTCAGTCTTGATCTTTATATTGGTTTCAACCTGGTTAAGAGTCCATTAAAAAGCACATTGCAACTAAGTGCCCCTTCACTGGAAGGCTGGTGGAGTTTATTTATGTTGGCTGTAAAGGGATGAGATTTTTCTGCTTTCTATTATGCTGTTTTGAAAAGAGGCATTGAGTCTGAATGAGGTTTGTGCCATGGAGTTGCTAGGCTCTCTTCTGCCACCTTCACTGCTTTATTCAGACCAAGTGCTGAGCTGAATTCAGAAAATAAGGGTGAATGATGAGATTAGGGGAAATGAGAACTTGGCAACTAGTGAAGAGAACCTGTGAAAATATGGTGGGGATACAGAGGGGTGTATATTGTTTCCTAAAAGTATGGTAAGTTAGTGCCATCTACTGTTAAATAATTGACTCTAGCAGCCATAGCATTCCTCTGATGCTCCAAGAAAGAACTCAAAAACTGGAACTGTATTGTCTTTCATCCCTGACGCCCAAAAGAAAGATTTCTAAGGGAGATTTTGGCATTGAGATGAGATATTATGCAAGGGAATTTCATATTACCAAGGAAGCTAGAATTCTCCATCCAAGCTCTTCAAGTTTTGCTTGCCTGACTTGTAAGTGAACAATGTGATAGATGATTAGAGACACAAATATGCACACTTGTAGCACACCTAATTTCACCTAGACATTACAATCTTTTATTCTTTTAATACCTTTAACTTGAACAGTATCTGAACCTGTACAGTCTCTCATACTAATTTGTGCCTATGCCAGTGACTGCAATGTTAAGCACAGACTTGCAAAGATGACCTTTATAACTGAAATCTTGTAGATGGTTGGAGAAGGAAGTATTGCCTGACATACACCCCAAGTAATCTCTCTAGAAGGAACTAATAGTTAATATCCTAATGACAGTGAGAGCTGCAGAAATTAGAGATGGGAAAAGCTTCTCTAAATTTCCAGTTCATGCATCAACTGTGGTAAACTTCCAAGACTGTACTTTATACCACATATTCTTATGAAAATGTCTTGTTCACTTGTAAATATACCAGTCAGTCAGGCCAGCCTAAGGAATATGCTTTGCAATCCATAGATCTCTCTTTTTTTTTTTTTTTTTTCTTCTCCTTTCTCATAGATGCTTTTCCTGTCATTTGTCACATTAAATCAGCTGCTCCCTCATACATGTGCCTTGTTTTAAACTGACTTAGAATGAAAATGGGAAGAAATATTAGGAGAAAGGAAGGAAGGATGGGTGTAATAGTACTGGATGCAGTCTTCAATAGAGATTAGCAGCCTAATGTGAGATTCACAGTCTCAAACAATTCTGTGACTTAAAACAGGCCAAGTATATAGGCAGACTGATTTTCCCATTCTTAGTGTTGTCCTGTGACACTAGTTTCACTACGGTCTGCAGTTCTCCTCACTTCTCTATATGTATTCCCTAACACCATCCTTCATTTCAGCACTGACTGTGAATCTTTATATATGGAAGATGCCATGTACTGCCACCCTGCTTATCTCTCTGTCATCGCTACCTAAAATACTAGCATTTTACTCTTGTACTCTGCTGCCACTTCTATTCTTCTGGCAATAAATAAGTTCATTGTCAAATCAAAGAAATGTATGAATAGATTTCCTCCCCCCCCCTTTTTTTTTAAAGTTCCTTTTGGTGCCATATTTCAATATGCTTCTAACCTATCTGATACTATGGTTTCTTTGTTCTCCTTCACTGTTTTTCTTGCACACTAACTGCATTATTCTTTCTGCTCCCCACCACAATACCCAATGAATATGGACTTGGACTCTTAGCCCGACTCCTGAGAAGGCAGTAGCCGAGTCTCCAGTATGTTCACCTCTTTGCTGGCTCGTATCTTTCCTAGGTTCAGGAGTCTTTGCAGGGCATGGGAAGCAGTGCTGACAGCTGTGACAGCGAGACAACCGTGACTTCGCATAGTGAGGAACAGAAGACAGTGATAGGCAAGGAACTGCCCTGTTTCAATAAGTTTGAGGAGGAGGAGGAAGATGATGACGAGGATGATGACGATGATGAAGAAGATATTATCTCTGAAGTAGAAAGACGAAAGGTAGGGGCACCTTCTGAGAACAGAGGGAGTGAAGATAGAAAATTTATTGACTATGAAACTGAACAAAATCAAGGAGGAGAAAGCAAGTCATCTTATATATCAGAGGCAGCACAAGGAGAGGTCAGCTCTAAAGAGGAAGACATTGCCGGTGAGCAAAAAGAATTGGACCTGCTGGAGGAAGGCAGTGTGTTTGAGTTTCCTCAGTACCACACGCACCATATCCTCAAGTCAATGGAGTCTCTGAAAGGTGGCAGTTCCTCCCCATCATCTGTGGACAGGGTTCATGTGGCCTTGCAAAGAGCCGAGATGAGGGTCATCAGCTCATCTGATTCCAGGGCTGGACGAACTCTGCTTAAGTCAAAAGATCTCTTGAGGAAGCAGCGACTCTGGTTTGCTGAATCAGGCTATCCTCTAAGGCGATCTCAGTCTCTGCCAACTGCATTGCTGAATCCAGTGAAAGTGGTGTCCTCTGTGAATGTCCAGTTAACTCCAGGAAAAGAGACTCTGTGCAGTCCTCCTTCTTTCACCTACAAGTACACATGTGTGGAGGAAGATGAGAAAGCGATGTCCAAGAATGACAATGACAGTGAGGCAGCTTCTGGCCAGCCGGTGTGCAAATCCACATTGTTCATTGCACCTTTGTCCTCCAAAAAAGAAGTGCCCCAGAGTGGGCCCAACAGGCTGTCTGAGGAGCCCAGTCCCACCAGGGTACAGAGCTGCTCGCTGCACACACCAGCACACATGTCCCAGTCAACGTGCTCCCTCCACTCCCTCCCCACTGAGTGGCAGGACAGACCGCTCTGCGAGCATGTGAGGACGCTGAGCACCCACAGCGTCCCAAGCATCTCTGGCTCTTCCTTCAGCGCCTTGCTTTCCCCCTTCAGCTGTCCCTTCTCTCCAAGGCATGCTGGATATCCTCATCGCCCTCATGCCATCAACCCACCCTCCACCGTGGAGATGCAGCTGCGCAGGGTCCTGCACGACATCAGAAACTCTCTGCAGAACCTCTCACAGGTAAGAGGAAGCCAAATTTTGCCCCTGGGCAAAGTGGCTCCTTATTTTATCCTTATAAAACCAAGATGTTAACCTGAATATTCCTTTGCATAGCGCAACAGATCAGGAAAAAAATGGCATTTTGTGCAAGTTTGATTTGCTACTGTTTTAGGAGCTTCTGTTTAAAGTGGCAAATTATCATGTCTCCAGTGCTCCACTATTTTTGCATTTGATTTTTTCTTGTTGCAGTTGACCCAGATTGATGTGATGGTTTTGTAGTGGGGTTTTTTTGTTGTTTTTTTTACTTTTATGGATATTTTTGGGTGGGAGGGAAGAACAGTGTACTCTTTACCAGCTATTATTTTAAGGTGACAGTCATTAGCTTTAGATTTGAAAATATGTATTGACAGTCCTTTGACCTCTCTTCTTCTCTTTGACATACTTCCCATCCAACTGATAAAAATGTATTTTTTGCTTTGCAAGTCACATGGCTTCACTAATGATGTCAGTGATGATTGATCCCTGTATGTTTCTCTGCTGTTTCATACCAATCTTGCACTTTCAATTCTGCAGCTAATCAACATGTTCCTGACATCATCAGTCGTTTATTAAGAACCAGTTTTGTCAAAGCATGTGAAATTTTGTCCATCTCATGACTCAGAGAAGAAATGCTTTAAAATGCAAGCACATTTTTTTTACCAGTTTCTGCCACACCTTCTGCTGTCTCCCTCCTGATTGCCAGCTGTTCCTGCTCTGCCATCCCTGTACTGCTGTTCTCTTAGGTGGTGATCCAACTTAGGAGCCTGCGAGCTGCTGCAGAAGGCTGCGTGAGCAGAGCAGTTGCAGACTCTGCTTGATTATATATGAACACATGAAGACTATTCAGTTGCAGAGCTTTAACAATTTCTTTGGTTTTAACTAAGAACAAACATATGCCTGCCTGCACTGTACTGCAGGTCGTAGTGGGCTTTTTTAGGCCCTGCTTCTTGGAGTGAGCTTTGGTGCTGTGGAGAGCTCTGCAGTGGAAAGCTGTGGTCAACTGTGTTTTAAGTCAGCTGTTGCTCAAGGTAGTGGATGCTGTGCCTGGGAGTAAGCATTTGCAGAATTTAACCTTCTTTGTTAAATTCCCTCGTATGTACCAGTTGCAGCCTTGATTTGTGTAAGGTTACATATGATGTGCTACAGTACTTTTACTGCATGTACCATGCTAACTAAACCTACTGAAGAAGAAACCTCTGTATTATGGCCAGAACTCATGCTCAAGCTGGTTCAGTTAAAAAAAGAATTAGTATTGGAGAGAATAGTAACATCTCCTAGCCTACTTGTTCTACTTCCATCATATTTTGTCTAGACTAGTTCCATTTTGGGGGCTTGGTCCTTCTCATTGCATAGGTTTGTATAAAAATGTATTCCCTGGTGCAGTTTTTTCCTACGGCCAAGATCGAGTTTGGCACACAACATACTCAGCAACTAAAGAAAACCTTGAGGTGTTTAAAATATATTATTCTCATTTTAGGAAGGAATAAAGAGTAGATAAATTCCTGATAGAACAGGGAACAGAGAAAACTGGGAGAGGAAAAACAAAACATCCCCTTGATGTGATCATGTTTGAGCAAAACTCCTCTGGATGAATGGACATGCTTCAAATTTTCCATGGCATGTCAATAGTCCTTTGAATTCTTTCAAAATTATATTGGACAAGCTGTCTTTTTCACATTTGAAAGGTAAATGTTTTTGCTGTTTCCACTGTTCTTTGTTGTGCCATGTCTCTACATGTAACAGCCCCTGAACTTTATCTGGTTGCTCCATATGTTGATGCAACATGCAAATAGAAATTCTTCAACAATCTTGTTTTCATGAGAGATCGTTAGCACACAGTGGTCTTTGGATGTAGCTAATGTAGTGAGATTAAAAACCAAAATCAACAAAAAAACCCTAAACTAAGAACTGCGCAAAACCCTACAACAAATGTGACTGTAATCATGAGTTGAAAATAGGAGACAGTTTAATTTGCTCAGTTCTGGTTTTATTGTTAGTTAAGGCAATTGAGACTACTGAGTTTTCAGGCATGAAATGCCTGGTACAGAAAAACTTAGCTTTTATTCCTACTTACTGTGTCAGAAAGGATTAATTTGGTTTTTCACCTGCAGTACATTTGCATTGCAGAGCTTTGATGCACATGGTTCAGTTAAGAGCTGCTGCTGCCATTTTGTAAGGTTTCCTTTTCCTGATACAATATTTACATAGATAGCAGAAATCGCAATGCCAGAAAGGTTGTGTTTTAACAGTGGCTGCTGTCGGAGTATCTGCATGTTTGAGAAGATAAGTTCATAAAGGAGATTGTTGACTTTCCCATTTCAAATTGTTTGTTTCTTCCCTAGTACCCGGCGATGAGGGGTCAGGATCTTTCAGCTGCCACCGGTTACAGTACTCAGAGATCATCCATTCTACCTCTCTACGAAGTAAGTGACCCTGTTCACACAGTGGTACTTAGCCAAAATAAAGTACAAAGAAACATCCTAAATGTGCCACAGTCTAACTTTGGGCAGCTCCCTATCTTTGCTCTCAAGAGGTAACAGATTACTCCACCCTGGAAATAACATTAAAAAGGAATTAATTTAAATACATGGAAATACTTTCATGTGTTTGCTTGTATGATACATCTAAAAATGCTGTTTTCTTGAATTATTGTGAGTTCACAACATGCAGCCTCTGTAGTATACTGAAGTTGCTGAGGTTCTGCTTGACTCAAAGGGTACACCTGTGCAAACGTGGTTATAGGATCCAGACTTATTTTAATTAAAGTTTTCCATTTAATGCATTATTATCTTATCTTTTTTTTTCTTCCCCCTAGAATACTTTCCAGGAGCTGCAAGTGGTAAGGCGAAATCTAAACTTATTTAGAACCCAAATGATGGATTTAGAATTGGCTATGTTACGTCAACAGACAACAGTTTATCAGCACATGACAGAAGAAGAAAGGTAAAATGATCTTTTCTCTTAAAAAAAAAGAGAAAATACTCTGGCACTTCAGGAACGGTGTCACTGCCCCTGAAATCAGAGCAAGAAATCTATTAGTTTCAATTTGAACAGGGTTGGAGCTGAGTTTTTTGCCAAAAACTTGTTTATTCCCTTCCTTATACTTCTTCATTCAAATTTTTTTTTCCTTTTTGTTTCTTCTAATCCCTATTTTTCATTAATTGGTGATTTATTTTTTTCTTCATCCTTTCTCCAAAGTGATTTTACAGTTGTAGATTTTAAGGACTTTTATCATAGGATACCTGAACATAGGATATTGGGGGGGAAAAAGCCTTAAAGATTTTCAGCTTAGATTTCACCCCCACCCCTCCTGCTCCATCTTTGTAGATGCAAATAGAGACTGAACATTGTAGCATTTGGATGCTTTTCCAACTTACAGTGGCCACTTGGCAGGCTACAGATGGCATTCATATTCTGGCTCTTTGTGTTTGTGCTCACCATGAGTTGCAGCAGCAAGCTGATCTGGAACAATTTTCAAAACTGTTTATATATTTACTTTAGTTGAATCAGCTCTTGACTAATCACTTGAAAAGTAAACATGTTTGAAATCAGTTGGCCTTCTTAGACAATGGTGTCCTGGCCAAAATGTAGCTGCGGCTGCTTGGGTATCTAGAACCACGCAGGAGAAGTAATATGCAATTACCATATTGCTCTGTGATTTTTTGTTGCTGCTGGTTTTAAATTGGATTTGATTAGACATATGTGTAAATGCCAGTTTCTTCTACTTGCGTATATTTAAGCATTTCATTTAAAGCTAAAATTTTTGGAGAATGTTCTGTGATACACTATGTTGTTTATTTTTCTCCATGAAGTGATATATATTTTCTATAAATGGAGAAAGAGTTTTGTTCCACCTAGGTGTTCAGCTAATTTTTCTATGAAAGAGGAATTCTCTGTGTTCCACTTTGAATTCCCTTGTGTGAAGTCCTTTAGTCATGGGACTGTCCCACTCGGTTCCCCCTTTGAGGTGTACAGCTGAGTGTAGTGAATGCCCTTGTTCTTTTTGTGATGGACTTGGTGTAGGTATGAAGCTGATCAGCTACAGGGCTTGAGAAAGTCTGTCCGCATGGAGCTACAGGAGTTAGAGATGCAGTTAGAAGAACGCCTACTTGCTTTGGAAGACCAGCTGAGAAGTCTGCACATGTCTTCACCTTACAGACCTCAGACACATGTAGTAAGTACTATTTTTGCAATAACATATTTTCTCAGTACAATGGTAATAACTCATAACTTAAAACTCTTCAAGTGGAATGGTATCTGGGGAATCTAATGATGTTGTGTGTATTATCAAGGACCATATTTTATTATTTTCAGTCAGTGTTTCGTCTTGGGGAAAAGTGTGAATAGAAGGACTTTCTTGGTGTTAATATGTATCAATACATATCTTCTGGGGTTTTAGGTCTGAGATTTCAGACCTCTTCTGTCAGTGCTTTCTTCTTTTTCCTTGTCATGACCCTGAATTCTCACAGTTTTGGTACGTAGTGCTCATGTCTAAAATTCTTGGGGGGGTGGTGATGGTCTTTCTGCAGTTTCCCTACACTAATTTTCTTACTTGTGAAATGAGGGCAGAGAGATGAAAAATGCACTGTGTTTCTCTCCCAAGGAATGGGGTGTGATTCCCCTCTAGCTCTGCCAATCCATGGAACAAAAAACCAGGAAAATCTAGTTGTCGTCTTCAGTTTTTTCCTCCATTGCCTTTTGTAGCTCCTTCAGATGAACATGTGGCTCCCTGCCAAACAGTGGGAGAAGCTCTGCTCCCACAAACACTCCCCAGAAGCATAAGCGGGGGGGTGCTAAAAGAAACACTTGCATATATTTATTGGTGGCATGACTATATACTTTCTCTTCTTTTTCACTGAGCGGAAGACTGTTCCTCTTTTTTCTGCTGCTTTTCTGTCATCAGCCAAACAAAAGAAGCACATGAAAAGTATCATATGTTCTTCCTGGGTTTCATTCCTCTTTCTTAGCCAATATTCTTCTGTGGAAGCAGCACAGGCATAGGCCACATCTTCCTCTTCAGTATTTTGTCATGGGAAAAAAATTGAAACTCAAGAACAGGAAAATATGGTATTACTGTGATCCCAAGCCAAACTTGCATTCTTTGAACCATATAAATATCTTTTTATTTGTAAATCCTTTTATAGAAGAGGGCCAGCTTTACAAATGACTGAAATAAACCTTCTCCAACCAGCTTTGCTTTCTGCTTCCAAGTTTCTGCTTTTACAGAAAGTTGTCTGAGACATGGCATGTTTATATATTAGCTTCTGACAGCTATAAAAAAATCCTCAATGCATTAATTTGACTTAATTTTTCAGGGTATGTATGGAAGCAGAAGTGCTGATAGTCTATCATGCCCTTCTCCACTGAATGTCATTGAACCAGTAAGTAATTGTTGTGTGCTGTATTTTTTTTTTTTTTTTTACTAGGAAGAACCATGAAGGGATTTCTTAAAAAAGGTTGCAGGAGATTCATTTGACACATAGTCTTGGAAATACTTTATTCACTTGAGTAGTTCTGTTGAGAACAGCTGCATTTTCCCTTAAGCAAAGTTAACCATAGGTGTAAATAGCTGTGAATTCTTGTTTGGTTTTGAGGAATATGTAGAAGTGAGATGTGGTTTGCATTTAGTTGGTACAATGACTACATGGTGAGTTTTCTAGGGAAAACTATTTCCTATTTTTCTGTGCATTTTATGCTACTGAAAACAAGTACTTCAAAGACTGCAGAAAGGAAAGAACAAACTTGAATTGTTTTAGCAAAGAAAAACAAAATCAAGCCTTTACGTGTGTCTCTGTCAATGGCTCTGGCAGGATGCATCCGTATTGCAAAAGTCAGTGGCTTGGGGAACTGCCACAATCCGTATTTATGTTGGCTTCCAAAAAAGCCCATTCCTTTTTATGATCCTCTTTGTTGCAGTCATAAAGGCAAAGCATATATTTATTTTATAGCTGTATTTGTTACATGGAGGGAATGAGTAAGTGGTTGAATAAATAACAAGAAAGCATAGTTGTGTCTGTATGTGACTTTTTATGTGCTTATTCAGGACTGTTTCTTTTCTGAATCCTTAGGTCTCTGAACTTATTCGAGAGCAGTCATTTCTGAAGTCTGAACTGGGTTTAGGACTGGGAGATCTTGGACTGGAAACTCTCCCAGCAGAGGGTACAGAGTCCGTATTCTCCCATGGAAACTCTGATTCCTCTTCAGTGTGCTCTGGTCACGCAGGTAGAAAAGCTGCTGTTGGATCCTCTGAACTAACAGGAAAGTCTAAGAGTCAAAGCAAGAAGTTATACCGAGCTTCTGTTGCATTAACACCAACTCCCCCAGTGAGAGCAGGCGCTGGACAGCAGGTGGAAAGCTCCGAGGAGCTTGCAGAGTCCAAGCCAGAGGTGGAGCACAAACTTGAAAAAGTCCCTTTTGTGCCTTCGGTTGACGAAATCCACAAAACTGTGGAGCAGGAGGAGCTTCAGCAAGTCATACGGGAGGTGAGGAGGGAGGGGCTGAGATCTAGGCTGTTTGAGTAGTGTTTACTGAAACCTAAAGACAAGCTCTCTGTAACTCTTGGCCACTGGGGTTTTCTCTTCCCTCTCAAGCCAAGGCTCCATACTGTTACTGTACTATTTCTGAAGGCTCAGAGCTTGTCACTAGGTGTTCAAGCCACAGTTGTATTCTAGTGCAAAGCAGTAGACATTTTTTCAGTGATAGTGGTTAGCATGTAAATGAACAGCTAGTTGCTACTATAAGTCTGGGTGAGAAAGAATTTGCCATCTCTACTACTTGGTTAAGCAGCAGTATTTCAGATTCCCAAGTGACAATTTCTCTGTCATGTTTGCTTGCTAAAATGCCAGGTCAGAGTTAATTTGATTGATGAAACACTGTTTCTGAAATAACTCTACAGTAAATGTTAAAAATAGTTTCACAGTCCCTGTACCCCAAACCACTAAGGACTGTAGAATTGTAAGTGAAGCAAGCTGAAGTCAGATGAGAAGTTATTTCAGACTTTAAGACCGATGTTGGACCAAAGCTGTTGAACTAGTTTTATTTGCAGTGCAATGAAAGTGAAGGGTGCCTGGTTATTTCTCCTGTGTGCCAGGTTAAAAAACAGGACTAAAACTGCATGTTTTGTTTGTCAGTGGCATGACAGAAAGCCTTATGGCAAGTAGTATAAATGGGAAAAGGATGCAAAAGAAACTTCTTGTTCTCAAAAGCAGTGTCCATGAGAAAGTGGAGTGAGCTCTCTGCTGTGAATACAGAAACGGGGACTGAGAACCTGTGGGTTTTATTCCCTCTCCTTCACTGGAGAGGGACCAGTTAGCCTTTAGCTGAGGGTAATTGGACCCTTGGTCTTTAACTTGTGCCTTGAAGCTTTTTTCTGGCTCTGCCATAAACCACTCGAAAGGCCAGGAGAGGTGTCATGCTCAGGAATGTACAACAGGCCAGGCTGTAATGCTGCGGTATCCTCCAGGTCTGCTTGCATTGAGACCATGAATGACTGGAACCAGCTTTGCCTTAGCTTTGTCTTTAACACAGATGACAGGCACGCTGCTCATCTCATGATAAAACAGGAGCTGTGATCCCAGAGGAGTCTTTTGCCACATCTTCACCCCTCTTCTTTCAGTGCAGCAAGAGGCAGAGTATACTAGACCATAAGGTATCCTTTTACTTATCGTCTGACCACAAGACTCTGCTGTGTCTGTCTCTGCAAGATGGAGATGTTTTCTTGGCTTACTCACTGTGGGCTTTGCTATGTGTAAGCATTTACACTTGCACAGTGAGATTGTGAAGCAGCAGAGCATTACTAAGGAGTGTTCTTATAGAAGATGATGGCTGGAAGCAAGTGAAGATACTAACTTTGTTTACTTTTGGTTAACTCCATAAATAACTAGAGCTGAGACTGCAAAGAATAATGCATAGTCGCAAGCATTAACTATCAATGAACTGCTGTTGTTAAAAGAGGATGAAGTTTGGCAGTTAGGTAAATGGAGACCAGCTTTCAGTAAGTAGCCTCAGGATGCTGAATAGTGCTTCACCCCATCAGTAGCCCCATTAGAGTCAGTGGGATGAGTTATGAAAAGTGGCATTATCCTGTGGAAGGAAGGGTACCACCAGACTGACAACCTCATCGTTACTGTGCTCTGCATTAGGAGCTGAACACTTTCTGATCCATCACTGATCTTTACAGTGGAGCTGGTGATGCTACAACTTTACACCTCTACTTTGAAAGCAAAGGAACGAATGAGGCAGCGGGGCAAGCATTTGTTTTTTAAATGTCTTCCTCCTCTGCCACTCTCCTGTTGCCATCTTCTCTAACATTGCTAGAGTAAAGTTAAAAGGAGTCTTGGAAGAGGCCTTGATTTGGAGATGTCATGAAATACTCCCAGACTTCCCAAATTCTCTCTGGTCCATTTTTTTCCTTTCATGCCTTTTTAAAGGGGTTCCTTGCCTAATGCTCAGAGAAGACTTGCTCGTGAGATATTGCCTTGCACTTTGCTGCCGATTCTGAAGTGAAGCCAGGATATTGCATTTGTGTCTAGCCCTTTTGTAAAAACCTGCATGTCAGAGGAGTGGTGTCATGGTGGAAGGTTGCTAAAGGGGAAACAGAGAGGAAAGAGAGAGCTGTAATTCAAAGGTACTGTAAAAGCAGCAGAGACAATAAAGGGAGCTGGAGTCAAAGTACAGGGTTATTTCAGTCAATATTTTCTCTGAGGTTAGCCTGTGTGAAAGTTCCTCTAACTTCATTAATTAATAGCAAATAAAGATGTGTACTCTTTGCAAAGAGACTGTTCTTTGGGTTGTGTGGCACTGAGGACATTGTAATGCTGAAAGAATCCACACTGAACTGAGAGACTACTATTCAAAGATGAGTAGTCAGCAAATGACTGAGCTTGACTCACTTCATAAATGTTTGAGCACACAGAGAGATTGTCCCTCAGTTTAACTTCATTGGCAGCCTGTTTTGCATCGGCTCAGATTCTCAGCATGAGAAGTATTGCAGGTCAGAGTGAATATGTATTGGCTCAAAGTACCTGGTAGTTTTTGCAGAGCCAGAATATGCTATTAAATACTGGTCAGGAAAATCTTTTGTATTTCATAAGAGATAAACCAGAACATAAATTGAAACGTGTCTTCCTTAAGTAGCCCTGCTGTTAGCAAAGGAATTCCAGTTTCATTGTCGAAAGAAAGAAATCTGGTAGGATGCATTCTTGATGTATGCACTCACAAATGTTAAACCCTTGCTTATTCCTCCCATTCTCTGTAGCTGTGTGACCTTGTGTTGGGGAAAGAAAAGTCAGGCAGTGTTTTAGAATATGCCCGGGTGGGTTGCAATGCATGTGAGCTTTGACCTGTAACTATTTGCTGGCTTTAAAGAAACCCATGGAGTTAACTTTTAGCGTTAATGGACTAACTCCCACAGAAAAGCATTCAACAACGTGAAATGTTAAAACACCAAACACTGGCCCTCTTGTTTTGATGAGAATACAGCCTGACCTTTACTGGAGTATCACATGAAGCACTTACTGCTTGACTCGTAGGTCACAGTGTCACTAGGAGTGCCACCAGGCCCTCTCACTCTGCTCTTCTGCAGGTTAAAAGATGTGATAGTTTAAAAAGCTTCTGCTTCAGAACAATGCAGGTTTTGTTTTTGCTAACAGTTCTCCATTGTAAATGACATTTAAGGAAGTTACACTTCAAGGAAATGTATGATTTTCCTGTCAACATCTGTTTTAAGAGGAGGTAATGGGTCTTTATGGGACAGAGAGATGGTCTGATAGAGAATCTTCCCGTTTCTGTTTTCCATTCAAATTCATGTTAGCTCAGCATTGATCAAAAATGTATGTTGGTTGTTCATACTTCCCTTGTGCAGGCACTGGGTTCCTCATCTTACTATCTTGAGCAAAAAAACTCACCAGCTGCTGCCATGAAGAAGTGGCACAAGAAGAAAACAGAGTAGAGAATAATTGGTTTAATTACAGAAAATGTATCTCTGATCAGGAGCGAGGGCTGTGAAAAGCCTCATGCCCATTTGCCATCCGTAGGTGAAGAACACCTATCTCCAGAATTGACATTGTGGCACATTACACTCGCAATCAGTTCATTATTTAGCAGCAACATAAAATTACAGTAATGGTAATTCTTTCATAGGGAGAAAGTTCACTGGTTTACTGTAGTAAAACTATCTATGAATGTGGTACTGTGTTATTAATGTAATATTGAATATTAGTATTGTATCAATGTAGTATATGTACCATAAATGAGTGGGGTTCTCTCCTCTTTCAAATGATCAAGTTTTTATTCAGCTGCTAAAAATACTGGTGGAGTGTTCATTGAGTGCTTTCTCTCTTTTGTACGGAGGAAGCCTTGGCAGCAGGCTGTGCTCTCAGCAGAGCAAATGGAAGGTACACTTTGCCCTTAATAGTTCATAATGAAAAAGGCAAACGCTGGCCATTATCATGACACGTGCGTGGGACTGAATCGCTGCAGGAATCGATGCTGTGCTTGCCATGCAGGAATGGCCTTGATGAGTCTGGAAAGGAGGGAGAAAGCAGTGACAGTGAAAAGAAGCTGCAGAGGGTGGCCTTGTTGTCGTTTGGGTGGGAAGGTGAGAAGCAGAGAGCACAAGTGATGCACAAAGGTCAAGCCAGAAGTTGTTGGAAGAGCTGAGAATAGAACAGGAACTGCTTCCCTTCCAGTCTTTGCTTTGCCACAAGACTGTCTGTCATACTGGACTATTTACTTGCTAATTTGGGAAACTTTTATCAGTTTTCTTTGGAAAGTCAGGTTTACTTTTGTCTGTCCATCGAGAGAAGGGCACAGAATGACTGTTTTGTAGCATGCTCACAGGCCCACCCTGTGTGACACTGGAGAAGAAAAGCAGAGAGAGCAGCGTGAGCCTCTCTTATGACAGTGATCTGCCAGACAGCCGGGGTGCTGTGTGGCAGGTATCCCTGTGCCTGCATTTCTAAACTCCAAAGCCCTTACTGCATTGACAGTGGTTCTAAAACTTTGTACATCTATGTGTGCATCGGCATAGACATCCTCAGAACTTGTGGCCGTCGGTAAACCAGGTCTTGTTACACGCTGGCTTTTTCAGTTAATCAGCAAACAGTCCAACTGGAAACCTGTTTCCCAATAATATTATAGTCTCTGAATTTCTGCTTGATGCAAAGTAGTAATGAAATGAGGAACTTTGCCACTAATGGTTTAGGGATTGAATTGCTTGCCAATGAGAACAAGGGATAAATAACCTGTTGCTAATGCTGCTGCCACCCTTCTGACGTTGTTGCTTAATCCTTTTGACGCACCAGGAAAAGGGGAGACTTTGGAAGAAAAAGAAAACTGTATTGCTTAACTGGGCTGATGAGTGCTTCTGTGAGTGACCCCTGTGGCCGGGCTCTGGCTCTTACCCCCCTGTACTCTCTCACTGTCGTTGTCCTCCCCTGTCCCTGGAACTGCATCTGACTTGTTAGTCCTTCCTGAAGACCATCCAAAAGGAGTTGGTGCCAAAGATTTCTTGTACTTGCGAGCAGCCCATATTATTTTTCTTTGTCATGCCCTGCTCCTTTCTGGCATAGTATGCTCTTGTAGAACTGTGTTTTGCCTCCTTTTCTCCTTTGTTTCCTCTGCTGTAGCCATCAGTGTTCTGCTCTTCCTTTGCTCTAGCCTCAGCCACACTCAGGTGCCTGCTAGTAGTAACTCCTGTGGTTTACGTAAAACTTAATGGGTAAATGGTTTGTCACAGTCTTGTGAAAAATAGCCTTTGAGGACATAGATCATATCCCAGTGGTCAACTGATGATGTGAGCAACTATTGAAGTTCTGCCTTTGCTGCTGAATGTATGTAATTAGGATTTGTCTCCTTCTGAGTTACATGAGAACAGCAGCTCATGTTCATGGACTTGGACCTTTCCTACTGTGTAATCCATTTGTGAGGCAGGTTGCTCCTGCCTTCCTTGTCAAGAGATAACAGCTAATGTCAAAAAGCAGTGCATCTGGGGTGTTTTTGATGTATATATCCTGAAATGCTATTTTCAGAACTTTGCATAGTTGAAATGTATTTTTTTTAATATAAAACCAGTTATCCTAAGTGTAAAACACAGATATATTTGCCATCTGGAAAAATAAAACTAGCTTGGTTTGCATTTATACGATTTGCAAGAACTTTAAAGTTACTTACAGTTATTTTTCCAAGAGAAATTCTCTTATGTTTTTCCATTTGCATTTTTTGAAAGTTGACTTTTTTGGTGGTGTATGTTTTCATATGTTGATAATGTCAAACATATCTGCAATATCATTTAGTTTTATCCATTGGTTATATAACTTACTGACCTTAAAACTTTGGCTAATCCCTTTCAGATCAAGGAATCTATTGTTGGTGAAATAAGACGAGAAATAGTAAGTGGATTGTTAGCAGCTGTATCGCCCCAAAGCAGATCTGCACCTGCAAAACAAGATACACAGCCATGAAACTGGTACTACAGGTAATCTCTGGGAATTTGTCAGACGGAGATTTTTTTTTTAAATCATATTAAATAATCATTGTTAACATAAACCTTGCTTTGTTTGCATTTTCCCCTTGAAACATAAGTGATCAAAATTGAAGTTCATTAAATACAGAGTATACTGATAATCCTGGATAGCTTTGGAAGATTAGCTGGTTTATCGTTTGTCCCATTCTACTGTCAGCTTTCACACAGTGGTCCTTGACTTTGGTTTCCATGTGCTCTGTGGTGATGTCAGATGTGAATGCATCATGCAAGGGGGTATCTGTAGTTTGCCTGCCTTAGATATGAATATTGTCAAAATAAGTACTTAAGCATAACAAGCAGATTTCTGAAAATCCAATTTAGATATTCATCTTGCTTTTTCTTTTCTGTAAGGTTGGATGTAGTCCGAAATGCTGTGGGATTCTGCTTTGGGCAGCATACGCTGGCGAAAGTGTCAAGTTATTTTTGCTTCAGGAGATGTTAAAGCTGCTGAGATAGGCTACTGTATTCGACGCTTGGTTCTATGATGTGTACCTTTCCTTGAGTTCATCTATAAAGACTTAGACACTTTAACTAGTTCATTACTTTCCTTAAAGCATCAACAAAACTGTTGCTCACTGAAAGGTTTTGTATTTATTTGTATGTCCCTGTTGTAAATTTTTATGTAGCTAATTTCTTTGTCTAATAATGCATCATGAAACTTGAAGATTTCCAGATGTAACCAATTTATAAATAACACATGTGCATTCAGCCTAGCTTTTTAAAAAAAAAAAAAAAACCAAAAAAAACCACAACAAAAATTCCCCCCAAAACACTGACCTCTATGAGGTATTTATCGTGCAATAACTGATCCACTTTAAGAGCTTGAAACAACCAATAATGGTTTCCACTGCTGTTACTTAGTGCCACTTCAAAAGAAGGAAACAATCCTGTTGTAAAAATTGCTGTTAATTCTTGGGGTGGTTACTATTAGCAGAGTGGTAATAGTGAGGTTACTTAAAACTACTTAAAGTTCTGACACTGAAAGCCTTATCTTTGTGTAGAAGACAACTTTTAACTAATTGTATTTGCTTCCTTATTGTTTGCCCATCCCTCTATAGAAAAGTGCCTTATTTTAAGCACTGTTTTTTGTCTTTGTGTTGGCTGTTCACAGTCATACCAAGAGAAGTTCTCTTCTGCTTCATATTAACCAAAATGTAATGAAAGTACTGATCTTCTGAAAGCAATTGGGATGTGCAGCCTGGAATGGATGAATGACCTTGCTTGTATTATGGGGAAAATGGAAAAAATCTCTTTTCCTTCCCCATCCCTCACTAAGTGTATTTTCAGTTAGCCTGGTGAACATGCATTTGTTCCAATGGAGCAAATTGGAAGTCGTTGGAGGTTTTATGTGGTCAAATAGACATTTAGTGGATATGTAATATCCCATTTTGCTGTGCTTGGAATCTCTTTACTCCTTTGCCGTTTTCATCTACTAAAACTTTTTACACTATGTCAAGGTCTTTAATCAAAAATAGTTTCAAATATAACAATATTGTATGAAAAAGTATATAAGATTTTAAATTGTGTTAGGAAGACACACAAGGGCTGATTTCTTAAAATGTGTATATTAAACCAATAAAAATATTTATTTTGCCTATAATCTGTGTCAGTGTTTTTCATTGTGCATGGTTTACTCAAATTATTTGATCAAATAGTACACAGATTGGAGAATAGCAGGACAGCTCAGGACTTGGATTTCCAAAAGCTTTCAGATGTTCAGGAGACCCTATATGCTTAGGAAATGTGAGCTACAGATTTGCAAGAAATACTGGCACTCAAAACCAAACTCTTCAAGTTGTTGGCTCCTGTTGCAGGTCCAAGAATTTGTTTGGTCTTGACCTCTCCTCAGAGTTTGTCCCTGTGAGTAGAGCCGGAGCTTTCTTGAAAACCTCATCCTATGTGTTTAAAAGTTGAAATACAAACTCCGACAGCAATTATGCATGGCAATCCTTATGAGGTGGTAAGTTGAAGTAGGTTTCTGCTTTCCTTTGCAGCTTGCGTGAGTATGCAGTTCCGTTCCGGAATGCTACCAGAGAGCGACCAGCCAGACCTGAGTACCTGCAACCTTCTTTCGCAAATGCGCAAACCCCAAACCTGCTCAAATAATTGCAGTAGCAGATGCTCCCCTTGTCCCCTAGCCAGATTAATTAGAACACTTGACTGTTAACGCAGGTCCTGTGCCCATGTGCTGCTCAAAGTGGTGTTCTGAGCCAGGCGGCAGCTGTGGCTCTCGGGGAGCAATGGAGGAAAGCGCTTTGGGAGCCGGTGGCCATCGAGCAGCGGCTGCCAGCAGCATCCTCTGCGGGTCCGACCGCCTGGCTCCTCGCACACTGGCAAGAAAAGTCACTTGTAGGTAACATCCTGGATTGTCTGGGGTGCTTCAGCTTGTCGCTTGTAAGAACATTTGATCTCAGCAATGTGGAGTCTGGTGTTTAATATATCCTGAGAAATGAAAAATTGTGCCAATTTTTCATCCAGCTGGTGGAAGGCAGATTTGTGAGGTTCTGGCATAATTTAGAACAAAGACATTTAAAAAATGACATTTCTAAAAACTGTACTGAAACTAATGAATATACAAGCACCTATTTTTCCATAATCCTGATAACAGATTTTTGCCATGTTTAAAGATACTTCCAACTAGTATTTTCTGAGTGACATTTATGTGGCTATAGGAATGTCTATAACCTTCTGTTTTAAAAAATAAAAATAAAAATTGTAGTGCACTGCTGTCATACAAGTTAAGCTGAGCTGGTATCAACCTCTGTTGACTTTCCTGCTTGTGCTTTAGGAACAGGCATCATTATTATTGGACATACACCTAACCTGGGTGGCCCTTTAGTAATTTCAATTCAGCTGTAATGATTTTCTGAGAGTGGATGGTTTTTCTTTTGTTTAATGATTGAAACTCCTACTTTCCTTACAAATTAGTGTTGTCTTTTTTTCTGCCAGCCTGCAATTTGATATGAATTCTATGCAGATTAAAAGCTTTATTAGTGGCTGATAAATCTTGGCCAATCAAATTTGCTGTGAATAAAGCCAGCGGTAATGCCGGAGATATTTTGGATGCTTTTCTAAACTTCACTGTGATAGTGGTCTTTGTGCCTGCCAGCTGGCTACAGGAATATAAAGCCAAGGGCTGTATTTGGGAAACCCTAAGAGCTAGCTGTTTTCTGTGGGTACAGGACAGCTACATCCCTGTTGGTAGCAAAATAGACTTGTCTTTAGCCTGCTGCAGAGCAATACGTGCCTATGGCACAAATCAAATCAGGCAGGGGTTTGGGGGCCTAGTACTCAGAGGTTTTTTTTTTGTTTTGTTTTAAGGTGAGTAAAAGCATGTTTCTAGCCCTTATTTTTGCAGCTAAAAGCTACAGAAACGACTTATGCTGAGATGTGGAGACATCTCAGCCTTCAGCAGCTGGAGGCAATAGCTGGAGAAGCAGGAGCAGCCCCCCGCACTGCTTGGGTTAGTGCTGTGATGCCCACGAGGTGCAGCAGCATGCGTGAGACCTGAAAAGGAAAGGACCGAGCATGGCCACGGACCCAGCTCTGTGGCCGGGGGTGAGTACGCAGGAGGAGAGGCTCCTGCTGCTGGTAGTTTCTGCAACACTTTGGAAAGAGGACTCAAAATGGCCCTGCCCCTGCTGAAAGAACTGATGGGCTCTTGAAGATCTCTCAGGCACTTTTGCTGGCCATGACCTTCACAGAGGGAAGGCTGCCCCTTATCTTCTGCTTTGTCTGAAATTGCATGGTCTGCAAGCCCTTGGCAGCCTGCTTTTAGGTGGCAAGTGATGCCCAAGATGCCCCAAACCGTGCATTTCCTAAGGACTGGTGTGCTCTGATGGCTGTCTCTTTTAAAGTGAGAATTTAAAGCCCTGCTGATAAGAGACCAACCACCAGTACTCACCAGTACTACAGAGTCTCGAGGGGCAGCATTTGTGCTGCCTTTGGATTTTGTGTACTGCTGAGCAAATGGCTTGTACTTGAAATACAGCGTAGGTCAGAACATTTTATTTCACTTATACCACAGATGAATCTGTTTCAATGAAATTGGCCACAGGAAAATACTGATTAGGGAGAGGGAACAAGAGCCCAATTTGGAAACTGGAGTAATTCAAGCTACGACTAGCAGTGTAAAACAAAATCATGCATAAACTACTGGAAAATTTCTCTTTTGGAAGGTTTCTTTCAGCAGGGAACACACCTGAAACTCTGAAACTTGGATGATGTCATAAAATAGAATAACTGCTGGTTAGATGGCTTCAGTCCAATGCAACACTTTCTTCTGAATTAACATGATAACATCAAAATAATACATGATTTGATTTTCAGGAAAAAACAAGAAACTCATTAACTTGGTATAATGCAAATTTACTTTGATATTTTGTATGTGGTTTTAGTTGTGATGGTAATCCTTCATATTCATGCCATAGAATAAAAATGCACAATATTTTTGTAATAAAAGTTGTAACAATAAAAGACAAGACAAAATAAATAATAAAAAAAAGAAGAAAAAAATCACTTGGTAATTCCACATATTCCTTATGTATCAGGCAATTCTGCATAGATGCTTGCTGAGTGATGGTGGATATTATATACAGAAACTTCTCTTTTTTTGACAGGATAAAAGGAGAAAGCCTGGACAACATTTAAGTAATCTAATGGTGGCAATGAGAAGGCAGCACAATGAAAAGCAAGAATGGCCCCAGTGAGTGAGTAGTTGTTCTGCTTACTGTGAAATCTTTGGTACAGATACCTGCTTTTACAGGTATTTCTAAATTTGTGAGTCTTTGTATAATAAGGTAGAGTTTCTCATTTTTTTTCATTTTCTAAAGTTGTCCTGTTTTCCATCAGTTATTTGCTGCAACATATTAGGGAGTTTTAGAGTAATAATTTTAAGAAAACATCTACAAAAATATTCTGTTTAGTTTTGTTAAAAGTATCATAAAGACAGGGGAAATGATTCTGAAGGGCAGCGTTCTCATCTGAAGATTGAACAATGCAGGTTTTAAATATCTACTTAATAAATTGGGTATTGTTATAATTGGGGGTGGTGCAGGAAAATTTACATCTATGCTACATATTTTTGCAGAGGCACAAGTGCTGGAAAAAAATGTAGCAAAGGGATTGATCATTCTTAAGTACAAGGAGCATAGCAGTGCAGGCTCACAAAACACTTAGGGTTTTGTTGCAGTTAGTTAGTCATCTAAGAGCAGCCACAGCAGATGAAACTGAAGGTTCAGCCCCTTCGGTATCTTCACCCCCACAGTAGCCAACAGCAAATGCTACTCTTTGGGAAGAGTGTAGCCCAAGGGGAGCATCTCTGCCCTTTCGCTCTCAGCAGGCAGTGGCTCTGGGATTTCCTGGCCAGCAGTGGTATCCTTGATGGATGTCTTCTCCATGAATGTATCTAATGGCTTTTCTAGCTCATGTAAAGTTTTGGTGTCCACAGCATTCCGTGGTGGTGAGTTCCACAATTTAAGCACCACCTGCATGGAGAAGGTTTTTTGTTTACACCAATCCCTGAATAATTTCACGTGATGCCTCCTAGCTCTGCTGCTGCCTTCAGACCCCCGTGGGGCTGCAGAGAAGGCATGGTCCAAACTGGGGTAGCCCTCGGCTCCTGGCTTGTCCGTACTCACAGAGCAGCCCTGTTCCAGGTGCTCCCGGCACTTGTGTAAGAAATAGCAAATAACCGTGCCCCAGCCACCTTCCCTAGGTCACCAAACCCTAGATACAGCCCTCCAGGTGTGCCACTGGGTTCCTCCTTTGCGGATGCTGCAGACACCACCCTGAGGATCGCTGTGACTTCTCTAGGTCTCGCCTATCCGCCAAGGTGGAGGAGGAAGCAAGAGAGAAGGGAGATCTAAAGAGTCTCAAACTCAAAAATTAGAATTTTAAAAACATGTTGTGAATTTGGCATATTAAGCTTTTATAGCCCAGTTGATGAGTTTCCATTTTTAGCTGGGTAGCATGTGTTTGTACACTGAGTTTTCTAACTCAGACTCTGAAACTGTAGAAGTTCATTGCTCGGTAAGCTTCTCTGTGTTCTATATTTTAACTTTTGGGTTTTTTTTAAAATGTGTGCAGTAGAAACTAAATTTTATATTTCAATTATTTAATTCAGTGGTATAGTCAGTCAATTTTTGCATTAAAATTTTAATATGGAAATAAGATAATACAATTTCATTCTAAAGTCTAAGTAAACTGCTAACAGTAGTTCTGTTTATTGAAAAATATATTTGATTTACCCTCTTCTTGGTAAGGAAGCAAATTCTAGCAGGACTTCCTGCTGACATACCCCCCTAAAACTGGTACCAGAATATTATTTTTTGCACTGTTGAACTATAGTCCATATTAGACATGGACCTTTTGACTGTCTGATCAGGTTATGTTCCATTAATCCAGCTCATTTCCTATGTTTTGGATGTGTGTATTCTATGGACAGTAGTGGATTGCACCTGCCAGTAAATGTCTGTACATTACTTGATAATCTGGAGAGCTGTGAGTCCCAGAGGAAGACTTGAATAGACAGTATTGGTTCTTATGCCCTCAGATAAAAGTAACTTTACACAGATTAAGATTAAAATTTTACTGCTCAGAAATTATTACCTCAACTAAAGAGATTGTATGAAGAGAAATAGTTGTACTTTTTACTTATCTAGGCTTTGTGAAACCATGTACGTAGTTGGTATGTAAGCATGTGCAAGCCTGGTGTTCAATGGATGAGTACTGGCGATGGAAATTTGGGTTAGGCTGTTACTAGACCAACAGCTCTCACCAAATGTTCCACCAACTCTGTTGCTGCTCAACAAGACTTTCTGTTCTTCTTGACCTGCTTGTGGCAGAGACAGACATGGTCTGCTCTACATTCCCTCACCCTTTCAGATTTTAATTCTTTACATTTTCTGTATATAAATAGCAGACTGTTTCCAGAGGTTGAGTGGGAGCCACCCTGCTTGCAACAGCGGTATTTAGCTATCTTGAAAGAAAACTTTCAGGTCGTTTGGGATATGTCATTGTTTTTTCTTGGAAGGCTTGCATCTGATTTTAGCACCTATGAACAATGCCCAGTGTAGAGCCCCAAGATGAAAACCTGTCCATGAGCAGGTATGGTGTGCAAGCAAAGACCATGTCCAGCACTCATGCTTTCTGCCTCCCTTTTGCCCATGACCAGCACCAGAAGCTGTGAAACTGATGCCTCTGTACAGAAGGCAGTGAAAAAGCTTTTTGTCTGTTCGTTAGGAAAGGGCAGAAGGAAGGGGCATGCTGAAGTCCCCTCTGGCGGTAGCCGGATGCTGGTGAGCAGCAGCCAGGAAGCCATGTGCTCTGCAGCCTTTCTTCCCCCCATGCCGCTGGGGCCGCTCAGCAGTGCACGGAGGAGATAGATGATGGCCTGAGGAGAGGTCTCAGCCGGCGAGCCCAAGGAAAGCATGGATCAACACATCTTTGCAAAGGCTTTCGCCTATCATGGGGGATGGCTACAATGGGGATTAAAGTTACATCTTAAGGGGCACGCTGGAAGACGTGCCACTTCCGAGCCGAGTCCTCTCTCTGCAAAGGCAGCCTGGTGGATCAGAGAACTGTAACTGAGTGCTTCCCTGCACCTGCACTGGTGAAATTAGGAGCCAAATCCTTAAGTAGGTTGGCTTTAAAAGCTCCAACTCTCTCCTTTCCTCTCCAGGCTGATGCTGCGGTAGTCCCTGACCACAGCAGAGAAGCTGAAGCAGGTAACAGCCACAACAGAAATGGTTTAAGGAGAGTGCAGGACAGAGACTCTTGAATTCCTTTCCCAGCAGCCTTGTCTTCAGCTGGGGAAAAAATATAAATGTCTCCTAACACAACAGGGAAAATATCTCAAGCAGGAACTGTGCCGGGAGTATTCTGATAGCTCGTCACTACAGTAGGATATATTAAAAGGCAGTGCTTCATACCAGAACGTAGTGAATGACATAGGAAGGAAAGATCTTAGCTATTATTATTTTTTCTACCATGATAGTTTTAGCTGAATCATGAAGGAATTTGAAACATTGTGGGAAGGGCACTAAAAACAGAAGATGAGCTAAAAGAATTTGGCAGTACTTAAATGCATTTCAACTCTTCCCCAGACTATGATGCAGTCTATAGAAAATGCAAGCACACTTTGCCTGGAGACATCTTCTGCTGCAAATTAGGTGTAAGAGTGAGCTGATGTAGTAATCCTGAAATGCTATATCCGAGTATGCTCTGAAATATGCCTCTTGCACTATTTTAAAAATATTTTCAGTGTTATAGTGCATGTGAAGATTGCTGGGTAGCCAGCTCCAAATAAGTACAGAGAGGAGAGCTGCAGAGGCAAACATCTCTGCATCATCAGGGGGCCTCTGTCTGAGAGATTTGTCCTTGTGTCTTGTCCTTCTGTCCTGTTGTCTGGCTCCCTTCTGAACATGCCAAGAAGTGGCTTTGTTGGTTTGTTTCTCCATATGATTGTTGAGCTTTTTTCTCAGATATTATTGCTAGCAATGACTTAGAGACATGATTCCTTGAGACAGCAATGTCCAGCAATCTAGAGCTGAAACAAACCTACATAATCCTTTGAGCATTGAATATTTTAATAGTTTTTCACTATCTGAATGTAATCTTTCAACTTAGTCACTAACATAAGAAAAGTTAAGCCTTTGTAATGAGAATTATAGCTCCTGTAATACAGTAACATACACTGTAATTGCAGCATAATTTAATGCATGAAGTTTCATAGACAGCTATAATAGATATTTTATGGCAAAGTTTTTTCATAGAGAAACCCAATATTTAAAATATACTATTTATTAATATATGTAATAGCAAAGCAGCTGGAAAATTATTTTCCCCATGTTATCTGGGACTGAGAAAACAAAAATTATTTTCTTTAAAGTGTGAAAATTTATCAGAGAAAAACCACAACTTCAGATCCCTGTGTATGTTCTCCCCGCGGGTGTATCTCTGTGTATATCTGCTATGTCTGAAGCTGTCATTGAAGTTAATGGCATGTCTGTTTATGAAGGTCTGTTTATGTATGTTTATGTGAAATTGGATAATTAGACTGTCCTGAAAACAGGTCTGTGATTGTCCTTAGTGAAAGTGGCATGTACCTCTCTTACTTCAGTGCCTTAGATTCTTCGTTGTACCAGCAGAACTGTTGCAGTTGCGCTCTGGTTCTAATTGTCTGCGGAAGACTATAAAGCGATTATGATTCATCTTTGTAGGAATAGTGAAGGCTTAAAAATGATCACTTGAAACACTGAACATCACTATTCTATGTGTCTCTTTCATTTGTTGTAGACACACAGATGAAACCGAGCATTTTACCTTAGCACTGAAAATATTCAGGACTCACCCTGAGGGGGCCCAGGATAACCTGATCTTGGGCCCTGCTTCGAGCAGCAGGTGGGATCAGGTGTCTTCAGATGTCCCCTCCAAGTGGGACTCTTCTGTGGTTCTACAATTCTAAGTTAATGCCACCTAAACTATCACAGTTAATCTAACAGGAAAATTGCCAGCTACTAGTTGTCAGCTGGAAATGACTACAGCACACAGTAGTTCTGATGTGGACAAGGAGGGAAATTTCAGCCCTCGCTGAGAATAATTTTTGATCATTGAGTCAACTGGGTTATTAACTTTAAGTGTATTCTGACCTCCTGAGCTTTAGCAGGTTCTTCATAAACCAACTAGCTGGTGTGCTTGCCTCTGTCAGAAATACCTTGGTATTCTGATAATGTGTTAACAGTATTCATTTGTATAAATCAAAGCCAAACGAATGCACCGTCCCTGACTTGCTGGTTTATTCTGCTATGTACAGCCCGTGCACTGTTCTTAGCCATGATCCCCACTCCTTCCCCACCTCTTCCACTGGCACAGGTGGGAAAATACTCAGTGACTGAATAAGCCTGTGATGAACTGTGAAAATCCTTAGTGCTTTCAGTGGCCTGAACAAGAAGCACATTTTCAAATTCCTTTGGGTTTTGGTGACATCCAGCCTCAGCTCTGAACTCAGCCGCTTCTCTGTTTCCTTACTGCAGTCTGTCGGAGGCAGACTCAAGTCGTTGCTCCTCCCTCTGAGTTTCGTCCATTTGCCCTTTGGTCTGGCTGGTTGCATTTCCTTTCCCTGTTGAGAGAGTTCACAGGCCCTCCAAAAACCTGACCAAAATGCACTTTCTCTCTGCAGGTAGCCTCAGCCCAGGTCAAGCAGATTCTGGGCTGGGCTGGGCCAGTCTGGGTTTTCCTGCTCTACCCCATTTTCTCTTTCTTCCCAGTTGGTGGTGGTGTGTAACAGGAGATTGGCCTGATGCTCTCCGGCTTGGACCGAAGCTTTGAACATAGCCCTTTGAACTGGCTCTAGGGCATTTTCCATCCAGGGATGCAGGTTTGGCATCAAGCACACCTTTGTCACAGGAGCTCTGCTGTGCTGCTTGGCAGCAGCGGTCAGGTGCTCTAAGAAAAGAGGTAGGTTAAATCAGTGGTCACTGTGTACCTTTTCATATGAATTCATATTGAATTAAGGCGAAATAAAGAGTGAAAATCAATTATATTCACCAAAGGGTGCTATTGGTATGACTGACCAAATTCTTTTCCTGGTCTTGGAAGAAGGCACAGATTTTGTACCCCAAAGTAGGATTTGGCCCTCTGAATTTTAGCCATCTAAAAGTGAGGTAACTAGTCTGAGTCATCTACTTTTTCTAGGGTTAATGGAGAGAAAATGTCATCTCCAGTAAACACTATATTCCACTTAACTAGGACAGGTGAAGTGCCCTTTGATGTGTCTAGCATGAGGGAGCCCAGATAGCTGGCTTAAGTGTGGATGTTCTCAGTATCTGAAGTCACATGAGATGGAGCCCACCAGAAGAAATTGCAGTCTAAATCTGCAAACCCAGCCTAAGGCACAAACCCACTTAGCACAGCCGATAAGGTTCATGAAACTGTAGGCATCCATGTGGCATCATCATAAAAAATCTTCCTGGAAGAGGTTTAGAAAAGGATTTGAAAGAGCAAAGGCAATTGTTTGATACGCGAGAAGAGGAGAGCGGTTCTGGCACACTGTAACAGAGATAGAATTATTGCATCCACCCCTCCTGCTACCTCCACCCCCAAAATCTGAAAACTTCCTGATTTGTGCTCATCAATAATTAAGAGCCCATCAGCAATACTCAGAGGGAGCTTGCATTGCACTTCTGAGCAGCCAGTTAGTAATGTACAGTGGAGAGATCCTCTTTTTCAAATCCCAGGGCTCCAGGCCATGCAACGCTAGTATTGCATTTTCAATTAGCTTCTGAGTGAATGCTTGGCATACGTAGAAGTGAACTGGTACACAATTAGCTTATTGTTCCTTTCAGCTTTGTGCTGAGAGGATCTGAAGGACTGCAGAAGAGAGGGGAGAGGGGGGAAAAAAGAAAATAGCCAAGCCAGCGGCATCTCCGTGGATGTGGAGTAAGGGAGTTGCTCAGCTCGCGCAGATTCCCGTGCTAAGTCGGGAGGTACAGCTGTTACTGAGGAGCACTGAGCCTGGCGGTGGGGAGGGCACTCGGGGAGAGGCACAGACTGAGGCTCAAGCTCCAGGGTCTTCTTTCATCTGACTCACCTCAGCAACGCAATGGAGCCCAACAGCCCTAAAAAAATACAATTTGCTGTGCCACTGTTTCAGAGTCAAATAGATCCCGAGGCAGCTGAGCAGGTAAGGAAGAAGAGTTTCTTTCGCTTTTTTCGAGGGTATGGGGTGGGAATGGGGGGCAAGATGTGGGGTGAGAAGAGGTAATACTTGTGGCCTGAATGCTTTTCTAACTTATTCTAGTGTAACTGTACTTTAAATGCTCTGAAGGTTATAGCGATGTCTGGATATACACCTAAAGAAGGGAGGAGGATGTGTCCTCTAGCCAGAATAAGGCTTCTTTACCTGGGGTAGGTTTATTCGGTATATATTTGTTGTGCCTTTTCTATAACTGGACTTGTACCCTAATACATACACTTCACATGAATACACATTGTCAACAAATCAACTAAAGTATATTATTTCTACATAAAGCAAAACATGGAGCTGATAATAGGTACCTAATGGAAACATTGCGCAGAAGACAGCTTATTTACCATTTGTTTTAACATGAGAAAATACGAGTTATGTTTTGCATAACAGTTATCACTTCAGTTACCTCTTGTATTTCTCATGATTTTTATACAGTCTTCTTTATGTCATAGTTACAATATTTTACATATTTGAAAATTATGTATGTGTAGAAATATGCCTGACTTACGTCCGCATTGGAATTATGTGTGCGCTATTTCAGGTTTTGACTCACTCCCAAAACATACACATACATATAATACATATAGCAAAACAGACGTCTAAGGAGGAAAAGATATTATTGTGTACAGATACATGTAGATGCACATAGAGAAGGACACAGGGAATCTTATGAGAAAAGCTGGATAAATTGTAATTAGGTGACCCAGTATATTTCTCTCAGTGCAAGTCTGTCTCGACGTTTGCTTCTATTTTGGTAGGTCTAGTTTTAGATGATACCAGGGGAATACTATAACCTTGACAGTTCCATGCCATTAGCTATGAAATTACTTGCACCTTTAGGACAGGTATCTGGTTTCCTGAATATTCTGATGTCATGTCTCTTAAAAGGCAGCCACCTTTGCCAGAAAATGATGAGTTGTGAGTGATGACTGAACAAAGAAATACTAGAAGGGTGCAGGAGAGAATTGCTGTGGGTATTCATTTTGTCCATAAGTACTTCTGAGCTGTGAGATGTCCATACCTTATGGAACAGTCCTGCAATGAATTCAAGCAGGATGTGTTCTGAAGTTTTTCTGAAATGTGTGGGAACCATAGGATTAGGATTTCCTGGAATTCCCATGGCTTTTGAAATGCTGTGGCCTAAATTCTGCCCAGTATTTAATGGGCAGTCCCTTTTTATGTTGTGAGTTTAATTCCAAGTGCTATACATTTTCACTGTGGGTGTGTGACGAAATTAAAGTAGTAAATTCTGCTGTCAGCTACAGTTATGCTAATCTGGAATAAATCCATTAAACCTGATAATGTAATTTTCCATTTACACCTCTGAAAGCAGAATTTGAACCCAGCTAAATACAGATGTTGGCTCAGCAACTAAAAAAGAACAAATGCACTGACATTGAGGTTTTGTGTCAGAATGGTTCCTAGGTTAAATAATCTTGGTCCCTCTCTTAAATTCAATAGAATATCAATAGCCTGGAGGCTTTAGTGAAGCAACACAAAGCTTTCAATGCAAATGTGTGCATTACAGGAGGGTAGTCAAATATCATTTAGTTCAACCACTGTTAATGGAACAGAAGTACTTAACCAAATAAACTCTGAATAAGAAGAATTGCATACAATTCAGTGTTATATATTGATAAGTAAAGATCTGTTGCATACTGCTCTTCGAAAATATTCTTTTGAAAGTCTTAAGTGTTGTTTTTCTTTAGTTAAAGAACAATAGTAACACCTCTGGCCACAGTTTAGAAATATCATAAATTCTTTGGAAGGCATACATGCAAAATCAACTCTCAAGTGCACTTACAAAATATTAATATTAATGATTACTTGTGAGAGCTGGCAGTACTAGGTATCTGCACATATAAGCTCACAAACTACTGCAATTCTTTTCCTGATGCAAAGCTAAATGTCAATATTTTAAGATATGACTGATATATGTCAGCAATACGTGTCCAAAAACTTATTCAAGATGATTGCAAATCCTAAAGGTTTCCCCTGTGCCTTTGCCTTCCATGTACAAGCAACAACATGACGCTGATCACTGTCAGATCAGATGAGCAGTCAGTAAAAGAGTGACGTGCTGCTGTTCTTTAAATATTTTCTTTTTTAACTTTGTCTGGTCTATACTCAGGAGGACACCAGATGGATTTTTTTTGCTTTGTTTTGCTTTGTGTGTGAGGCTGTTGAGGGACCCTAATGACTCTTCTTGGTTTGTGCCTGTTACAGATCAGGAAAAGAAGGCCTACACCAGCATCACTCGTCATCATGAATGAACACGTGCCCCCAGGTGAGTGCCAACATACCTTGTAAACCACTGAACTTGTGTACACAGGATAGTCTGCAAATTGGTTTTATTAGCTACATAATTTTAAAAATCCAGCATTAATTTCAATGCACTAAATATCAAATATTGGATCTTAGAACTGTTTGGAGTAAACCCCATAAATACATGTAACTCCTGGCCTCCAGATAATGTCAATAATTTCACCATTTTATCCTCCATGTAAACCTTTTGTTCTATGTACAAGGAGAATTAATATGACCCAGATCCAGCACTTCCATCCACAAACATTTTCTTTCCCTGAGTGGATACTTTGGAGATCCATGATGTCCTAGGCTTGGTTCTCAGACCTCTAGAGTTACCAGGGTGGCTCCAGGGCTAATTCAGCTGAGGGAATTGCTTCTGCAAAACAGGTTGTTTTCTACTTCTCCAGTGAAAGATGTGATATCTGTTTTCATTATTTCTTTCCAACTGTGAATACATTATCTTCATCCAAGACTCCTCCCAGAAGATTTTCTGTGGGATGGGATGATTTGAGGTTGCAACATACTTTTTCACATAAATGTGACTTCAGAAAGACTCACTAATAAGCTGTTTAGGGAGTATTATAAACAAAAAAGCTCAGCAAAAATGGATTACAGGAAAAAGTCCTCAAGACAGAATCCGTTTGAAACACACTACCTACTTGATATCAAACTTTTCTTTTGTAGCGCTCTGCAACATTTTTTTCCTGCCTTATCTCTTCATCACCTAAATCTTTTTTTAAAAGTAGGTCAGGCTTTTTCCTCACTGATGTGTCTCTAAGGTCATTACCGTATGCACTGGCACCTCAGTTAAATAAAACCATCTTGGCTCTGTTAGGATCTCCACTTACTGCGCTGTGCTGATCGTCTCCAGTTCTGATTAACATCACCAGTAGCTGAAGTTCCCCAGAAATGTGTAGAAAGAAGCACTTAGAGAGCCCTGCTCTTGGGGTTGAGATCATTGTGGCACAGCACATGGATTAGGGAGGTTCAGGCATGGCATAAGGCTAAGGTTATATTCTTCGGACACTGAGAGTGACCCATGCGTTTGCTGCAGGATTAACACCAATTCCAGTTTGGTGAGTAGCTTTCTGGCCTGAATTTCAGGTGCAGTAATAGTGCAGAAAAGATCTGCCTTTGACTTTCCTTACCTTAATGGGATCTACAGTGTCTGTGTTGCTAGGACTTAATTTAAAGCAAATTCACCTTGACTGTTAATCTCTTTTGCAATTCACTTTGTACACTTTGTACCATCATATTTCCTTTTATAAACAGGTACTTGGTACAGTACCAAATCAAAACCAAACAGAGAATAAGAACTCTTTTTAATTTACAGGAAATGTTACTGTAAACAAAGTGGTGCATGTCTGTTATCTCCTTTCCTGCAATGTTTATAATAAATCTTTAAATAAATCATTTTTATTATGAGTCAGGATCGCTGCAACTATCAGTCAACTTCCATATAAGCCTGGGTGTTTGTATTCACCTTCTTCACTTATTTATATTTATTCATTTAGATATTATCCCCTCTTACTAGATACTAGGAATAAATATCAATGAAGGTATTCTTTTGTTAAATTATAATCTTGTCTTGTTTTTTCATTTTCTATAAAGTCAGATAAAAATAAAAACCTTAAAAGCACCTTCATTTTCCTGCACCTCACCATGCAGTTTATGTGTGAACATGTGCATGCATATGTAGCTATATAAACCTGCAGAATACGGGGACTGCAAAGCCAAATTGGAAAAGCAGGCAATACCTTTACAATGGAAGCAGAACTAATAAAAAATGTCTTATGGTCTTGATCTTGCAAGGTGCTATACAGCTTCTGAAATCATTGCAGACCTTCAGCTTTCAGAGCCAGCTAATCCTAGGGGCTTTTGACACCTTGCTGATTAAACCCCAAAATGCTGGTCAGTTATTGGGTTTTAAATAGAATTCAGTGGGATGCTGAATAACAATTTGTCTCCAAAAAATGTTAAATTCATCACTGCACATGGTTGCAGTCAATAAAATAATAATAATAGTTAGGGTGCTAACTTGAGACTCCAGCAAAGTGCTTTAGAAGCGTGGTTCCCTAGGTCAACAGGGAAAATGAGCAGCAAAGAATTTAAGTGATACTGTCAAAGCCACCTATTAAATTAGAACTGGGCTAAACCAGAATCCTGTCTCTTGAATTTTACCCACTGGAGTACTCCAATTCCTCCATCAGGAGCAAACAGCTAGTGAAGGATATGCTTCCAAGGGTTTGAAATGTGTGTCCTAATACAATTCTAAATGTTTGGATGCCCCTGAAAAGTTTACTCAAATTATCTAAACTTCTTTTATTTTGAAAAACAGAGACAGGCATTTTCTAAGAATCAGATTTTTCTATAGCCTTCTGTTGCAGCTGCTTCTGATTGCAGCAGGAAAAAGCAGCATTTTTGTGGTATTCTGGTGTTCTGGATGCAGATCCATCTGGAAACCAGAAGGCAGTAAAATGTGTTTGGACATTTCAGAACTTCATAATAAATTCAGTTTGAGTTGTGCTGTACAAAGATCTAAAATAGTTGTTTTCTTCTAAGTCTTCTCATCCATCCCTGATGTCTACTACAGCTTTGACAAGAATCTGTCTTCACTGATTTAGGTCAGGTCCATTGTGCTATAAAGTGAAGATGGAATATCTACTAAGGCTAAGTCATTTTAAAAGGATGACAGCTACTCAGAAACTGTAAGAAGAGTCTGCTTGGCTTCCTTGCTTCCAAGGAGACAGTGTTAGACCACACTAAATGATTTAAAGACAGGTGGTAGATGTGACTGCAGGAGCTAATATCCAGCCTGTAATATCATTGACTGGAGCATTTTCTCATGTTCACTCTGGTTGGCATCATATATAATTGCCATCAAAGTCAACAAAAGAGAAATTTGACTCGCAGCAGCAACAATGATTGCAGTAGACAATATGAGTTTGTGAAGCAATGTAGCAACAAACAAACCCTTAACTCTTTCTGTAAGTGCTCTGTAAAGTGCTCTTTGATGGGTTATGTCACATCTGAGCAGAGAAGTTAGAGCTAATAATTTGAGACTCAAGTTACGAAGTTACTTAACCCTATTGTTCTTCAGTTGCCATCAATGGAACTATATTTTCTAGGGCATCTGATGTTTGATTTCCTAACACCTAAACAGTTTTACTTTTATTTGAAATTATAAGACCCTTTTACTATCTGTGGAAGCAAAGACAAATATTAGTGGACAGAACTACAAAAATGTGCAGCAACTCATCCTGTGCAGGGTGCCTGCATGGGTTACTGGGGTGTTAACCCACTTGTATCCTGCTAGAGTTGCAGTTGCACCATATCTGTCCTTTATAAAAGGAACATAAACATATGCTTAGTTTTAAGGACACATTTAACTATTATGCTGCCCAAGGGCTTAATAAAAAAATTGCTAAAGCTCTCCTGCTTCCTCTTTCTCTTGCAATATCATTGGAGCCAACAGAAAGTGAATATCACCATACCTGGAAAGCAGCCTTTTCTGCACTGCCATAATGTACTCACAACCTCCTGTCTCCTTACCAAGCATGGCAGAATATATATGAAAATCAGTTCTTATCAATTGAAATAAAATCCTGACCATGCTTTAAACTAGCAGAATATCACACTGCGATGGCTTGAGAAAAAGCTGGTGGCAATGTAAAGAAGTGACGGTTGAGAGAGGAAAACATGTCAGACCACAACTCAGGTTTAATGCCATTAGGGCTTGCTTTGATCAGAAAACAATGCCAGCGTTCCTGTATGGACTGGCTTTGTCACAGAGCCAATGCAACAGCAAACAGTCTGGCTGGCAAAGGCTCTTCAACTTGTGTCTAAGTGTTCAGTCTTCTTGGAGCATTAGAATATGGGTAAACATTAGGATAAACTTCTGCATTTCTGAGCTTGCTATCTGTTTGCTGTTTCCAACTCTCCTTTCTGCTCAGTTGCCTGTTTTGGCTTCCTTGCTTGTAATATAAATGTTACTCGGTGTTTGGAAATAAGAAAAGCATAGCAATGTGTTTTGATAACTCTTCTCCAGAGCTGCCTTTTTGTATTTTGCAAATCTCATTTCAAGGCAGAAAGGGTATATTATCACTGCAAAAGCAATATAAAACCTATATTCCAAGTACAACTCAGTATATCTGAATTTTATGAAGGCTGGAAATCATACCTTGAAGATAAGCAAGCTGTACCTGTCTCCAGACAAGAAACTTGCTTGCAGCTTGTCTTTGGGCATTAGCAGTTTTTCTGTCTTGTTCCCAGCTGATTTTCCATTGTCCAGAGAGGGATTCATGCCTTTCAGCTTACTGCCACTTCCTCAGAGGTCTGCTGAGATGCCTCAGGAGCAGCCTTGATATTTAGTGCAATAGCAAACAACACAGCCCGATGGGTGGTGGGAGGAAAAAATGTCCTTACACCTGAGGCAATCCCATGACAACCCAAAACAGATTAGGATTTTTATGCTAAACTGGTTCTAGACACTCCCAGACTTTCCCCGCACAATAAATCTCGTTAACTTGTATAGATGTGCTTTTCTGATGATGCAAACTATACCAGCACCGCATCCTTGAGGGGATAAATGCAATATGCTCACCCAACATTAATGTTTGTGACTAATATTTGTTAGATTATGCTTCTAGGTGAATGAATGTTTGTTTTGCATCTAATTGTCGCTTTTTTTTTTTTTCCTCCCAGACCGAAATAAATTGGGATCAAAAAAGGCCTAAGTAGGAGGCAGCTGTTTCTGGGCATTGTCAAGCAGTTCTGCTGTACTTTCTCAGGCAAAAGTCTCACTGAAACTTGAATCAGTGGAGAACTCTTGGTCTCGCTGTTCATTTTTTAAAAGCTTGAGATCCTGGTAGGACATACTGCTTGCTTTGGTTCAGGAAATAGAAAGCAAGTAAGCCAAATAGCAGCTGTTTTCAATTGCAAATTTAGGCTTCTAATGTGGTAATAAAGCATTCAGAAAAGCAGTACATTAATAAAAGCTGTCATTAACTGTATTTTTTTTTGTCAACCTAGTTGGCCTTTCTATATGCTAAATGTGGATACCATTTAAGTGTGCCGTCTGTTTTTATTTCAGTCTAGGAGTTCATGGAGGTATGGCAATAAGCAATGAAAAAGCTTTGTGTCCCCTCACACCAAAGGACCGGTACAACTCAGTGTATATTACCAATGGCACCAGGATGCTCAGAGATCAGGCATTGTTGGTCAGGGCAGTGAAGACCTTTGTGTTCTTTCAGCCTCTGCTGGAAAGGACTATTTGACACAGTGAAACAATGAAATACATAAAACAAACTTTGCATGAGACCTGACAGATGATAGGCATTCCAGAACAGAGATTGAAACATCTGTGCTTGAAAATATCCTGCTGTTTGCAGGCTGATGTGTGACTGCAAATGTTCAGTGGCAAACTACATCCCTTTTTCTTACCTATATACAGTATGCATGGATGCTCTTTCGTTTGGGTTACTTGGAATTAACTCCTCAGTTCAAGCTCACAGAAGTCCCTGGGACAAGCCACAGAATAATTCCTCACACATATGCAGTATGAGTAAAGACTCCATGATCTCATCCATGAAAATAAAAAGAAAAGATCAGGGACTTAAAAAAAAAATAAAAGGAGAAAAAAGTCAGGAAACTGTGCTTGAGCTTTTTTTAATGCAGCCCAGAAGCAGCAGCTCACAGGTTCCAAACAGAAGCAATGAATTTAAAATAAAAAAAGTTTTCCTTAGCATCTTTCATGAACATGCTCCATTTTCATGGGAGGGTGAGTATTTTATATGTCATTGTTATCACCTGCCAAAAAAGCTGTCATGCTCCCTGCGGTATGCTAAAGACAGCAAGCCAGAGGACTAGGCTTGAGTTGGTTGGGATGCACTGGGCACTGCTGTGCCTAAACTGAAGGTTATCATCAAAGCAGCCAGATGAATTTTTGCTATTCTTTGAGGCTATGAACAGATGAACACATTAGTTCAAAAATAGAAACATTCCCTGGGAAAGTTTCAATCACTGTGTAAAACATAGGGTGAAACAGAAGGAAACATACTATTTCATATGGTTCCCAAGTAGAACCTGGACTGTCTCTTTAGTCAGTAAGTAACACTTTAACAAGGAGAAGGGTCTGAAAACCACTCAGAGAAAGTCAAAACAAAAGGGTGTTGTGCATGTTCTGTCAGATGTCACTTATTTTACTTAATTTTTTGTGTTTATCTACATTTCCTTCATTTTCAGTGTTTAATAAGAACTGCACAGGTACATTTTACATGACACATGACCTGTATGAGCTTGGTTGCTTCTCCTGACTGCAGTCTAGTTGGCTGAACTGAGTAAATTTAGTCAAACCAAGAACAAGCCCCTTTCGTTCACCGGAGCCGAGCCTGCCTTCCCTCTGTGAGGTGGAAGGGAGCGTGGGATGCAAACACCGCCTGAAAAAGCTCTGGTCTGTGGAAAGGCCAGAGCAAGCCTGGCAGACTGGAAATAGAGGTTGGATATTCACAACCAGCACTCCGATTTCTGGCCTAGATCAGAACAGTGGTGCAGCTGAGAGGACGTGAAGCCAAAAGAAAAGTCTTACTTGCTCCCAGTGTGGGTAGAATTGTATTAACCCATTTCTGTCATTCCAGCCTGAAATCCCCAACAGGTGAATTGACGTACTTTTTTATTTATCGGTGCAGCTAAGCCCCTAATGTGTACCATGCCATTACTTGTGCCTCCTGCTCCCTGCCTCCTGTTGGTTTTGCGTTGGAAGGGTCAACACCCATGGAACTATCTGAAAGTGAAGGAGGTATTTTTAGAATTGAACCTTGTACTCTTCATCCGTTTTCCTTGTTCCTTGTACAAAAGCACCATAGAAACAGCCTTCTGCCATCCCAGGAGATTATTTGCAAATAATTTTTACTATATATGACTTCATGTTACATGCCTGGTTATTCAGTGTCAGGACTGATAAGCTTTCAACTGCTTACCTCTGTTATCACCTCTGTGCGTATTAACATGACATGGGTAGACAACAGCAGTGTGCACAACTACCTAACCTGGTGAGGAAGTTAGCTGGGCACATTCTAACTTTATTGCAATCATAAGGTTTAATATTTTGCTAGAGGAACTCTAACAGATTTGCACTGTGCCAAATACTTATATACTTCATACAGTTTGTTTTAGTAAGAATTCTGAATAGATGGTGAGTTTTCTATTTAAAAAAATGAAATCACTGGGTGTAATTACCTACTTCTTATAGTCAAAGTACTTAAGCTATATTTAATATAGCCACATGAGTATACAATTTGAGGGGTTGGTGGCATTTAAAAAAAAAAAAGTTTGGATTAAAATAGGTCCAGTTTAGCTTGTGGCAAATGTTCTGTTTGGTTTTTTTAAACAGTAAAAAATTTTAGAGGCTATTTGAAATTAAATCAATTTCAACATTGTAAGACAGAATGTTTTGAATAAGAATGTCAAATTATTTTGCTTTGAGATTATGTTTAATTTATATTTCAATAATGTGACAATACTGAATTTTTTTTCTTTTTATTTTTCTTTTTTTAAATCAGGTAATAAACTAAAATCCATTAATGAATGTTTTAGCCTTGCTGAGGGTGAAAAAAACCACAATGCAGGGTTTGTCTGACCTCTACTATTTAGTACTTAATGCAGCACTCATTTACCATGGTGACGTGTGCGGAATAAATAGATAATGCAGACAGATGAGAGAGAATCCAGTAACCTCATTATGTTCAGAATATTGGGAAGGGGTTGCACTTAAAGCATCCATCAAGATAGCCCCGTTTATTGAGCTTTCAGAGACAAAATTTAACTCTTTATATGGAGTAACTGAAGTTAAAGCTTCACTTCAAAATATACTGAAGGTGGTAGTTCAATGAATCTGGACCAAAAGCTAGCAGAGACTCTAAGCAAAACAAAGCTATCAGTCCTGAAAGTTTTTGCCAACTACACAAGGCTGCAGAAATTCAGAGAGTGTGCAGGAGGGTGTAGAGCTTAGCTTTGCTTCCCTGTGAATCTGAGCTCTGTGTCACCAGCTGGTGGAAATAAGAGCAGCTGGACCAGCCAAGTCTCTTTTCACAATAATCAAAGCAGTACGAGGGTAGAATTAAACTACATGTCTATTGGAAGGAGCTCTGTTTTCCCCTTCTCCCCCTCAAAATTCTATTCATGTGGCTGTATCTAAAATTATCACTTCTAATATTTTTCTCAAATGGTTTTACTGGAGGATCAAGAGAACATTATAGTAGCAGAATGAAGCACAGTCACATGCCCACTCTTTGTTCCTGTCTTCCCTGGGATACCTGGGATGCAAACATACCCCAGAATATTAACGTCTTGGCATTATTCATCTTGTGCAACCAAACCACACTTATAGAGTAAGCGGTGCCAAGTAGACAAATGTGCAATTTAAACATAGTGGTTTTCACCTGAGGCCACATCCTTCGTTCTGATGAGACTAGCAGAGAATCACACAGAGCAGAAAATGAGCTTGAGCAAGGCAGATAGAAAATTCAATAAAGCAGTAAGCTCTGTTGCATCCTACAGTACTGCTTCTCCTGGTACCTAGACATGCCATAGCCTAAACGTTTCGGCACTGAGCCTCCACCACTCAGTGGCTTGTGGTGATAGTATTCCCTTCAAGTATTTCTGGAGTTCCCTGCCACAGCTGTTAGACACTGGCAGAAAGCAAAGAAGATCTGGATGAACGTTTCTGGCTCTTTCTTTGACCTCCATGAAACAGTAGCATCTCTGGGATCATCCACCATATAGCTGCAGCACTTGCTCGACCTTCTCCCTGTTATATTAGGATCTGCAGGACCGCTACAGAATCAAGGAGCAATTTAACTTACAAGCCCAGCTGGTCTGAATGCAACATGTTTGTAATAATAAGTGCTATTTTGTAATCTATTCTCTTTGAAGTGAAATTGTACTGATGAACTAAAAAGAATTTTCCCTTTAAAGAATCATGGTCCAGAAGATTTTTGATCCAGATCAACATTAGGTTTTTACTGTCTGTTTTTGAAATACAGTAAGTAGACAGTAAGGCTGTAATTGTTTAGAAATGTGCTTTCAAGCCTCCTAAAATGCTGATGCTAGCGTGTGACTTGGGCTTCAATGTGTACAGCATATCCTGTAGGCGGGTGTGGAACCGCTAATTCCACGGGAATCTCTGCGACGTGTTTCTGATTGTGACAGTACAGATGGAGATGTGTAAAACAAAACCCAGGGCTGTCTCTGTCTCTAGTTATGTAGTGAGGTTAGTAGAAATCCCCCAAAATGCCTTTGAAAATGACAGCTGATTAGACTGAGTTAACAATGATTGCTCTGTCTTTTCCATCCCACCTAGTTGTGCTGATGGTGAGAATGAGATTATGGAACCTGGTTTTGCTGATGCCTTGAAAGCTTAGAAAACCAAACAATGAATTCACAGAACTGGTATTTGTATCTTCTTTTCTTAAAAAGGATCGTGAACCCCAAGAAGTACTATTATTAGTAGCTCATTTGATTCATGCATAAGATGATACATGTATGTGAGGATCTTTATGCATGTGCATTCTAACCACAAGCAAGCTGTGAGCAGTTGGCTAGAACAAGCTTTACAACACATTCTTACTGAAATCCTTGAGGTGTTATTCCAAAAGGAAGGAAACTGCAAAGGCAGCAATAATAATCACTGCCTAAGGAAGGGTTTTATTGTTTTGCGTTTGTTTTCTTCTCCCCTCGCAAATGTCATTTTCCAGAATGTACAATACACAACTGTTCAGCTACAGGGTTTTTTAATAGCTTTATGAGCTATAGCATGCTAAGAAACATTTTACTTTTTCAGTTTTGGCTGCTGCTGCCGGTTTTTATTTTAGAGCCTAAAATACTTCTACAGCTCACAACCGAGAAAGGAACTGCTCGTAGTGATAGCTATTGCAGCTGTAACTCTGATACAAAGATTGCAATCAGTGGGTCAATTCTGAGCCATTTTCCATCACAATTGATTCCTGCATATGAAGCTATTAGGAAATGGTTTAAATGTATATCAGGGGATCAGCTAGTATTATATTTCTGGTAACCATGGCTTTTTCTTCATGATCTTTGCCTCAGTTGTGTTTAGATCTTCAAGCTCTTCAATATGTCATTTGAACATAAAGAAAGCAAGCACCTGGAAAGTAACACATTACTAATACTATTCAGTATTACTGGTGAACACAGCTCTAGGTAACTGTCTTCTCAAGGTACTTAGCTTCCTTCTGTATTTGAAAATACTTAATGGACATGTTAAGTCTTTTCGCAAACTAATACATTGTTATGACTGAGTCAGTGGACAAATTAATTGCAAGCTGTTTGGGAAGTTTTTGTGTACCTGCTTTGGTAGCATTTGGTAAAACAATAGCCAGTATTTGCAAACATTTAGTAGTCTGGCAGTATGCTTTGCTCCGGCATCTTTGTTGCAGAGGCATGTTTCTGCTCTTTGAAGCTGTTTCTCTGAGTATTTGCTGGCAGTGACTCAGCAGCTCCTGCCCTCCTCTAACCTCTCAAAAGCTGTCTTTGTCACCAGTGCCCTCCTATTTCCTTCATGCGAGTCTTTTCTTTCGCTGTCAGGTTTCAGGCTAGGTGAGGTTGTGCTGTGAGTGTGGAAACTGCCCTTACTCCGTGCAGCAAAGATGTAATCTTTATTGACGGCTGCTTTTGTGTCAAAATAGACCCTATGTCAATGTAACCTTACAATGAGGTGAGTTCTACTACATAGTTGGACAAGTTTTGAGACACCATGTTGTGCTTTAGGTCTGTTCTCCAGTCCTTGTCCTTTGCCTTGTTCCGTATCTCTGTGAAAGTCTGTTTTCCCAGGTCATCTTGTCATTCAGTTTGGCCCTCCAGCACCGTCTGGAGCACCCAGAAATGCTGCCTATCAGGTTCCCCTTCTGGCTCACATCAGAAAATAGTGTCACCCTGGTTTACATTTATTTGCTTCAAGAAGAAGGGAATTTTTCTTATCTATATTTCAATCTAAAAGAGAGATTTGAATCATCCTACATAGATGTGCATATAAGAGAGTCATATGTAGATCATCATGTATCTTTTAAGTCTTACTTTGCACATTTTGAGACTTGAGTTTACCATCAACCTTCCTAATAGGCCAAGGATTTTAAATTTCACATCATCAATAACAACAAGTTTCTTCAGTTTGTCTCACTTATTTTTGCTTAGTTGAACAAATTAACCTGGATCTTTCAAAGATGCAGGGAATATTAATATGACTGTCACTACTTAGTTTAGATGAGTAAGAGTTTTGACTAAGAAGCCAGTTTACATATGGCTGACATTTTTTCCCAGTTGCACTAACTCTAGAACTAGTTCATTAAATAAGAAAGTAGTTTGCCTTTTTTCTCTTTTTTTCTTTTCTTTTTTTTTTTTTTAAACCAAACTCAAACTATATACATCTGGGATAAAATCTTGACTTTTAAGGCAATGGCAAACCTTCCTGTTGCTTATGGCCTAATAAAGTCAGGGGTGAAATAATTTTCTGTCTTTCACTTCCCTCAAAAATTCTATGTAGCCTGATTCATTTGGCTGATGCAGACCATAGATTTGCCACAGTATTTGCCCTGGGCAGCCCTCCCCATGAGCTGAACTCCTGTGCTGCAGTCATTTTGTCTGGGGCACTGCTCAGCTCCCCTTAACGCCCAGCTGAGCTGGGCACCGACACAGACAGAATTCCTCTTTGCAGGAGGTTGGAGTGTGACAGGCAGGGCAGATTTGTGATTAGGCTTAACTTTGTCATGGTGGAAATGGAGAGAAGTACCTTGCTATTAAATAAATGGTGTTCTTTTGGAACGAGTTAATTTAAGGGAGCTCTGAAGCAATGTAGAGAGAGACCCTGACCTGGAGTTTCTGCACACAGGGACACCCTGTGCTCTTGCTGGAGGTTCCTCCCAGCTCTGATGCCATCAGTCCACACTGGTCAGCTGCAAATTTTAAGAAAAGTTTAGCTCAGGGTCATTCCTGATAATCTAGTATTTTCTAGATCTGTATTTATTTTGGGTCCAGACAATGTCTCATCTGAGAGATCAAAAGAAGAAAAAGATTTTTACCTACCTCTTCCTGGTTCCTCATATTTAGTCAATTTTTCTTTGAAAGCCATCTCCATTTCCTTCACCGAAGAGGAGTTTGTGCTGCTTAGAAAGCGACTAGAAGAAAGAAACTTTGAACCTACTATTGTTTATATTGTGATTTAAAGTCAATCTTTACATTAGTTATCCAAACAGAATGTTTACTTCAAACGTATTTCTCCCTGGGTTGATTACTTTCCCTGGGAAGATCTGCCAAGTCTGTAATTGTCCCCGTATGATGGATGAGGGACTTCATGTGAGGAAGTTCTGCTCCACACTCCTCGCTCAGGTGACCTTCTCGTGGAGCAGGGCTACAGAACAGGGTCTCTTGTGCTATGAGGAAAAGAAACTTCCACATGGAAGGGTTTTTTCATGACAGGTTTTTCCATGAAGCCTGTTTTATGTTCTGTCATTCAAAGCCAGGACAGTATCAGGAAAAGCCTTACAGAGCTGGCAGCAGCTAGAAGACCACAGAGTCATGCAGAAGTGTAACTCAAAGAAGGCGGACAGAACAACTCAGTCCTTATTAATAAGACGGGAGAAAATAAAGAATTACATTTGAATTATCTTCCAACGTATATTTTGAGAAGCTCTATTTGATTTATGGGACTTATTTAGAATTTGTTTTATATTTATATTTAACAGGTATCATAGGGAGGGAGAATGAAAGTTGAAAACAAAATGCTTAAGAGAGGGATGAGTTTTTGTGCTTGTTGTGATAATTTATGACTGCTCTGTGGTAAGGCTGCAGACCTGATTCATTGTTGTTATACTCTAGTTCAATGCCAGTGAAACCAGACTGATTTCCATGAGTCTGGCATGAAACTGGAATAACAAGGTGGTGAATCAGGCACTACAATTCCCTTCTGAGATTTGTGTGATGTAAACAAACACATTTAGATTCGTGTTTGAGGTTTGTAATGTCTCCAGTTTCTTCCAAACCAGATTATGGTCTCAGAATGTATGTTTTAAAGAAATTTTGATCTGTGTAATTTATGAAAGGCAGTTTCATTTCCTATTCTTATGGCTGTGCAGTTGAAAGTGGGTCTTTCCATACTATCTGTATGATGTTCAGAGATATAGATGCTGTTTGGATCAGATGCTGTTGTGTGTGTTGCGAGGAAATAGATGATCATTCTTTTCCTTTAGGCGTTGACTTTGAGCACCATGAGGAAGGATTTGGTCTAACAAAGGAGATTGCTCCCCCTGCACTCAGTACTAGTAATGGCTACTTGAATATTGAAGGTGGGAAATACAGAGCTACGTAAATATAAATGGGTTAATTTACCTGGAAAGAAAATTTTAAATGTCCAAACAGCTGATTCATCCAGCCTGTGGCATTTTAGTGAACTATGAAAGCCTGGTTACAGTCAGGAGCTAGCTGGGAGAAGCTACCCTATGATCTCTGAGCCAGAGTTATGAGACGTCTCTTGGTGATGGTGCTGTCAGGGTAACGTGGGGCCTTTCCAATGCTACATACCTTAACTGCAAACACCTGATAGAATAAGCATGCAAATATTTGTGTATATAGCAAATTCTTCTCTCCCCTATGTTTTTATTAATATTTCCTATACAAATCATGTTATTAGTGTTCCCTAAAGGGCCAGGCAGTAATTCAGATGCTGATTAGTGTGTGAGATGCAGCAGAACCGCAATGTATGCACTCTCTTGTCAGCACTTGTCTGAGGAGGGGAGCAGACCCTCCAGCTACTTTTGCTGCAGCAGCTGGGATACTGGAGTTTAATGAGGTGCTTTTGCAACGTGAAGATTTTCAGAGACATATACTCATGCCAGGAGGGCTCACCAGAATATTTTTTTGTAATTAAATGTAATTATATCTATACCCGTAGTCAAGTTTTCACTGATAGATGCAGGCAAATAAAACCCAGCAAGCCGAAGTCAAACTATTGACTACATAAGCATTTTTTATGTTTGTCTTTCTGGACTTTTTTTCCTTTTCTTACCTCAGTGGTTTAGTAAAAAGTGATGACATGCTAGCTCCCCTGGCAATGTGTAGTTAGAACTCTGGAAAGGCAAAGCATTGAGTATTTTTTGATCTTACTTTGTCTTCTGGGGGGGAAGCAAAAGTAGCTTTGATAGCAGAAAAACCAAGTAACATTACACCAGTCAATTTCTAAACCAGATTTCAATGAACTTGTTTTACAAATGCCAATGGTGAATACAAATAGTGGTGGTCAAACACCAGTGAGGCAAGGTGGGAGACTTAAAAAGATCCTTATTTTACTGATGAAGAAAACAAAATGCAAAATGACTGAAACCAAATTTTCAGAAAATTTCAGGTTTGCCTGCCACTAAGTGGCAGTAGAATGAAGAATTACTTGGGAAATTATCCATTTATTTTCTTAGTTCTTAAAATTGTGGGAGTCTGTGCCATTTAAATGTAAGGTTTTGAAACTGGTGATCTGCCTTGTTGCACCATTAGCATGCAGCAAGGCTGGGAGCAGAGCTCTGCCACCCGCTGCCCAAGCACACAAGCATCCCCCAACCCTGCAGCAGCAGGAGAGAGCTACCCTCCTCTTCATCACAGGAGATGCCTACGTGGAGCCGGAGCCAGGAAAATGACTTTCCTTTCCCAACTGTACGTCATCATCAAGCACATTGATCAGAAGTCAGCAACTGGTTCATTTCTTTCACATTTTTTGAGAGAGAAAGCTTTGCTCATGGACATAGTACTCTTTGGCCATGGAGTCATTTCATCAAAAATAATGAAATGAAACTGACAGAAGTATTTCATAGCAGGATTATTATCTGATTTGTCTTTAGCTTGGGGTGTCCTGCACTAAAGTTTGTATGTGAAAGGCTGGATCCATGCTTCTGTTCATCTACTTTGCTCTCTCCAGAGGCACAGTTTATACAAGGGTGGGGGCAGGGTTTTAAGAAGGCTCCAGACTGACGGTGATATGGTGTCCTTAAAGGCTCTTTTCATGCTCATTTCTTTCAGATTCAAACCATTCTTGTTTAAACCATTCTTCAACTAAAACCTGTTGCAGGCATGTGGCTCATGGGCTATTTCCACTATCTGAGCAATTAAAAAAGTGTTGTGTTTATTATTTTTAAGTTTAGACACTGTGACAAAAGCTGACCAAATCCAAAGCCCTATCAGCCCCCTGTGAGTTTTATCTGAAACTTCTCAGCTTTGCTTTCCCAAGGAAAATTCCAAACTCTCTACAAGAAGCTTTCTCCAACAATTATACCAACCTCTTGCTGAGTTTCTTCTGTGTAAAAGCCAGCGTCTCTGACTGTTCTGTTCCTCCAGTGCCTGACTGAAACCCTACAGAAAAGGCTTTTATTTGCTCTTGCCAAGGGGAAAGAAAGCAGGGTACTTAGCTGGATGAGATAAGCCTTTGCTGGACGACTCCACTGCGGAGCCCATGGGTGATATCGGAGGCCAAGTCTTCTAAAATAGGCCACCTCTTGCCCTGTATAGCTGCTCCAAGTGCATTAACATTATCCAGTGGGAGAAGAGAGGCAGATGAATTTTGATCTTACTCAAAAACGACCACAAGGCTTCCCCCAGCATGGTCATGCTATTTGCACAACAGTGGAGATTCACAGAAAAAAGCGACCAGCAACAACAAGCAGTTGTCATCCTGGCTATAAGCAGCCTCCTTCCACTCATTTCTTTTCTGACCTCATATAATGACACCTTTGGGGTAGCTCAGCTTATTACATCAGCTTCGCTGGGTGGATCTGCTAATAAGCATTCAAAAGAGCTATGCTAACAAGAGCATTTGGGAGGCAAATCCCTTGGTGTTTCTTTCTCTGTATTTCAGCAATATAGCCGGGCCAAATCTTGCAGGTTTCCTTGCAAGTGGGTGAGATTTTGCCCTGGGTAAAGACTAAAGCTTAGAGCTCTAATGCTGAAAGGGGCTCTGTGCAGGTAGATGGACTTTCAGAAGTGTCTATCCTTGCAGAACTCAGGTTTCATTTCAGAAAATCTGTGTACATATCTGGACTGATGGAAATAGCCTTTAGATTGAACCTTTCATTGATGAACATAACCATTTCTCTTCCTGAGGACACTGATTAACACCTGAAACCCTGTTTATTTGCCAAGCGCTAGTCCAGTCTACATGAGGTAAAGGTCACACTAACCTCAGAAATTATCCACCCAGCACAGGGGAAAGTCCTCAACTGCTTTTTCCTCAGCACTGGTGTAAAAAAAAACTCTAAACAAAGCTCCAATCTTATTTTTACATACCTTGACTTTCCAGTAACTTGGGTATGTACAAACCTGTTCTCAGCTCTTCATATGACTTCTATTATAGCACTTCAAAACAAAAACACAAAAGCTGTGAAGAAATTACTTGAGTAATTAGATTCCTGTTAGTTAATTAGAGCTGCCAAGAATAAGTTAAACTGGAAAAATGCCATATGTTCAGATTTGGAATATAATACAGATGTATTGTGTTGTGTAAGCAATGTTATGGTCTGTCAGGGAAGAAAAGGGAGCATGTTTAAAAAGTCTCCTTCCCTCCTGGCCTCCAAAAGAGACCAAACCTCTGGGGAGAAGTTATCTACTGGAAGCTTGGGTTTTGTTTCATGTAAGAGAGAAATAGCCAGTCACTTGGATTCTCCGTGATATATTTGCCTAGTTATAAACATGATAAGGAAATTTGTCATTCAGTATAACTATGATTTTTTGTAAGCAGAATCCGGACTGCACAGTAGTCAATGGGAACTGAAGGATGTTGAGAAACAGGGACTTCATTCTCTCTTGGGAATCAAGTGATATCACAGTCTGATATTCGTGGTTTAGTTTCCAATTATTTCCTGACCCCTCTCAAGAGTTAGTTATGATCAAAGAGTTCAGTAAAGAAATTCAGCTTATAATTGTCAATGGATTTGAGTGGGATTTAAGGGTGGGAAATGTGGCTTGTTTGACTTCTGTAGGAGGGTATGTCTGATTTGCTGTAGCTAACTGATAATGTTCTTTTTTACCTTGTAAATTCCATTCTCATCATAAACCTTTGTTGTCACAGAGATTTTCTATGTGGAATCTCTTGGTGCCAGAACTGAACTGTTGTAGTGAGATCATTGACTCGTACATGCATTGATTCTCATAAGGACACTTTCTTAGTAAGACTGTTACAAGAACATGCTTTCATTAATTTATTTAGACTGCTTTCAAGGCATTATAAGTTACACTGGAAAAACACTATTTATCCAAGGAAGACTGTTCACACAAGTATTAATGTAATCCTTCCCTTAGACCAACATGGCTCTATGTATTTCCCTAGGCAGAGAGCTCTTGACTGAGCTCCAGCCCACACTACACTCCAGCTGTTCTCTCTCAGCACTAAATTCCCCCTTTTACTTCTGCTACAACCCCACTGTCCCTGTCTCTCATTACTACCTCAGCTGCACACAGGCACTTATATTTTCCTTCCATGTCCCCCTTACCTTTCATCTTTTCCTCATCCTCTACAGAGAGAGCTTTTGTATATTTTCTACTCTCTGCCTCAGTCTATGGCACTCAGGGATCTCAACTTCCCTCATTCCCATTCCTTGTCACCTCTTAAAAATTTATACTCTCCATTGAGTCTTATCCATCAAAATGCCTGTCAAAAATAAGCATGCAATGGTCTTTCTGTCCTCAAAAATAAATGCATGCCAAAATGTACCAGTGACCAAACTGCATCTCCAAGCAGCTGTACCTTTCCCTTCATCTCACAGCTGACTTGAAACACTTTATGTCCTCAATTTTGTCTCTTTCGCTCCTTTAGGTTCATTTCTGATCTCTATTTACTGGATTTGAAAAACTGTTTGTTTATGTAATTTTGTAAGTCATGCTTAAATGTCCACGTTGTCTGATGCTATTTGTTGGCACTATTTGCCCTGTGGATATGAATGATTTCTCTAACTCCATACAGGACCAGTTCTTGTTCCCAAAGTTGCCTATCATTTAAGTGCTGCTGGGTGAAAGGAAAGGCTGGAAACATTCCAGTACTGATAGGTCTAATGTCACCCTACTAAGAACACTAAGTGTGCAAGCCCAAAGGGTTAGAGTTGTGCACATCCTTAGGAACAAGACCTGGGACCCGACAAAGCTGCCAATTACAGTTTTTGTTCCTTATGCAAGCTTCAGCCTGGGTTTACAAAACATATTTTTAACCTGGGCAAGGTTAGAGTTTCAGGAAGCAATGGGACATAGCTTATTTTTCACTGTTCTCTGCTGAGAATTCCTGATTTATTCAAATTTCAGCCTCCAAACAAAATCCAGTATCCTGAACTAAAAAAAAAATATAAATAAATAAATAAATAAATAAATAAAATATATCCAACGTTGAACCACTGAAGTTCATGTCTCTTTGGTATACAACTAATAAGAAAGATTACAAGCACATAAATAATCTCCTATTTAGCCAGCCTAACTTCACATCCCAAAGTGCTTTACAAAGATGAATAGACGTTGCTATACTTAAATAGGCACTGCTATACTTATTTAAAGGTAGGGAAGTCAAGGAAGAGATTAGTCACCTTACCAGAGTTCATACAAATGTCAATGGCAGGAACTGGCCTCCTGATTGTCCCATCTAATTCTGTATCTGTGGGGACCATGCTTTAGTAATCAGCACTGTTTTCAACTACATTTTTAAACCTCAGATATAAGTTGTTTGAATGTCTTTCACATAAAGGTAATGGGAAATACATACATTGAAAAAAATCCAGTAAGTGAAGTAATGTTTGCAAGATGCATAGATACAACAGTAAAGAATACGATAGAAAATGCAATCCATCTGCCTGGACTGGCTCTTCCTCTCACACACAGCACACTACAAGCAGCCAATATCTAGAGAATAAGTTAGGCAAAGTGATATTGCCCGGACCTAATCCTTCCCTCAGACATACATTTACAGATCTGCCACACCTCAGTGGAAATTGCACAGTGATATCTGCAAGTGGAAAATTTTAGAAGAGGCGTTGGTACAGTGATAGATTGATGTCTCTGATTTAATGGCATTTTATTTTAGAGCTCCAAACTACGGTGCACCAAGGATCCTACATGATCTTTGTCAAACATTTGGGAAATCATCGTCAGAAGACACTTTCTGGCTATTACACACATCAAGAGAACAGTAGAAAAAGAATTTAATCTTATGCAAAAACTGGTTAAGTGCAATGCTTAGGAAGATCCTTGACCCTCCTCTGCATCATACAATTTTACTTAGGTGTTCAGACAGGTTCTCAGAGATGCTTATTTTCATTAGAAATCTCTAGTATTGACCATTTCTGCAATGCCTATAGTCCAAAACAAAGTAAGGCAACAAAAGTAAGCAGTTCCAGGAAAAAATTCAGTCCAGTAATGTCATGAAACTTTTAAGATGAAAGATTAGTCTTTGTTAAGCTTTGGTTTGCTAATTTTACACATTACTGTTAGGTGCTCTTCAGTACCAGTATTGGTATATTAACAACTTAACTGAGGTGAGGTTCTTCTTATTATTTGAGTCTAATTATTATTTGAGTTTAGTAGAGCCCTTCATGAGTTTACTGCACACTGTTTGACAACCAAGACTTTTCTGACCATAGAAGAAAGAGCAGTCCCTGGGCAAAGCAGCCACGTATCCCGACGGCCACCGCTGAGAACAGAGCCCTGCTGCAAGCCTGGCCAAAGGACCTACTGCTAGATGCACTCCACCGCTTGCTGTCTGATTCCCAGACAAAAAATGGGAGTTAAGTGCTTTAGCCATAGTGATTATGTCTAAATGCTAATCAGGGCCTCTGGTTTTCTGAGGCATACAAAAGAGAAAGAAAAGCTGTAAATTAGAAGGTTAATTCTTATTTACAGTAGTGCTGTAGGGTTCAGGGCAAAGTCACAAGGGCTGGCACTGAGGAGCACTTCTATACTAACTTTTCTCTTTCCATATCTTTTCTTCCTGTAGAAAAAGATGAGAAGAGAACAAACATCTCACAGGCAGAGGTAAGTGAAATGGTTTTTTTTAAACATATTTATCATCAGAATAGGTCTGTTGGTAAAACCCCTTTGAAACTCACTGATCCATCCTGGTTAATATATTTATTTACATTATCACGCTATCTTCAGTAACACAGCCTTTTAAGAACAACCGCTTTCAAATCAGGGCTGTGTAAACTAGCTCGTGTCTCAGCTCTGCCAGTTCTCCCTTCTCCCTGTAGCAGGGACGTGAGAACGGCAAGCTTCCCCTCTGCCTTGCTGCCATGCCCTGGCAAATAATAGCGAACCCTGCCAGGTCTCCTCATCCAGCATCGCTTTGGGTCTGCAGGTCACTGCTGGTCTGCAAAAGCATTGCAAACTCCTCTCTCCACTTCCCATCATTTGCCAAGCCCACAACAGGCAGCTCATTGATGTTGTTTGCACAAGAGTTAAGTTGGCTCCTCTGATCTCATTTTCTAATCGCCCCTTGCCTAGCTCCTGTGATTCCCTGATCTCTTTCTCCTTCAGCCATTGCTCGGAGAAGCAGGCAGTGCTTTAAATAGCAGTAGGCGGTATTGATTGGTCCAAATTTGGACTCACATACAGACTTATAAAGATTTACTGGGGCGAGCATCAACAACATATCCCACCGTGTTTATAAATAGCTTTCTCTTTCAAAAGAAGACAGCCTTTAATTTATGAATGTTATCATTCCATCCATTGTGATAAGGTAAGGTAAGGTAATAGGATTGGCCATACTTGTGTGAAAGTGATTTTCTTACGAGCTGCCTCAAATGTTCCTTAAAGAAATAGATCTGATGAAAATTTACAGACTATATACTAGTCAAAGTACTCAGGAAAAAGGTATTTTTACCAAATATTTGGGAAAAGCAACTTCGTTATCACCAAATACAACAAGAAATTGATTAGATGAGAAAAAATAAAGCTTGCCTATGCACAGCTTTTTTTTAACCTTTTTCTTTGGAATGTGATAGGGTGCTTATGTCTTCAAAAGCTAGCTATGTGTGTGACCTTATGTAGTTTTATTATCCTTTGCTTATGGACATATTCCAAGTTGGTATAATATGGACACCAATTTAACTGCTTTCATTTAGCAAAAGTTGCTCTGCTTTAGCACTGGAATATATTACAGTTAGCTTTTGCTAAATATACATCATTATAATTATACTACTATTACTCTATGTGTAATTTTACAACCACCATTATTTATATATGGAATATTTATATATGGAATAATTTATTTTTTTGTCTGTGGATGTGATTTTGGGGCCATAAAAAGTTTGACCATGTCTAAATATATGACTTAAATAAGGCCCAGTTAAAGGCTGAGTAACGGGTTGCTGAAATTATTATTTCTTGATTTTAGGAGTAACAGAACACATTGAAGTGCAGAAGGAGGGATCTTCCCTTTATTTATGTAAAAAAAGACATAGTAATAGTTTCAGTACTACCGTACCTATACATATAAATCCTTATTACCCTGTATTTAATTGGAATATTGGTTAATGTAAACTTGCAACTATTTTAATAGATGTAAACCTTTATTTGCCTTATGAGAATCGTTTACATAGACTGTTAAAAGCACAGGCTGTCTTAATTTTATGCTTAACAATATTTTTTTAGAGTGAAGGATTATTTTCAGTAGTATGGGGTCTGTTTTGCCTGAGAGCCATAAAGGTTGTCCGTTAAACAGGTATTTTGTCTATGTAATCTTAGCTTTCCCTGTATCCATAAAAGCCCAGGAGCTGGCATCAGATTTATACAATATCATTTCCTTAGAAACTTCTCGGATTGCTGGGTGCACCCTCTGGAAGCAGCTGTGGGGCAAGACCCGGAGCTGCCGCGACCAGCAAACTCTCCCGGTGCCCGTCTCTTACTGCGTCTCTCTGTGTTTTGTCCCTCCCCAGTCCCAGAGTGCCTCTCCCAAGCAAAGGAAGCAGAGCGTCTTCACCCCGCCTGCCCTCAAAGGTACTGTGCAGGTCCTGCTCTGCCCTGGCAGGGCAGCCCCTCGCGCCGTGGCTCTGCGTCTTCTCTTCCAGAGGGAACGCGGGGCTGTGAGCAATGGCTCTCTGCCACAAGCAGCACCGCTGTGACGGGTTCGTGCTTAGCCACTGCCGGTTCCACATGCGGGACCATCTGGCGTTGACTGCCTGCTGATACCAACCATCTATTTATCCTTACCGCAGAACCTTGCAGTAGGGGCGATTCTTTTTTCTGTTCAAAGTCTTGATACTTTTAGTAGTTTGATCTAACTGATAATTCAATGCCAAACTTTGAAGAGAGCTCCTGGAATGAATACCTAAGTTTTATCAGTGCTGGCCCCAAGCAGCTCTCTGTTTCTTATTTCAACCACTCCCATATAGTCTGCCTCCCTTTCCAGGCAGCTCTGAAAAGGAGAATAGCCAAAACTGTGGGCCACTTATCTGGTCATAGGAAGTGTGAAGCCTCTCTTGTGAGGACAAGGAGAAATGAGAAACCTTAGTAAATGTTTAAAGGGCTTATGTGCTTTTCGGGAATGAACATAAAGGCAGCAGGAATATTAGCTGGGATCAGAACAGCTACATTTAGGCCTTGTTTCTCAAATGACCCCGAGCAGAGTTTGACTTGATGGTGCTTGCAGTGAAGCAAGAGCTATAGTGATTCACCAGCACTTAACGACTGACACTTGTCAGTGCAGGATTATTTTCAGCCTGCAGACCAAGGGCTATCCTGCCAGGTGTCTCTTGATAGATAATGAATATCCTCAATTTCCGCTCCGTCTGCTTAACACAATTTATTACCTGCCAAAAGAGGTAGGATATCTGATTTACTGTGTGAAATATGGCTGCTGCTGCTAGGCAATTTACTGTATCAGCCAGTTCTATGTATCTCATCCTGTAGCTTCAGTTCTCTAGTACTTGTCTTAGCAACAGTTAAAACATCACTCAGGTGCCACACAAGACTTACTATCCGTTTGTCAAAATGGGCTAAAGTTTGTGTACTGGATATTAGAAATAATCTCATCACAGTCAATTCTAATAATTTGTTGAAGGAAAAAGCTTTGCATGGGTAGCAATGATACCTGTTGATCTCAATGCTGTATCATTTTGCTGTACAAGCCTAAACTAAATACTGTGCAAACGAAGTGCTCTGTAAAACAGGTCCTTGTATCTCCTCTCAAAGACTGCAGCCTACTCAGCATTACCTTTAATACCCCGCTGAGACCTGGGGAAGTACCTGACACAGTTTGCTTCTACATCAACTTAATTCCCAGGGAACAGTAGGAAAGTGTGTAATTCAAGACACATCACAACTAACCTGAAATACATTGTAAATAGAACAAGCAAAGCACAAAATGCCTCTCGTCAATACCTTAACACCCGAAACTACACAGTATTCCCAGGTACGCAGGTGGACACCTGGAAGTTGATAACCCCTCCTGTAAACAGGCTGGATTGCTCCAGCTTTACCATACTGGAACTGCCATAAATACTGTCCTTTTTATTTAAAAGTTACTTGAAGTAGAAAATTCATTATTCCTTCCTCTTCATTGTTATGAAAACAAGAATGTTATTTTGTTCAGACTAAGAGATTAGGAGGCAAACGTAGCAATGTGAAATACACAATGCTATGAAAGCGTTACTGAGAAATACAGAGGTTTTGTAATGATTTAAATTATTCTAGTTTTATAGCAGTTGAAGATAGCGATATTCAGCAGCATTTTCAGAATAACAAGCTTCATAATTGCACACTCTTCCCACAGCTTTGCATATGTTTATTTCCTGTGGGCTGTTTCTCCCTCAGTATATTCACAATATGGTATTCGATATACAGTAAAGAATGAGATTCTGGATGCTGAACCTCTCTCCTTTACACCTCCTTTGGCTGCTCTGTATCCTCTGGGGCTGTTATTAAGGGAAGGTGGGATAGACTGTAATCCACTACCTTACATTTAAAGATGGAGATAATAAATCTCCATAAAATGGAACTCGTAGTGGAAAAGAGGGACAAACATTTTCATTTGTTAATTTCTCTGCCATTTTAGTAGTTTTTAGCTGCTCTTAACTCAAAGTTCCCAGAAATAAGCCAAGCTCACAGGTGGCTGTAGAGCCTCGAAGCTGATAGAGCAGCCACGTGCAGAGAGCTGTGGGAGAGACGAGGGCCCATGGCACGAGCTTTGCTCTGTGCCTGCAGCAGAGAGGTGGTCAAGAAACAAGTCATGCTTCAGCCTGACTCCAAATCTTCAAGTAGATGTTGAGATTATTATTTCTTCTTTGAACTGAAAATATTTTTGCTGCACTTCTTCCAAGTTCCTTGAAATCATTGCAAAACTGTGTGAGAGAAAGGTTGCTGGTTTCATGAATTCATGGCTAAGCAAGAAAGAAAAAACAAGAGGAAATGAACTTGCATGTTGTGATTACAAACAAAATAGGAAATTGTTAACATGGTTAAAAGGAGCAGAAGCAATATCAGACAATAGTGATGACTAGTTACAGTACGAGGGCTATGGTACATGTTACAGGGAATATGTAAATACATGAAAACATATGAAATAACTGAAAGGGCAGTACTGATGAGGTTTTACTGTCACAGTAAATATATGGAGATCAGCTGTTAAATGTGGGCATATTTTTCCCCTCTGCCATAGCAGTCACCTAAACTGAAAGAATGTTATTACCTGTCTAAGATCACCCCAAATATTTTGATTCCATCCTACAGTGGCTTGCTTTAGCTTGAGGCAGGTCTGTAGTTGCTGCAGCAAGCTGTAGCAAACCTGTGTGCCTGCAGAGCCAGTGTCATGTTATGGTGCAACAGGCAGGTTCTTATTAGTATATATTTGTTTGTACTTTGGCTCCTGCTCCTATTTTCCTAAATGAAAATGCAGCAGAGTCCCTACAGACAGAGCAAATAGCTGACTCATCTCAGAGCATTGTTCTTTTTACTGGAATACAGTGTGCCGGAAAAATCAATGTGAGAGCTATTGATTTAAGTGGTAATCTGGAGAGTGAATCGGACAGTGAACCAGAAGACAGCTCAGTGCAGTGTTCTTGTTAGTATTATATTACCAAACCTAATGGAAGTCAAAGAGGTTTTCCATTTTGCTTTCAAAAATATTTCTTTTTCTAACCCTGTTACACTAGTGTTTGTTAATTCCACAATCTTATGTAGCATGCAATGTTGGCAAAAGTCAGTATCTGAAGATTGCATCAAATTTTCAGTATGTTGTGATTTACCCCTTGTCACATTGTGTTCTAGGTACAGCAGCACTTGTAGCTGAGGATTCATCACTTTTACTCCCCGTGTTTGTGTCACTTTTTTCTTCTCTTACTCTTGGGCTTTTATGTCTGAACTTTAAATTCTCTCATCCTTCTATAACTTCCAATGCTCTAATATGCTAATCCTGAATCTCCATTACTTTCTTTCATTTTAAGCTCTTCTTCTTCATGTGCAGAAGTTGGCTTGAACCTCCCTATGAAAAACAGCATAAAACCAACCAGAAGAAGGTTTCTCAATTTGAAGAGTCACCAAGTTTACATAGGGCAATCTTTTCCAGTCAGGTCTCATTGTGTAAAGCCTGTTTCTCCTATTTACTAACCTGCTCCTCGTTCTGTATGACAAAACCAAGAAGAGCCCTTTGGTCCTTTTCCCCTGTATCAAAGTAGCTATCTGACTGTTTTAGCACAAATTTAGCACCATCTGTCCATCCGTCCATCCATCCATCCATCCATCCATCCATCCATCCATCCATCCATCCATCCATCCATCCATCCATCCACAAATAGCATCTTTAGAGAGATCATTATTCTGGTCAATGGATTGGAGGAGCCCCTAGAAGTCTTGCTGAATTCTAACCCTGTTCCACTCACACTCACCAGAGAAGTCTAAAATGAGATGATAACCCTCCCAGGTAGAGAGAAACCAAGTGGAAGGCAGCTTGGACTGCCAAGGCAGAAGCAGATTGCACTTATCCCGGGTAATGGCGCTTCTTTGGCGTCTCATTACCATTAAAATCAAAAGAGCCCAGTTGAGTCTCAGAGCTACAACTGCAACTTTCCATCCCAAGGCATGCTTGGTACCGAGGCAGGTTTCCTTTTACCTAGATAGTCACATTTTGTTTGGTATCTCAGCTCATCCTTGAAAGGAAACACAGACTGAAGTGATGGGAAGCAAGGTTTACAAAGACAAACAGAAGACAGCCGGAGCTGTTCCCAAACCTGCATTGTTCCCTAGAGCTCCCAAGTCTCCTCATTACCTACCAGCTATTAATACTAGCAGCTATTTAAATACCATCAAGGTCTCTCCCATGTGAAGGAAGTGCACATTCCTGAGGGATTTGAAGTTTCATTAACAGTGAGTCTACTGGTGTGGGTGTGCTAGAGGTCAGGGAAATAGGAAACCTTCACTCATCCTAGTTCACCCTGCAGGAGGCTATTTAGATCAGCATCAAGATTTTACTAATTTCAGCGGCCTTTAAAGAAAGTTCTTGCAGCTTTCTGTGTTCACTGGACCACCTTTGCTGCCATCAAATCATAATTACAGACTTTCCCCACAGAGGTGAAGGGTACATTTGACTGTTTTCCCTCTCAGCCTTTTGGGAAATACATCCTTTACATTCCCCTCTTAATGTATTTTTCTTTGCACAGAAACAAAGACTTTTTCTTGAGCTAGGCCCCAGCTACAACAGTTGAAATGGGATTAAATCTGAGTTGTTATAAATCTAAGGAACACTCAAAGACATCATTTTGGTTTGACTCATTAAAAGAGCCAGGACTCACTGGCTGTTCCCAAAGTGTTCAGACTCAGGGATTTGATACATGCATAATTCTAGTATTTACAATGATGGTTGATATTAAATGAGCTCTTTCTAGCTTCTGCCATGAATTTCAGATGCTCAGCTTCTTTAGTGCCTGCTTGTTCTTCTCTCCAAAGGAAACAACATGCAGAATAAATGATTAAAATCATGATGTCCCTCCTGAAATATGTAATTTATTAGAAGCAATTAGTACAGTATGTGGCCCTCATCCAAATTTGTAACCCCTTAGGCCAGCTTGATGGTGTCTGATGCATCTCATTACTTTGTGACTGAAGGTTAACAAGGAACATGGATAGAGTCTGGAGACATAAAGGATTATTGTTAGTGTGATAAGCACTGAGTTTGGAGCCCACGAGAATTGTTGCAGAACAAAAATCTCAGGCTAAATTTACTTCAAGTGGCAGAGGAATGAAATTTTTAAGTCTTAAGCAGTGACTACAGAAACTTTTATCATTTTACAGGCTGCCCTCTTACATGACAAACTGTGTGAAGAGCTTCTAGCATTAACTAAACACATCAGCATAAGAACAAGAAACATCATGTTAGACTAGAAAGAAAAACACAGCTTCTTTGTGTGTTTTCCGCTCCATACACTGGCTTAGATTTCATTTTTAGGAAATTAATATTAACCACAATATAACACATCTCACATAATTTTCTGAACATCAAGCCCAGGTTTGTGAAAATTCACAGACTGATCTGGTGCTCAGTCAGACTTTTCTTATGTGGGTAAGTCACTTTGGCTCGGGGTATTACATTTTCCCAATCTCTCCAATGATGATCCTTTTTTTTTAAACGTGACGGTGCTGCACATGAGCCATGAGGCCAGAACAAGAGAAGGAGATGGTTTTCAACTATCCTTTCAGGCCTGAGTGTGTATTTCAGACTTCCTTGCTTTTCCAGTGGGCTAAAGGGCTGTGATAAATACTGGGTGGATGGCTAGGACTGCTCCACAAAAGCAGGCACCGTCCAGTAGCTGAAGCAATCCCTGAGGTTGAGGCCAAGTGCTCCTCTAATCCCTCAGCAGAGCTGCAGTTCCCCTGGAGCAGCATCTTTTCTTGAGCCTTGTGACAGCCATTCTTCAATCAATTCTTTTTAGGGAGAAGATCTATCTCAATATGTTGTTTCGTGGGTAACAGAAGACAAAGCTCTGCCTCATTATTTGTGTGCCCTGCTCTTGTTTGTTCATGTGTTGTGATGTGACAAAGTGCCATCAGTGCATTTAGTTTCAGGGGTGGAAGTCCCACAACTGCCCGGGCCTCCTGAAGCACTGGGAAAAGAAAATTCATGCTGCAGTCTTGTATCATTATGCTTTTTCCTTTTGCCTAACCAGGTCACAAAAGACAGGTGCAGCTTTGGTTTCAAAACAACTTCTTCGCTTCATTTATATATACAATATATACCATTCTTATCCATATCTTAGACTGCACCTCAATGCAACCACACCACTTAATGTAATATGGCCTTGAACAAATTTCCTGGCTATCTTTTCCAAGATGTTACCTTCCAGTGCTTGATCTCTTTTTCTCACTCTCTACCCTCCTCTCTCCTTCCTCAAACTTGTGCAGTAGTATGATGACAGTAGATACAATTTAAAAAAAATTGGAGCTAAATTAATTAGTGAATCACTGAGTTGGTGAATGGGATACATTAGATTGCTGCCATCTCAAGTTCAGTTGGCTGCCACCGTTCTGCTACTGCCCAAGAAGTTGGCAGACTCTGCTGTAGTCTGTATTTAATTTCTTACTGTTGGCAGCTTTGAATATGTTTCATTTCACACAGCTGGCGGCTTCTGCTTCAAAATGGCTCCAGCCTTGGCTGCAATAAATACCACAGTACCTTCAGAGAGACTGAGGTGTTCAGTGGAGACTAAGCTTGACATCTGTTCTACAGCAAAACTGGGATGTTTGTTTTATAACTTGTCATCTGCCACTACTACCTGGTGTGTGAAAAAGAAGAGATTGCGCCAAGCACTAATATGGTCCCTAAATTACCACGTGTGGTTCAAGGGCCTGATCTAACATGGACTGAAGTCTAGGGGAGTATTTCCACTGACTTCATTTGGTTCAGCGTCAAGTCCACATATCTGATAGCTCTTTCTAATCTTCATGCAATGAATGCTAAACTGGCCTCTTTTTAAGGGTATGACTTTATTATTATGATAAAAGGGTGATCTTGCAAATGTCTGTGAAACAGCATTTATGACTTGAAAATAGTATTATTGAGCATTGTTGTACTAAATATAAAGCAGTGTAAACATCATAGTATTATTAATTGCTTCTAAGCAGTAACAGATGACATTAAAAAGTCAACCTTTTAAGAGATAACAACATAAAATATTACAGAAAGAGAATGTGGGAGACTTAGTACTTATTTTAAAATATCAAGTAGAAAGCCCAGGAAAGGCAACATGTGTTGTTCTGGTCTCATTATATCACAAGATGTATTTATAGTGAAATTCCAAAGATTTTGGCAGTGTTGTGCTCTGAATTGAAACAGCTTTTGAAGAAAAGATAATATTTTTGTAGGAGAAGTCATAAGGTTCTTATGAAGCCAGTCATTTGGCAGGGCATTAAATTTTATTTCCTGACTTTGGCTGTATGTTCTAGGCTGGAGGTTAACAACCAGCCACATGGCAGACACTGACTCCAGCAAGTCGTATTGTAATAAATAATAATTGCCCATTTGTTTCATCTCAGGCATGTAAAATCCTGAATTTGATCCCAAGCAAGGTGATGGAATGAAGAACTAGATTACATGTTGCTGCTCCTGTTCAGCGTTTGACATCTCCTGGGCTCCTGGGCAGGAGCTGCAGGATTGTGCATACAGTGGGGGCAAGTGTTATTTGTCAGGTCCTCACCCCTCCTCGGCTCTGTGCCACGAATCAGCCCCGCTGGGGAAAGCACGCTCCTCCTACAGCACTGCCGGGGGGTCTGGCTTGTGGGGAGACAGTGGAGGAGCTTGCTCAATTTATATGGGGGTCTTCTGGAGGTAGAGACAGGTACACTGTATAAATACAGAGGTGCCTCTCCAAGTAGTATTTTTCTAAAAAGCCTCCATATTATGCAGGCTCATGTCTTATTTAATTTACCCTTAAACAAAAAGCCTTCCTTGCATTTGTATCTAGCTGCGTGTTTCTCCAGTTCCTCTATGTCTCTTAATGTCTCCTCTTCACAAAGTCAGATTTCTTTTATAAAAATCTCCACTGCCAAAAAGCAAAGCTTCAAAAGACAGCATGACAAGCTACAGGCAAGCCCAAGGTTCATAGTGAATTTGTACAACATGAATGGCACCACCATGCATCAAGCAGTGCCTGATAGAGCAAAATCATCCCACGACCTTATGGCTAAGACTCCATCAACTGTGCTGGTCCTTATGAGCAAGTGTAAGTAGGTGCAGGCTCACAGCCCATCAGCAGAGCTCCCACCACCCGCACTCACTTCTATTGGGATCAGGGCTGCGAGGTTTGAAAAATGCAACGATTTCCTTGAGACCGGCTCCTGCCCACAAGCTGTTCTTCCAGGGGCAGTAGCTTACCATTAGTTATTTTTCTTTCTACCATTAGGTTTCACTCTGACCCAAGTAAATGTCCAGGTAGTATGTTAGCTTTGTGATATCTCTGTCTCTGAAGAATGTGGTCCTTATTTCTGTGGTTAAGCTAAGAGAAACCTTGATTCTGATTCTTAGGGACCATCTGTGTTGGGTTTCTTCTGGTGAGGATGTTGTCTGGGGTTTTTTAAGATTTGATTTTTTTTTCCCCTTTTGAAGTGGATGCCTGTTAATCCGAATGTATTGAAAAGCAAAAATTTTCTAAAGGCGGCCATGTGGTTCTCCTCCCCTCCATAATTTCTCCCTTCCTTCACCCCTTGGGATGCAACATTGCCCGGTTTAGCAGGAACACAGAGTTCCCAAAACCATCTACCAGAGCTTTGGCATAGCGACAAGAACATGAGCAGCCTGAAGATTTCAACCACATCCTTTCAGGCCTGCAGCTAGGACTGAACACTCGCATGAATTATGTGTGTGAATGTGACCAGAAAAACACAGGAAATACTGCAGCAAGCATATGGATCTGAAAAGGGATTCATTATCCTGTGAGCTGCATGGTCCAGAAGGATGTTGTTTAAAAAGCTCTCATCTGGTGTAGCTGCTAATTTTTCTTGAAACAGTGGGAGGATTTTTCAGGTTTTTCAGCGCTCACCCAACCTGTGAACCAATGCTATTCCATGGGTCTTTTATAGCCAGAGGAGATCATCAGCAGGCTCTGAGCAATCAACAGAGTAACTATTTTTAAGAATACATTTAAGGGAATTGTGGGATCTCATGACTGCTCAGAAGCAAAAAACAAACATAAAAGGTTTGCCGTGATTCTCCCAGCTCAGGGTGCACCTTACTGCATATGTTGCACACACAGAGCACGAAGTATATGTAAACATGTGTCCTGGTTTCAGCTGGGATGGAGTTAAGTGTCTTCCTAGTACCTGGTACGGTGCTGTGTTTTGAGTTCAGTATGAGAAGAATGTTGATAACACTCTGATGTTTCCAGTTGTTGCTAAGTAATGTTTAGACTAAGTCAAGGATTTTTCATCTTCTCATGCCCAGCCAGCAAAAAAGCTGGAGGGGCACAAGAAGTTGGGAGGGAACACAGCCAGGGCAGCTGACCCAAAGTGGCCAACGAGGTATTCCA
>JANZLQ010000001.1:25982678-26026564 GCA_026212715.1 Elanus axillaris | reverse complement strand
GCACAAGAAGTTGGGAGGGAACACAGCCAGGGCAGCTGACCCAAAGTGGCCAACGAGGTATTCCATACCATGGGATGACACATTCAGGAAATAACTGGGGGGGGGGAGTTGGGATCGCCGCTCGGGTACTTACTGGGTGTCAGTCAGCAGGTGTTGAGCAATTACTCTGTGCACCATTTGTACATTCAAATCCTTTTACTATTACTGTTGTCATTTTATTAGTGTTCTTATCATTATAATTACTTTCTTCTTTTCTGTTCTATTTAACCGTTCTTATCTCAACCCATGAATTTTACTTTTCCCGATTTTCTCCCCCATCCCACTGAGTGGGGGGAAGTGAGTGAGCGGCTGCGTGGTGCTTAGTTGCTGGCTGGGGTTAAACCACGACAACATGTGTCTGGTGAACGCTGGAAATGGTGCAGGTTTGTGGGCTACCTGCACCCTGCAGTGGCACCTTTCCAGGTGACAGGACACAGCAGGTTTGCACCTGTACCTGGAGAGAAGCTGGTAAGGCAGAGGAAGCCCTTGCACATCTCCCCAGCTTAGCTGGGCCTGTGTCCAGTTCGAGACATTAGACTCAAGAACGGCGAGGCCAGTTAAATGGAGAGCAGTGACAAGCGAAGGCAGCGAAACACCGCTGAAGAGAGCGGCTGAATGACGGTGGGGGCAGAGCAAGTAATTGGCTGCATCCCAGAATACCAAAGGAGGCATAGGCTAGCCACCCCCTCCAGAGGCAAAGGGAGGCCACAGGTTTTTCCTTTTCTTTCAGGGATGGGGAGAAATTATGTAAATTCAGCTTTCACTCTCCTTGCAATTCCCAAGAAAACGCAGTTATTAAAAAAAAGTCAATGGGATTTTTGGCATGCAAGCTCCCCCTGGTGACAGGTAAGTGTAGTTCCTTAGCAGTAGTCCTGGTGAATTACTAAATGGCAAGAACAGAGGAGTGTAATTATATTAAAGACTGACTGCAATTTATAATTTCCAGCTAAAATCTGTAATGTTACTACATTTCACGCTCATGCCAGAGGTTTTCATCAAATCCATGGAGTCGTTAGAGCCTGACTTTTCTTCAAACTCACTCTTAGCAAGATGAGAAGAATTACAGAACCTATGACTGATATGAATGTGTCTAAACCTTTAGAGAAGAGTCTACCTTTTCTGTAATTTGTCTACATTTTTTCACAATGAAATTGAGTAAACTGATACTCTTGCTTGTGCTTTCCAGAAAAATTGAGAGCAATTCTTGCTTTCAGGCCCTGACTGTGAATATGAGTACCAGATAGTGTGCTTCCTTGGTGTAATTACATTCTGGCTGTACTGGATGCTGGCTCTGGGGTATTTTGATGCCTTAGGCAAACCAGAAGAGGCAGGTTTCTCACAAGCTCAAGTCACTCACACAATAAAGAGCCACTGAAGATTTTGCCCCTGATGTTTTGCTGCCTGTGGCAACTGCAAAGTGGGACTGGTTGTACCTACTGTAATGCAAATAGTTTACAGTGATTGCTTTTTATGTTGAATAACTGATTTCTTAACATTGGCTTTTAATTTGCCAGCAATCAAAAAACCTGAAATATAAGGATTTGCTGGGGTTTCAGTTGTCAGTAAGCTTAATGAGTTAAAATAAAAGTATTTGAAATCTAAAATACTATGAAAAATGTCAAAATAAACCTTTCACTGTTTTCATCTTCTTTTCTCCTCTCCCAAAAAGCCAGTACAGAGACACTGTCCCAGACCCCTTCTGATGTCTAAGCTAGGACTTTGGTTTTGCTGAATTGGTGTAACAGAGAAGCACCCTGGTTGTGCATAGGCATTACGTACTGAATTATTTTACGTTGCTTTTACACGTGGGAAAACCCACCTATATTACTGTGCAAAACACCGTAAATTGCTGTGTTTTGCTTTGCCTCCCTTGATTCAAGGGATTTGTACCCTTACTCTGTGAAAATTGTTCCTTGTAGCAAAGCGATGCTGTTCTCCGTCTCCCATTGAAGTCTCTGTGGTCGGGCTATTTTGGAGAACTGTTCTCCACTAGATGGAGGTTTCTGATTCCGTGTTATGCAGGAAAGGGTCACTGTTTTCCCAGATGCTGGGGGAGGAAGGGTCCCCCTTCCCACTTGTCCCCTGACCAGCATGTGTCAGCGAGCACAGCTCAGCCCCTGGTTAGGATTTCAGAGTCCTTCCTCCCCTTTCTGCTGGCTGCAGCAGCAGGACTTCACAGATCACCAACCAGCTCTTAAGGGTTAAAGGTATCAGCCTGCATCTGGATGGACTTTCCAGCAGGAGCCCCTCCTTGCTGGGTAAACTGCACCTGCTAGTTTGCTCCTGCTTTGCTGCTGGTTCACTGCCTGATTGCTGCTGAGGCAGCCCAGCTCCCCAGCGCCAAGTCCCCCATGTCCCCTGTGCCCGCAGCACCCTGCCAGGCTGCCTGCCCGGCCAGTGGACAAGACCACCTCACTGCCCAGGCTGGTGTCACACCTCGGTTTCAGGTTGGTGAGGACCCCACGTAAGCCTGGGCTCTCTGGAATTTGCTGTGTGCTGCAGGACCTCATGGTCTTTATTCCCCAGCTTTGATATCAAATCTCAGCCCCCACAAGCAGCTCTACCAACCTATGGGGAGCTGAGCTAGCCCTGCTCCTTCAGAGCAGCCTGGTGTGTCTGAGATTTCAGCACAGCAAAATATTTGCATAGTCTCAGACTTGATCAGGAAGTTAAGTAGGTAGAAATAATGAGAGGCCAATGTGGGGCGTTTCATTCAGTCTGAAGAGCCATAGTTGGGCACAAGGTCATATCTAAAACATACAAGCCTGTTATATGAGCGAAAGGAACAAGACATGCTTTTCTTGTCCTAAGAGTGTACTTTTTAGGAGAACAAGGTAGGCAGTCAAGTTGCAAAATGCTCAGCAGTGCAAGGTCCCACAGCTACATCTACACAACAGCGTGCTTCTCTCCTGAGGCCAGCTGGCTCCACACAGCTCACATCCATGCTGTAGACCTTTTTATGCTCCCAAATCACAGGGGTCATCCAAAATACCCAGTTGAAATGACCTCTGATCTGTGCCTAAACCAGACTGGGAATTTTCTGGGCAAGAGCTAGCTGGCACAGACAAACTGGGGACCTGGCTAATGGTTCGTCAGTGCAGCCAGAGTAGGTCAATGCCCAGAGGTGCCTCCTGGCACTCTCTAGTGTGTTTTTTTAGCTGCAGCCTACAAGACTTGGGTTCTCAGGGGCCAGCGTGCATTTCGGAGTTAGGAGCATGGATTCTTTGAAAAAGCCTGTTGAACACTAGGAACAGTATTGAAAATTAGGGAAATCTCTCTGCAGTTTTTTTCTACCTCTTTTACACAGTTGCCTTCCAGATAAGAGATGCAATTTTATGTGTAATTACAGTTATGTCTTATGAAGCAGTAATGATAGGCACAAGTCCCTTGGCTACACTTCTCTGTGCTAGAAAATGAGGAGCTTGTATGTAATAAGAGGACAAGAGTCAACCAGCACAAGCTGAAACATAGGAAATTCACCTTAAATGTAAGAAAAAACTTTTTTTTTTTTTTCTGTGACAGTGGTCAAACAGTGGAACAAGTTGCCTAGAAAGCTTGAGGAGTCTCCACCCCTGGAGACACTCAAAGTCTGACTGCATACAGTCCTAGGCAACCTGCTACAGCTGACTCTGTGTTGAGCAGGGGTTTGGACTAGACAGTCCCTGGAGGTCCCTTCCAACCTCAGAAATTCTGTGATTCAATAGCTGTTTTACTTACCATTTATGAAATGTAAACCTTTCATAACATAGTAATGACAAGCACAGTGAAAACTTCATCCCACAGCTGCCTATATCAGAATTCCGCCTTTCAGTCTACTGGGTGACATCTTACTTTGTGGCAATACGTTCCCTATTTTGGTAAGAGCGCTCTCTAAATGTCAGTTTGTCCAGGAGATACTGTGTCTTAGGAAAATGCCTCAGAACCAAAACTTAGGATTAGGGTAGGCTGCAAGCCCCGAAGAAGCTAGCTCTTAACATGATAAAAACCTCTCCAGCACCAGAGGGTGTTAATGAAACCAGAAGAGGGACTGGCTCTGACCTTCCAGAACTACTCTGGTGCTCCTAGGCAGTTAAGCTGACTTGATTCATAACTCACCTCATAGGCTTTGCTTTTGTTAGCATGAAATGCCTGCCGCAGAGGGAGAGGGGAAGGATTCAAGCCATCTTCAGTTTCAGTCTTCTGAAATGGATCCCAGGTGCTTGAGATGATCTCAGCAGCTCACAGGCACTGAGGTGGTAAAAACTGAAGAGGCTCATTCTCCCTGACAGATTCCTGCTTGGATGTAAGGACTACAGCTACAGCTACACTATCTGTAATATGAAGAAAATGGTAATTGCCTGCTATTCATATGCCACCCATGAAGCAACTGCGACAGGGATAATTTGATGTAAACACTGACCTATCAATCACTTGTTTAATCATTACAATGTTTTTGTAATTTTGAAGGTGTTTATGAGATACTTAAAAGAAAAGAAGAGTTCATTTCAATGTTTACAATATTACTGATGTCAGGTTATGCTGATGCCAAAATCCTAACTCCTTTGTCATCATAAGAAGGATCACAATGAAGATTATAATTATAACTCAGTAGGGGATTCACCAGCAAATTAACAGAGAAGCTTATAGATTTCTGACAGAAACCAAACAGACTGGATTAATTAAAAGTGAAAGCCACACAGCACGTGGAAGTATGGCAGAGAAACACCACCTTGGATTTTTGGCTCACCAGCAAAGATTTTGCTCCTGTCTTCATTTTAAAAAGTATAACTCACTGGAAAGCTTTTTGTCCACACCCTAAAAATCTCAGGCTGCACAGAGTATTCAGCAAGAGATTTAAAATCTGCCATTAACAAATTTTGCACTGTAACTTCTCCAGACCACAGAAAGAAATAACAGCCACAAACAGAGTAACAAAATTAGAAAATATGGATCCAGAATATAAACTGAACAGAATGCTGAGGGTACCATCCCAGGCCAGAAGAAGCTGTGAAACAGCAAAAGCTGCTCAGTCGTTACATGCAGGACTTCATTCACCCCATCATGTACTCAGGCTTCTGCTTCTCAGTATTACAGCCTCCCGTTCTCTGTCAAGGATTCTCTCCCCTCAGGATGTGGCAGTAAGTTTTTTTTCTCATCTGTTTAGGTTTCACAACCTCAGAAAAATTCCCATGTCAGCCAAAATACAAAAAAGTAGAGCCACAGTGCAGTTGTCCAGGAAAAAGACAGCAGCTGGATAATGCTGTCCATTAACGTTGAAGTCAGACAAGAATGCCTAAAGAAAACTGAAACACAGCTGCTCAGAAATGGTTCATGAAGTTGTGGAGATGAAAATGTTCCATAAGTTTTTCAGTAAGCTTGTGAATGCAAAAAAACTTAATTTCTTTTGTGTTTTGAACTTGTATAAAAATTAAATTAATTTTCCTATCACATGTCTAGATTTTTATGTTTAACAAACTAGGCAAAACTAAATGTTTTGATACTGCTAATACTACATGTTTTGGTGACATGTTTTTTCCTTTTTTTCCTCAGAAAGGAAATTGTTGAATTTCAGGGTTTTTTCTAATCACAAACAAACAAAAAAATTGTATAGCTCCAAGGAAGTGCAAATATTCAGCTATTGAAGTCTGCTACTGTCATTTTTATAAATGCTCTGGCCTGAATCCATCCTGCTTAAACCAAGCCAGGCATGGAGTTACCCTGGGCTTGTTATAGGCTGCCAAGTGAAGAATCAAGCCCTTGAAGTCTCTCTCTCTCTCTGCTGACTGTATGAGGAATCACAGGCAAGTGCGTTCAATATTAAAGTACCTAAAGGTAGGTGGCCATCTGTGCTTAGCTACAAACCCAGGCTGCCCTTGGATATTCCACAGGGACAGTTCTTATGCTGCCACAGCAGTGAGCAAGAAACAAGGGAAATAAAGACCTAGGAAGGACAGGTAAAGCAAAGATGGCTTTGCCTATGTTACCTTTCTACAGGGTTTATCATTATTACAACAAGGAGGAGAATCACATATTCTTGTACTTAAAACCAAAACAAAACCTCCCCAATGTTTAACAAATAATCCTGCATTGAGCAAAAACCTTTGCCAAGCAGCATGGCCAAAATTAGTGAGATTGTGGTGGCACTGGCCCAATGTAACAAAGGATGAGCATTTCCAGTTATATATTCTAGCCAAGGGGGCCATAATTAAAATCTTGGTGAAATCTGATCCAAGGTTCCATCTACATCTGACCTGTGGCTGGAACTAAGTTTAACTGCTGGTTATTGTATGATAATCCAGTCATAGCTCTAAAAGACCTGGTACATCCAATCTGGACGGGGTCTTACACATCTCATATCTCCTCAAGTCTGCCATGGTATTCGGTATTGCAGAAGTACCTATTTCCCCTTATTCCTTATACACTACTTTTAAAGCTTGCCTTTTATACTTAACAGAATCCTATACATATTTAGCACATAAAAACATTGCTACCTACACAGGTTAGTTAAGTTTTGCAGAGAAACTTTCTGACAAACCCTAACTGCCTGAAGGGCTGTGAACTGCAAAGGTTTGTCTGAGCTGTACAAACAGAGCTGATCAGGATGAGGGTCCTATTCACAAGATTAAAGTCTACATCTATAAATGTCCCTGGAACTAAAAAAAACAAAACCAACCTTCTGTGCCATCCAGAGACCCCACCACACACAAAATTATAATAAGGCAAGTATTTGTTTTCAGAAAGGGAATGAACCTATTCTCTTTTATTTATGTACATTTATTTTTGACATTGTTGTTTGGTTTTGGGTTTGGGTTTGGGTTTTTTTTAAAAGGGAACCTACAAAATGATCTTATCCACAAAATCCAGTTTGTGGAAGGGGTGGGCTGGGGAGTGGAAAGGTGGTTGTTACAGTTATCAGTGGTTCTGCCACACATCAAGAGATTATTTTGCTGTATAAGATTTCATTCCCTTGCTTTACTAACTGGAGTTTCTATCACATATTTCTTTTGATTTGGGAGCAAAGCACTGTAAACAAAGCATAGGTAGAAATGCTACATTTTGTTCTTACTGCTCAGAAGTCTGCAGTTAAGCAGCAGTTTCCTTTTTCATTTTGCTTCTGTTGTGTATGCTGCCAGCCAAGTAGCGTGCAGTGGGTTTGCCTTGCCCTGGACCGGCTGTTGCAGCCCTCCCCGGCACCTGGGGCACCGCCAGAGCCACACGCTACCTTTGTGGCAGGTTTTTCAGCACTGCTTCATCTGTCCCCACCATAAACAGATCTCTGCTGGCCAATAGATGTTTTAAACCCTAATGGAAATTGCCATTTGAATGGAAGCAATTTAGTTTGAAGTTAAAACATATGGCATGGAAAAAAAGCCATGCTAAGGTTCTGTTACAGTGTACTTTTCCACATCATGGCAACCATAACTATCTCCCATCCCGACTAGGTGCAAGTCTCAGTCCACCCAACATCCAAACAGCAAAGACTCCTTCAGTTCAGGTTCTCCAATACAGCATTTTCCCCAAGAATTAATTGCTGAAGTAAAATCCCTTAGAAATGCTTATGCATTTGCTTTGAAGACTGGTTTGTGAAGCCTCAATAGCACTTTTGGGCAAGAATGCATTTGTGATTTTTATTAGAAAAGATAAAGTCTTGAATAACTGCTGTAATATGAGAAATGGCCAAGAAAGCAGGTCAGAGATTTCCCAATAAGAACCAAGGAAGGAAAAATTTAAAAAAAAAGAGAAAATGTTCTTGGTTGCCACTATTAGCAGGAACAGAGGAAATTAAATAGGTATGAGACTCAATTCCCTTTCTCACATGTAAATCACCATTTAATATATTAACATATTGGGACCAGAACTCTTTTTTTTATCCTTATCAAAAGGAACAGTAGCTGTGAACAAAGTACTTGTTCCTACAGACAAGAAGGGAATAACTTTTGTAAATGTTCATTGAACTTAAGGCTAGGAGAGGACAATTATTTTCATATAATTGAATCTCTAGCATAAAGCACACCCTTCAACCTAATTCTGCACTTAGTTTGTAATTTATGTTGAATGATGGCATATATTTTAGAATGCAGAAATTAAGACTTCTTATGAAAGTTAAGATTTATCTAATTATCCTTAACCTTTCCCTTCATTTACTTACGGCAGGTAGGATGATAACATTGTTTTATTTTGTACATAGCAGTCTATATAACTAATATTTGTCTCGTCTCTACCTTTAAATGGAATTAGATGCTGCAGTTGAAATACTAAGCATGGGTTCATACTGTCTTGAGCATCAGCTTTCCCAGGTGTTGACTGATGTGATTTTCTAGCTGTAAAACCTATTTCCTGCTTTTTCCCTCATGGCTTATTTTAAGGTAGTCAGACTACAGAGTGTCTCAAACTGGAAACATAAACTAGCCTGGAGCAGCATGTGGTGAATTGTAAGAACTGCAGAAGTTGCCTGGGAAAATGTAAGGTGTTTTAATTTAAAGAAGACACGCTTAGAAAATGCTACCTGTAAACTTTTAAGGCCAGTGAGTTCTAATACCTATTTTGTGACAGTGGCAGAGCTATTGGCTTCTGTTATTACGGAGCAGCTGATTCAGGTTTGAAAATGTGGCCCTTTATTTGATGGAATTACTGTAATCCTTTGACAGAAGGGAACAATTCTGCCAGTCCTGTGATTTTGATCTACTCTCAGACAGCCGCCTGGCTGCAAGTGGTACTGGTGTTAAAAGCAAGGGTTTAGCAATTCCAGCAAATAAACACATTGCCCAGGAAAACCTGGCTTCCAGACAGCTGCTTTCTGAGGGGGGATTCTGACCATCTAACAAGCTTCCCAGGACCCGTCAAAGCACAGCACCTTTGAAGATATGCCTGTGTTGGCTGAATTCAAGCACACTTATCAACAGCTCTAAGCCTGTCTCTGAACTATGAAAAATTGGGATGAAAAAATGTCAGCTGAGAAACTTTAATCCTCTCCTGGTTGCAGCCTCCAGCTGCCCAGCCGCAGCAGCACATGGAGCCGTGCAGTAGGAGAGCCTTGCAGTACTGTCCGGCTTCATTACCAATGTGGAAGTCATCTCTGCATGTTTTTCTGCTCATGTTGTTGTTCAGGTGTTTGACCAAGAGCCGTCCTCCACAGACTCAGCTAAGAAATGTTTTCTGGCTTTTTCCAAAGGGTAATTAGCATTGGGCTGAGATTGTTACAGGCTGAAACATCCACTTGGCTGGCTGCAGGGGCTTCTGCTGTTCGTTTGAACTCTGAAGACTGGCTGACTTCTGCAGTCTGAGGGCTAGCAAGGGAAGGAAGGAACCAGCAGAATGAGATGTTTACATACTAGCAGAAGTTGCCTGGGGTGACAAAAGTCTCTCTGTTTACTCTTTTGGCTACTCTAAGTGGGAGCTGCAGTCGCTTCAGCCACAGCGCAGATGACCTCTGTCTCTGGTCCATGTTCTGGCCAGCTTGTGGAGGACCGACAAAAGCCTTTCTGTGCTGAAGCAGCTCCTTCACTCTAGTCTTATGGATCCAGTGCTGCTTCAAGCGCCTTCTGAGAGGGAAAGATGGAGTGGCAAGTGCTGTGTGAGAGAACAAAATGGAAAGCAGCCAGACATTTGCAACATGAATTTTGCTGCTCTCATACAGTCTTCATTGTGATAGTTTAACACTGAGACTTTTGACTGGGAGAAAGTAGCATGAGCCCCCAAATTTGTCATTTAAAAGGCTCACCATGAGGGCTGAGTATTGTATGGCTGAAGCTAAGAGAAGGGGTAGTAATAACCAGCAGACATTTAGAAAATTAGTCAGTCCTTGTTGCTTGGTTTCTGAATGATCATTCACAAACATCTATGAGGCCATGGTGACCTGCTGGATATGCTGATGATCTGATCTGCTCCAGATCAGATATGTGACCTACATAAATCCGTCTTATTTGCTAATGCTTCAGATCATTTGTTTTCATTTAGTCATCAGCATTTGTGAAAGAGATGCACATTAGAGGAAAAAAAAAGTAGATGAAATTGCATGATTTAATAATATCTTGGTCTCATAATCATAACAGACACATTAGAATCTTTTTCTCCTCCTCGGCCTGAGCTTAGATATAAAATAATGATGTAGCACACAAGGGTTTTTGCTGATTTATAGCTTGCTAAAATGTCAACATAGTTTAAACTGCCACACTGGTGCTTCAGATTGTTTTTATTCTAAACGTTGAAGGCCCACCCACCATGTCTGGTGGCCTTTGAAGACTGCATCAGCTGTAAAGGACAGAATGACAGCGTGACTTTGCTATTTCTTGGATAATCTAAACAGGAGTCTAAGAATACGTAGTGTGCCAATTTTCTGTGTCACTTTGTTTATCTCATAACTCAAATTTTAAAGCCACATACAACATTAATTTATAGCATTTTACAAACATTTGTTGTAAATAAACAGTAGCTTTTTGAAGTTATTTCTTCTTTATACCCGGAAATTAAGATCAATTACAAAAGCTGACTCTTCTTTCTTTGAAAACAGTAAGAAAAAGTCTCATTAACTGCTGGAGGAGTGGGATCAAGCCCTGTGGAATAACAAATGACCTGGTTGTGTTCAGACTCATTGACCACAGGAGTAAGGGCAGACCTTTGCATGTTGGTTATCAAGCTTCAAGTGATTAGTTTTGCTTTGCCATGAAACCTTGGTTAACAAAAGCTTACAGGCATGAGTATCGTTCAGAGTCCTTTGACAGAGTTCCACAGAGCAGCATTTTTCAGTCTTTCTCAACAAAGAACAACCTAACTTGTAGAAAACTTCCAAAGGCTGTATCAAGCAGACTGTTCACAGTTGCCCACATGTATAAAGCAATATTTTCCACATCCATTTACTTTTATTTTGTCTTCTCTCCCTCACGTTTTTTCTGTTTGCTCGCTCACACACATGGGAACTGTCAAGGTCTGGGTCTGTGTGTTTTATTGCTGGCACATCACAGATTACTTTTTGATGTTCTTTGGACCATTGGCAGCTCAGAGACCACCCAAGAGAGTGGCTGCATTGGGACACACCGGGGCTGCTACCATCAGCAAGGCTGGGCTGCTGCTTTTGTCCTGGGTCTGCCTGGAAGCAGGGCTAGCCTCCTGCCACAGGTGGTCTGGTGTGATTTATGAATGTGAGCATCAGCAGATGAATTAATTGCTGCCAGGCTGGCAGACTGAAGCCACTCTTCTAGGTGGGAATGAAGAAACTTAAGGAAAGGTATGTAAAACACATTTTCTGTTTGCATACAAATATAATTCATGGTCTAGTTCTTAGTTCATACGCAGTAATCACCCCCGATCACTGTATGCCACAATTCTTGTCATATTGTGTTGATGTTACATAGCACCCAGGAACATGCACCAGGGATTAGGTCTATGCTGCATTAAACCTTGTTCAAGCATTTAACAGAAGTCAGTTGTTGCACCAGGGAACTCCCACTGGGATGTAGCAATCGAACCCAGGAACAGATACAGACTGTTAGGGAGGAATATGGCAGTCTTTGTCCCAGCATGCTGGCGACCAAAATGTTCTCAGGCTGTTTCTCAAATTCCTTAACTGAGAATTTTGAGGAGAATTTGGAAGTGGCTGTGGAGACTGATAGTTGTATCTCTCCAGCATTCAGTACAATGTGGGAGAAAGCATGAATATGCTCATTTAAAAGTCTAGCAAATGGAGCACTGAAGCTGGCCCTGTCCCTGATTTGAGATGAGAGCGGGTGGTGCTCATAGGCTGCAAAGAAACTTAATTTTCCTTGAAATCATAAATAGACACCATTAGTCTGAATATCTTGGAGGGAACCAGTGGAGGAAGCTCAGGAGGGAAAGCGAGTTGCTTGGTGGTGGCTTAGGAAGTGATCATGGAAATGATTCAGGTGATTGTAACTGTGGAATAATGAATGCAGGAGCAAAGGTACGTTTATAAAGCTTAGAGAAGGAGATGTGGTAGTAGTGAAGACCCTGGGATAAGGAAAGTTTCCATGACTTTTTACTGGATAAATGGTAAAGACCATATTGGACACATTAAGCAAGAAAAAATTTGCAAGACTTAGATGAAAATTGGATATGGTGGTCTAGTGAAGCATGGAAATCAGAAATGTGTAAGCCTGAACAGCAGGAAAGAATGGTGGTGTTGTCCATAGTAGATGAACAAAGCATTTTGGAAAGGACTGCAGATCAAGAGCTTGATTTTGACCACTTTGAGAGAATGTCTTATACTGCTGCAAGCTTCCGCCAAAGATCCACTCTAGAGTTTTAATTTGGACAGAAGAAACAAACTCTTTCCATCAGTGTCTTTATAATGGTGCTTATTAATTCTGCATTTGAGGAGCACACTGTTGAAGATCAGGAGTACTGTAAGAGTAGAAGAAAACTTGTAGCCTCTGCCGCCCATCCTCAGAGGCTGGAGCAATGGGAGAAGGACCATCAGAAGACGGCAATGGGAAAAGTGTTACAAACAGTGGAAGAAGAACCAGGGCAAAGAAGCAAAGACATCAACAAGTTGGAAAAGATGAAGACAGAGATCATTAGGCAGTTTTGCCAGGAAGCTTTCAGGCTGAGTCCAAGGGCAACTTGATCAAAGGAAGTGGAGGATGTAGTGGGAGGGGGAGGGGGAAAGGTAAGGTGGAATCAGTGAGCATCATTTTTGGTGAGCTGAATGGTAGAGGGACAAGAGTTGGGCAGCAGCTGGGGAGGCAAGTAGGGTTAAGGATGGGGTTAATGTTTTTTAAGGGGTTACTAACCAAAGCTTAAGCACTGAACTCTGACTTGTATGCAAGGAGAGCTTATCTAAACCAGCCAATTACGTAAAAATAGATTAAAGGTTTCAGGAACTGATTGTACAGCTGAGGGAGATAGATAGCAGGTCATTTATGCAAAAGGGAAACAAGAGAAAGCTCAAAATAGGCATTTGGGAAACTATAGCATTTTCCTGACTGGTTTACTGTCCTGCTTTTGCATGGAATATATATCCTTCTGTATTTCAGCTGTTTAAAACAAAAAAAATTATGTAGTAGGAATTAATTTTTTTCTGGTCAAACAAACACATTTTTGATCAGCAAGGTCAAAGTACCTAGGATGTGTGTTTCCAGTGTGTGTGCAGGAGGTAAGCTTTTAGTTTTTCGATGACCAGTAGTGACAGTTGCGTTTCTGATACCTTTGCCAAATGGGGCAGAGGGAAGACGAGACATATTTCTTACATTTAAATAAATTTGACATTGTAGTGGGCATGCAACTGACAATGTATGTTTGAAGATCACTAAACCTGTTTTTTTAAACTTCTATGAAGAAGAAAATGCTGAGAATGGAGGGTGACTAAGCTGTATTCTGTTGAACTGATGAAAGTCATAGAGAAGAAAAGCGTTTAGTAACTGCCCAGCTCCTGTGGCAGGAAGTTTCTGCCAGGCAGCTGCTCCTGCGGGCCCTGACAGTCCTCGGCTTCTGCTGGAGGTGGCCACAGCAGGAAGCCTTTCAGACTTTTCAGAGTTGGGAGCTCCCTAGAGCAGGGGACCGTGGGCTGGGCCTGGCTGAGCTGTACCCCAGTGCCTGTCACAGGGAGAGCCTTGGTGCTCTCCCGCTAGCACTGGCCAGCAGAAGGGAGTACATTTCCTCACAGGGAGCACCCGACGCTTCTGGAAACATCTGGCAAAACATCTTGTGGAGTGTTGAGAGTCTCTGTTACTTCCACTGTGCAGATGCCTACCTGAGCAAGAAAGCAGTTCCTTTTGTAACAGGAATGCACAGGCTTTGTTTTTATTACCACAGTATATGGATTTTAAACCTGTTACATCTGCAGGCAGTGAGCATACTCTTTTAGCTACAATGATAGTCAGTAGTCCTCAGGCACCAGTAGAGAGTGACTGAGACAAAAGATTTGCTCCTGAAACCCCAGCAGAAAGATGCACCATTTCAGCAGCAGGCAGCAGGTGCACTAGGACTTGCTTTGCAGGACAGCCCACTCCTATGCTTCCCTCTCAGGAAATCAAAGTCTTTTCTTTGACATTTCTATGCACTGGGCCACAAGTGGGATGTGATTTCTACATGACGTTTTGTCTGTAGGTATATCTGTCACATGCAAGAGGTGTTCCATGTTCCTTGATTTTGGAAATACAGTAGCACTTGGTCCAACACAACCCCTTAATCTCATTGTTCTCTTCCCTTGTATTTGGGAACAAATACAAACATATATAGATCACCTATATGTATATCACAGTGGGCCATGTAACCTAATTATGAGTTTGTTTGTTTCCCAGAATCAGTACTGAAATGCTGACTTAGTCTGGCCCTTTGGTTTTAAAGAGTGGAAAGAAACCTTGTTCCTGAGATCAGTCTGACTGGTGCAATTAGATGCTTCATCTCTGTTCCAGGGAAAGGAGGCATTTGAAGCTCTCACCTTGGTCAAAATATAGCCTTCAGTCAGTCATGGAGTTAATGTTAATATACTTTTATAAATTATAAGATGGGTTTATTAAGTTTTGATTTCATAAAATCATATAGTCATTCAGGTTGCAAGGAACCTTGGGAAAGCACGTAGTCCCACCTGACGCACAAAGCAGAATCTGCACCAAATTTAACCAGATTGCTCAAGGCTTTGTCTAGTCCACTACTGAAAACCTCCTGGGAGACAGACTTCACGGACTGTCTGGGAAACCATGCCAGTGCTTAAATATACTCAGTGAAATAATTTCTTCTTTATATTGAGTCAGAATATACTCTCTTCCAATTCATGACCCAACATCTTCATCTTTTGGCTAACCTCCCCATAGGTACAGGCAGGCTACTGTTAGATGCCCCTAAGTTGCTGCTTCTCCTGGCTGAGCAAGCTCAGGTCCCTCAGCCTCTCTTCACAGGTCATGCACTTCAGTCCCCTGACCACCTTGGGTCCTCTACTGGATTTGAACAAGTCTATCAACATCTTCTTGTGCAGGGGACAAACAGAGTATTGCAGACACAGCCTAATGCATGGAGAGTAATTGAGGACCTCTCCTGGTTTCCACAACCCTTCAAAGATGACAGAGAATGGCCTCACACTGACACTGGCTGGTGCCTCTGCACCCTCCCATGGAGCCCACCAGCCCCATAGACTTCTGGGGGTCAAGATTCCTCAAGGGATCACTGACTCAACCTTTCCTCTCCTCCTTGGACTTTGTCTGTGGGCACAAAGGCCTGGTAGACCTTCTCAGTCCAGACCAAGGCAAAGAAGGTATTGGGCACCTCAATCTTGTCTGTGTCAAGATTGCTCACCTCACTCAGCTGCAGGCCCACATTTTCCTTGTTTTCCTTTTACCGTGAAGGCAGGGGAAGGAACTCTTCCTGTAACCACTGACACCCTTTGCTAATTTCAACTCCAGCCGGGCTTGAGCTTTCCTAACACCATCCCTGTACTGTGGGCCTGTATTTTTTTTTTTCTATATTCCTCATTTTTACCTTGTCTTGACTTTCATCCACCGTATGCATCACCTTGGCATTGGAGCTCAGTCATGGGGTCCCTGCTTAGCCAGGATGGTCTTCTGATACAGCTACTTGTTTCCCTCTATCAGTATGGGCCACTCCTGTGCTCAGAGGAGGCTGACCCTGAAGACCTGCCAGCTCTTCTGGGCTCTGCCACTTTCACAACTGTCTCCCACTGCATCCAAGTTAGCCAAAGACCTGTGGCGGATGCTCATTTTCATTACATTAGTTTTGGGGGGTTTTTTGTTGTTTAATTCACTAAAAATTCATTTCAGTTGGGAAAAAAATAATGAGGAAGGAGTCTCAGAGAAGTCAAAACATATTTGACTGATCAATTCAAAACAAAATGTTCCATAAAAAAGAAAAATTCCTTTTCCTGTTTAGTTTAGAATACATGATTTTTGTTTTGATATTCTCATTTTTGCTGCGGTATACAGAACATATTTCATTTAGGATTGGCATAAAGTAGACATTTTTATTTGGCCATTATCCTCTTTGGCCAGGTTGGTTTGTCTGATAATTTCAAAGTGATTTGAGTTCTAAAATTCTGAAAATCAGGCTGCTTTGTCTGTAGCTCAGCTTTGCCTTTCACTGCCTTCTGAAAATCTGGAAACGTGTTTTTGATAGAGAGAGGATCAGCTCCAAATCATAAAACTAAATAACCCTTCAAACTTTAGGGAATTCAAATTGCCAACCAGACCTCAACCCTGAGTTTGGTAAATGTCAACACCATTCCTTGTGCAGTGAAGTGAGGTGAAGAAAGGAGTGTTAAATAAGATGGGGAGCTGCCTTAATTACTCGAATGAATTTATTTATTTTTTTCCAAGGGATATTTAACTCAGGAACACTTGGTTATTTCATATCTTGTGACACTGCTTAGCCTTCTAATCTGGTGCTTTAGTCAGATGGAGAGAAGCAAAAAGACAGCTGTTGATTAAACAGCATAGATGTTATTATGTGACTGCAAAAATGCCAGAAAGTTGTCCCATTTGCACTCATAATTTATAAGTAATCTAGAAATATGCTTTGAGGCAGTGACTTAATCTAAAAAGAATTACCAGTTCAAAGTGTATTAGCGCACGGCTGCTGAATATGGCTTGGCATTAAGGGTTTCTTCATCAGCATTAATTGGATTAAATTACCTGCAGTGAAATATGACCCCTTTGAGGAAAAACAATTCTTGTCCTGGCTTTAGAAGCACAAAATGAAGGGGTGGTGGTGGGTGGTGGTGGTGGTGGTGTGAGAAACCAAGAGGCAGTGTTCAGACAGGCTTTGTTTTAACGCAGAGTAAGAGTGAGTTTGAACATGCTGTGGGTGTGAAATCGTTGCCAAGGGGTGGTGGGAAGGGGCTGGGAGGGGGTTTTGCTATCAGACCTCCCAGGTGAAAAGCAAAGCCCCAGCCAGGGTGTGACATTAGGGAGCAGCAGTTGGGTTGGACAGGGTGTGGGCTGGGGACTTGTGGGGTCAGCAGGATGGCTCAGACCCTGCGAGCCACCTCCACACGCACGGGGAGAGCAAGGCAGGGCAACCCGGCGGGGAGGGCAGGGCAGGCACCGTGCATACAAATTCAGAGTTACCCACTGCCTGGAATAAGGGACATTAATCAGACAGGGTGACTCTGGATCAACATTTGCAGTCCTTCCTATTTGCACCTGGTATTATGAAGCTTGTGTAGTTTACATGGAACCAGTAACTTGATGTTTCTAGCTTCGATCTGATGTAAGTACAAACAATATCTTCTAAAATATCCCCATATATCCCCCAACTATACTGGCTTTCTTTTGGTTTTTTTCATGAGTAAAATCTTAGAGTCCATATTTGTTGCTCACCTTTACTACCATGCTTCACCAATGAATAGAAACAAACCCCAAACAACAGGGCAAGAACTGTGTTACTGGTGTATGAAGATTGAAAAGATAAGGAAATATCCTTTCTAATAAATTAGTGTTACCATAGTAGCAGTTGTAAAAATGGTTGGGGTGGCCTGAGTAATAACTTTTCATTCAGTGTCTAGCAGAATCTAAGCTTTCAGCAAACAATTTAGATATTGCTAAACAAAGATACTGGGTATGAATAGATCCAGCTTAGGAAAAAATATCTCTGTGGATAGAGCTCCAGCTTGATACTTGCTTATCCTTTGCTTTGTATTGACAAAGGGCAGGGCATATATCTTGAATAAGCCCGCTGGAGTGACCCTCGAGAGCCACTGTAATGTCCTCTTCTCTTGATTTGTTTTCACTGAGCAGGAACTGTATAGGTGAATGTGCCAGTGTGCTCCTGGGTGACATGCCCAGCTCCGATGTCTTCTGATCATCCTTGGCAGCTGTGGCAGGTTACTGCAATGTTACGTGGCTAGACAAACTTTTCATCTAAGAGTATGATTGCTATGATTTAACTAAGTATTTTTATTACCCCAGATTTTTTTTGTGCTGTAAATTCTGATGCTTTGTGCATTAAATGTATCTTTTCAGGAAAGCCACCAGCCTTTTCTGTCATGCATGTCCTTGTGTTACTTGACAGGACTTTCATGACCTGTGTGTCGATTCATGTTAACTTACTTCATTGTGGAGCTGAGCATCTTATTTCATAATGCCACACATAGGGTCAGTGAATTCTGACAACCTGATGCTGTCAGAATATCTTGAGGCTTATTAATAATTACATTGAGTGTTGTGCACTTATTGGTCAATGCAGGAAACCCTGTGAGTCTTTACTTCCAAATGACACTCTGGTATTAAATGACTGGCAGAGGTAAAGGTAGGCTGTAGAACAGAGGTTATGAAAAATCATTAAATAAGATAGATAGCTGCCTGCTATGTGAAAATCAATGGGTAATGCTAATTGATATAATTTCTCACCAGTTGCAATTTTAACATTGAATATTGCAATTAAACCACATAGCCAAAATTCTTCTCTCCTATCAAAAATATTGTTCCATGAAGCTTCATCATATTAACTGTGTATCACATGCCTTCTTTTCTGTCCATAACCTTCCCTTTTTCATCTTTGAAAAACTCCCTTAAAAAAATGATGCATTCTGGCTCCTAGCAATTCCTGTCTGAAATACTGAATAGTAGCTGTTAGATGGGTACTGTGAATGTGCAAGAAATGGCTCTTTAAGTCCAGAGGTAAACAACAGGAGACAAATTTGCCATACAAACACAATATCATTTTGAAATGAATGTCCATTAACCTATAGTTAGGTGAAATCATATTTAAAGTGTTTGTCTTACTAAAGGGTGTTGCTAAAGAGGCCAGCTTGGCAGTAGCTGAGCACCCTAAGTGTTTCTTCATGTATCACAGTTACTTAATTGGAAATGTTTTGATTATTGCAGGGCACACTTACAAGTACTGTGGCTTGAGAGCATTAATTTGCTTGTTTACATCTGAACAACAGTTTCCCAGGGAACCAAGTGCTGTCGTTTGTGGGGGAAAAAAAGAGAGCAGAGCCCAGCACAGAGCAGCGATGGGCTCCTGTTGGAAGTGGAGTTGGCTGCACTCCTGTTGTATGACCTGTTGTAAGATCCTGTTTTCAGCTATTTGTAACTGTTGAACTGGAATAACTTATGTTGAAATTTTTTTCAAGTGATGTATTTGGAAAAAATTATCCCATATTTTGGAGTGCTGTGGACATAAACAGTGAAGCGTAGGATCCTCCAGGTTAAGTGATGCTGGGGCCACAAGTCTTGGACCTACACCATCAATTCCTCTTACTCACAATTTGATGTAATATGGATCTTGCCCTGTATGCCTTAAGGGTGCACTCCTTTTTGAAAATTGTGCCTCTATGACAGTGGGGTGTTTGATTATCCAGCTGTGGTTATCCAAAGCAGCTGGGATGCAGTTTCTCCTCAACCGAGGAACTGATGCATAAGGGAAGCTTTTTCTCCTGACAATTAGAAACGGTGAGTAGAACTATGTATGGTCTGTAATCAAACCAAAAATGTTTCCATGTTATGGCAGTAATGACACCAGAAAACCTAACCTAATTCAGGCTTACATTTTGTTGAAATCATGCATTTTTGACTAAGAGTTATGTTCCCACTACAACTGTTTTTGTCAAAAACTAGGGAACCCAGAAGTTAATCTATCTTGTGCATTTTTTGCTGTTTAGATTTTTTTGAAAATAACAACCCTTCACCTCTGGAATCTCCTCTCTGTCATCTTTTCAGCTTGATTTTGCCTCCTTTTTTGAATTCTTCTATCACACCAAGGCGGAGCTGAGAAGATGGCATTAGGTTCATTCATTGAGGCCTGCTTGCTTGTACTGAACATGGGACAGGGAAAATAACTTCGCAATTTGTTTAACTTTTGTAGATCCTACTTCACTTGCTAGCTGAAACCAGCCAGTAGTGGGAACTTTACAACTTTCCTCAAACCTAAACTTCCAAATATCCCATGACAGGTATTTACCCTCTTCATCCAGCCCCATGTGGTATTTGGATGTCAACAGAATACATTCTCCTTGTGAGAAAAGATCCAATCTTGTCATGGCTTTGGTGCCAGCAGTTCCCTTTCTGTCGGGTGCAACGCTCTCTTTGTATCAGGACAGCTCTGCAGATCATGTGCAGACTACAGGGACACATGCTGGAGAACACCTCTGGTGCACACGGGAAGCTGATCATGAGGCCATGGGGTCTGCATGAGTGATGACCTTCTGCAGACCGGTCTCAGAAAGAAGCTCAAGTTGAAATTCTGGTAGAATAATTTCCATGTCTACTGTCTTTTTACTTACTTGAGATGGGCAATACTAAGCTGATCAAAGATTACCAAGGAAAAGAGAAGTAAATACTGCTCTGTTCTGCAAGGTGTCTCTCAGCAGTTTTTTCAACAAAATATGGTAAATTTCTTAAGAGCCTATATTGAAGGAAGAGACTATTTCTGTTGGAAACACACCATAGGATTGTTTGAACTAAGACAGCTGTGAAAAAGGGAGTCAGTACGGGCATTAAAAAACTTGCCATTAGTTTGATTTTTTTGTTTGTTTCTTCCTTCAGGAAAAAAAATGCCTGGTGTGAGCTAACATGACTTTAACTGTGACTTCTCTATTTTCAGGGATTAAGCATCTGAAGAGTCAGAGTGATTCAGTGTTTCCAGAGGAAGAAGAGGGAGTTAGTGAAAGGGAAGAGGAGTGGGACCATTAAATGGCGTGGAGCCACCTTGAGCCCCATCATGGAGAGTAACTGAACTGCGCAGCCGTGCGTGCGTCAGACCATTCCCCACTGCTTGTGTCCCCGCACCACAGCGCTCGGCGTGTCAGCGGCTCCGGGGCTCCCTGGGGAGCACCCTCGGGTGGGTTTTACAGCCACCTGCAAATGTGTTCTGTGATCCTTATACCTGAAGATAAAACAGTTATTTTAAAGTCATTTTTCTTTCATTTTCTATGACTTAGAAATGTAATTTGCAAATGTGTTAGCGATCTGACGTCAGTACTGCCAGAGCTTAACTCCCACGTGTGAGCTGTACTCTAAGGCCTGTTGTAAATAAAACTAATTTAAACCTACAAAATATATAATATGTTCATTTAGACAAGACTGTATACTGTACAGTGGGTTTGTCTATCGTGCAGAGGAATGTTCATATAAAATGATCCTTTCAGTTAAGGGCAGCTTTTACCGGTATCGTTAGAGTTGCTTGCAGTAATGTAGATAGAAACAAAGTAAGCAGAGGTGACTCTTAGTCTAGAGAAGGATGCAAAGACACTCTTCCCCACGTTTCCTGGATATACAACGCTTAAAGTACTTGTCTTGCTTTTGGTTTGAGGCTGCCTAGTCACATCAGCCAAAACAACTTCTCTTTACGCAAGATCATTGTTATCTGAAGGCATTAGAAAAAGTTTCGGTTTGGGAGTCAGGGATAATACGGGAGTGTGCAAGACCTATGAGCAGGGTCCCACACACCAGCTGAGCCATGGGAAATGCTGACATTCACTTTCATCACCTGCAGCAAGTACAGGGTACAGCTTTCTCTGAGAAAGAGGGCCAGACTATGCTGTTTGTCACAGTTTTGGCCAGTAAATGGTAGCATATCAAGCTGCAGTGATTTAGCATGTGTCTGAGCCCTAGGGTTTTTGGTTGAAGTTTGGCATGGTTCATACCAACATTTTTATTTGTTAGACCATGCAAACTCTATGGTATAAAATGAAATAAGGTGGAGAACGAAAATCATGTTTCTTCAAAGTTGCACTTGGCAGATCCTTTCCTTTTTTTTTATCGATGGCCGATTTTTAAACCAAGTCACTGTTTTGTACTGTTTGCCATTGATACAAAGTTTTACCCATGGTTTAACTTTCCACTGCTTTAAGTCTCTTTTAAAGGGCTTAGCTAGCAAAAAGGAAAAAAAAAAAAAGGAGAGATGAAGTGTATGAAAACACAGAACCTTTTGTCTATGCCTTGCATGGTAATTTCACCCTCAAACCGAGGTCTTCCATGAAGACCTGCTGAGAACAGGATCTGTCAACAAGTGTTTCTGTATATTTGGGAGCCATCTTTTTGCCCTCCATGTGTATCTCTGTATCTGTCCTCTTCATTGCCATTTTCTGTAGAAAAACTGTAAACAGGATCTGTGACTCCAGCTCAGCATAGGTGTTCAAGAAGGACTAAAAGAAAGACTCTTCAGTTTTACAGAAGCAGCCATGGGACTTGTGGGACCGAGGGCTTTTTATGCCACAAACAACAAAAAGAAGGAAGTAACCCTTAAAGAAACCATTCAAATGGACTGGTTAAGTCTGGAAGGGTAGCAAGAAGAGCTGGGCTCTGGTCCCAGCTTTGCTGCAGCTTTGCTTTTGCACAGCACCAGGCTCTTCACATAGTCTCTCATCACCACAGTACTCCCAGCTCTAAAACAGCCATTGGTGTTTAACCTTCACCATCTATCTGTGTTGCTAGCTAATAAAGCTCTTCTGATATTGATGGCTTTTTTGCTGATTATCAGTACTCACAGGCTTCAGATGAGAACTCTTTAGGACTTATGGGCAAATGAAAAAATGTGCGTGATTTATAATAGTTGATACCAAGACAACCTATCGAACACTTTGGAATCTCAACATTTCATAGGCAACACAAAACATCATAAGAACTTGGAGAATCCATCACTGAACACCCAGTTTCAGGATGACTGCTGGACTTGAGGATGATTACCCTTTATAAATAATAGGGAAAAATAGAAAACAGATTTATTTTGAACTGGATCTGCATGTTTCCAGGGTCATTACTGCAGCAATGAGAGGACAGTTGTGTTTTACAGCCATGATCTGGATGAAGCATCAAGGTCCGATAAGAGCCTCAGATAGCCACGCTACTATTTAGATGCATCTCTAAATCCAGGTCTTATCATGAACCCATCTCTAAATATTCCAGCTGTGTTTTATCATTTTAAAAGCCTGTTTCTTTCTCTCACTTGACCTAAGGTTATGCAAGCAGCATGTCTGACTACAGGAGTAGACTTGTCCTTTCTGGCAAAGAGATAGGACTTGACTTGTTGCAGAGATTTTTTACTGTGGATCCACCCTGACATCATTTGCTGGTGGGACCTCATCTGAAGGATAAAGTCAGGATGCACATTTTTTTGTACACCAGCCATTTTTTAGCTTAAAAAGATAAGCAAACCCCATTTGTCTGATCTTCTCTTTGTGAGGCATACAGTAAGTGGAGAAAAAAGGAAAGAATCAGGAAAACAACAGAGCCCACAAAAAAAGTGCTTGTCATGAAGCAGAGCTAAAACACTGCAGTGGATTGTCAGTGAACCCCATGACAGAAATATCTGGGTGTGGGGAAATCAGAAGGGAGGGTCAGGAAAAGCTGTCTGCTTACTAAACTGGGTCTTTTCTGGGTTTTGGCACAGCTTCTGACATTTAAAAACAGCAGCCTTAGATAGTGAGCCTCCCATATGCTTTGGTGTGTAACTGAAAGCTCTGGTTGTCTCATAGCACAGTGAGCTCCACGTAGGTACACCTGAGCAATGTAGATCTCTTTGTGCGAGTCAGTGGTCAACCATTGTTGCCCAAGGTATTTATGTCACTAAAAGCATGGTTTAAAACCAGAAAAATCCATTAATATCATCTTTTGTTTTAGTGTAAACAAATCAGTGGGGATGGAGAAAGTAGATAAAAAGTTAGTGACCACCAAGTGCCTCAAAGAAAATGCTAATATGAAAACACCTTGAAGGAAAATGGTGATGACATATTCTCTGTTTGAGCTGTCTCCTCTCACAATACCTGCTCCTGCTGGGGAGTCTTACAGGTTTGCTGGGAGCAGGAGCTTTAGAGATGGGTTGTATTAGTCTATTTTCCACAAACAGGCTGATGGAAAAAGAAAGAAGAAAAAAACTACTCAGGCAAGTAATGAACGTAGTTCTTTCTTAATGAGCAACTCTGATTTGTGTCTTTTTCCTCTTCCCCTCTCTGTGTTCTTAAACCTACTGCCTTTCCATGCTGTGGTAGGTTTGCTGTTGCTCTTACTTTCAAGGTATTGTAGGAAATGTTATTTGCAGAATTGAAAGGAAGCTGTCTCCTCGGACTGATCTCAGTCTTTTCCCAGTATCCCTTAACTCATTAATGTACAGTGGTTTAAAGGCATTTTGTTATTGCATTTTACAGCCTTATTTCTTTTTCTTATGCTATACTTATTATTCCATGACAGGTTCTTCTCTTCAGAGAGATTTATTGAGACATTCTTCTAACAAGTTATTTGGAAAAATTCCATGGTTTGACCTCCAGGATGGTATATGTTGTTTATTCTCCAGGTGCAAAACCAGATAATACTTAAATAGATTCAAAGTAAGAGCTAAGATTTAAAAGTCCTTTCTAAAGCAAAACTTCCACTGAAGTCAGAGGAATTTTGCTTGAGAATGGCCACAGGTTTTGGCCAACAGCATACTTTCCTTTGGGAAAATATGATGTGTAGTGTACAGGAAAGCTTCTCTTATCCTGCTATCAATTTAATTACGGAATTTCGGGGGGGGGGGGTGAGATTGCCATAAATGCTGTTGAAGTCTTCAAAGAATACTCCACTGTCTTCTCATAATGTCATTATTTCTCCTCACTAATGTAAACTGAAAAATCTCTATTAGCTCTTGCACCGCTGGTGTTATTGAACCAAAACTATCATAACCAACACTATTGTGTCGACTCCAAGACAGGGCTGCAGGCAGAGGTCCTGCTGCCCGTGCTTGGGCCAGGGACTCCCACAGTGTCCAGGGTCCAGGCCAGTCAGTAAGACAAGAACTTCCACTCCATCTGCGCTTCCCCTAACAGACTACAGTACTGAGGGTCAGGTTGGTGGCGGCTTTTGCTCTTTAAAAAAATGCATTTTTTTATTCCGCAAGGCAAACTGTTGGGTGACTGTCCAAGCTCTCTCCAGAGCTGGTCTGGGTAGGCTGCAGTGCTGCGGGTGGTTGGGGAGGGACCTAAGCAGGGGTCCTGCAGGCTGTGGGGCTGCTTTTGTATGAGCCCAGCAGCTGGCACCATACGATGGAACGTCCCTAGATCAGTGCAGGGTTCCCCTCCTCATTTTCTTTCTCTTGCAGATTGAGACACAGGGGGTTTCATGAGTGACCTTATTCCTGAAGTACATAGGGCATCATCTATCCCTTAACCCTGGGGGTACAATGTAAGGGCATGTTTAAAGCATGCTGTCCCTAAAGCTCCCCTTTCTTCCTCTCCTGTGGCATCCACATTGGTGCCCAGGCCCACAGCCTTTCTTGGTTTTTTTTCCTTTTTTTTTGTTTTTTTCCTTAGCAGCTCAGCGCCATGGTGAGCTGCAGTAAGAGTTTCAGTTGTTCTGTTGGTTCCTGACACATACAATTACATTTGACCTTTTCATGCAGAGTATTTTACTTGGCAACAAAGTAGATGCTAAATGCCTCCTACATTTTGCTGTATTCTCTCCTTTACCCTCCAGTGAGGACAGCAGCACTTTGGGCAAATCTCAAGCAAGTTATTTGTGCTCCTCTACTAAACCTCAGGCTGCTTGGTAAGACACTACTCATCTCATTACAGCAAATTTGGCTGATAGGGTTTATATAAGTTCAATTCTATATTTCTGCTATAGGTTTTTCGAGTTTTTTTTAAATTTTGTTTTACTAAAGTATGTGGGCTTTTTAGGGCAGAAAAAGTATTTTGCACTACTGCTAGGCCACACATACTCGATTTCAATTTTGTAATGATTCATTTGCTTAGTATATACTGACCCTTAGTGGTAAGTTGAGATTTGAATTGCATTGCCAAGTTTCTAAATTTTGCTTTTCTCTTTGGCCCAACTGTTCAGAAAATGGCAGGAATATTTGCCGTGCATCAGGATATTCAATCTATGTAAATAGCCCACACTGTCTTCAACAGACATAATAGGCATGTTAAAATAATGATGACAGGTGTTATTAGTTCTTCTGAAGGGAGGGCTGTGGGAAGCGGGAGTGTCGAAAGGTTATTCCAAAATGAAAAACAAAAACGTTGGCATTGAGAAGCAATACTCTCCGCATAATGAGAAACAAATAAGAACTCAGTATCTGGCACTAACGAACACCTCAAGCTAACTGTGGAATGAGTATTAATTAGGTTTCCAAAATAGCATCTTTCTGAAAAGCAGCTGAGGTGTAATATTGCTCCTTATTAATCAAAGCAATGGGACAATGTGAACTCTACAAAAAATAAATGGTTTGCAGATGGCTGTGTGCATCTTTAATAACGACAGAAGAACACAAGTTACAGCTTTAAATGCCAGAGAGCCTTTCTGCATCCTCTCCTTTTCAGAGAGCGATATTTGCAGTTTTCAAGGCAGTGAGGAAAGTGTGTTGGTTTCTTATTACATTTTCCCTGCAGCATAAATTCTGTTGATGTGCTTCCCTAATCATGCTAATTATACTGCCATATGTTGCTCTCATCTTTCTTTTTCTCTCCTAATGGGACATAGATTCTCTCTTTTGAATATGTCATTTGTTTATTACATTTATCAAGGGTTTTAACATTATATGGGACTTTTAATTGCTTTTTTAAACACTCAGCAGAATGAATATTAAAAACAGACATGAAGGTCAATTATAAATAATATTTAAATTGCTCATGCCATTTTCGTTGTCTAATTTACTGGAAATATCAACTCTGTAGCCCTGCTTCTGTACCTACTATTTACTTGAGAACACACATGTCCCCCAGAACTACTCTGGCTGCAGTCACAGTTCTGCCTGACTCCAAACCACCTTGTGAGTAACAGAATAGGGGTCTTTTGCGGACAGGAATGCTAAAATAAACATGCATCATGCATCATATTACAAAGCTTGACACAAATATGCTGCCCTTCGTTCCAGTTGTGAACAACTGGAGTACCCCAAACAATAAAAGTGAATGTTCATTTCTGACTGGTAAGAAATATACAATTCTCTCTCAAAGGAGAGAGATCTCAAAGAAAAGGAAGCACAATTTCCATAAAAGAATTTAAGATGGCTTAAGTTGAGTAGTGCTTTGTACAGAGACAGACCCACAGAGTACCCTCCACTGCAGAAAATGAGTAAACCAGCTGAATACAGAGAAAGCAAGAGACAATCAATTACTATCCAGTTATCAAATTAATTGCTGGTATAATGACACCAGGTCTGTTGGTTTTCATGGAATTGCATCATAGGTGAATTTGACCCTTTGGCTCATTGAATTTGGATGAAGATAATCATATCAGGCTTTATACAAATAAATAGCAAATACTTTAATGTTATTTGATGACACAAATCTCAAAGTCTTACTCTAATGAGAGTCCTTCTTGCAGGTTCAGGAGTGTTGCTTGTAAGTGCATTAGCATTAGACCCTATGTGATGATGAGATTGCTTTATAACTACAATCCAAACAAAAGAGGAAAAAACATCTATTCTGCTTAACCGAATTCCAGCTCAAGGCCCAGACTGTACCCACCGTTTTGATTTTGACCACCTTACTTATGTATAATTTTATATTATTTGAGGTTTGCAATAATGATCTATACAGGATGTTAAAAATTCATAAAACTCATCAGCTTCAAAGTTCATTTATTATGTAATTTGTCAGAAGAGCATATTTAGTTAAGATACTATCTATCCAAGCTCAGCTAATGGGAAGTTCTCCAACAAAAGGGCTGTAGGCAAAGGACTTGCCTAAGCACAAGAGAAGTATTTTGCAGCAAAACTCAGCCCAAAACAGTTAAAATCCCAGTTTCTGTAAGAGATTTTTCACACTTATAACTTTGTGGTTATGACTTGCTTCTTTGTTCCCAGGGGACTACTTAGACATTCACAGTTTGATAAAACTTCTGAACGTTTGCCTGGGACATGGAAAAGGGGTCTTTGGAAACCCATTAAATAATTAAATGATCAGGAAAGTAAATTTATCCCAGGGAAGTGGCCTAAATGTTTGCATAGTGTTTTACAGAGGACACTTTCTTTTGCTCATAGTATTAAACACCATTTCCACTTATTTTTCCATACCAGTTTTCAAGGATGTGATTTTTCAAAGATTGATTTAAAACTGGATGCATTCCCCCCCCACCCCAGACAAACCATTGCCTGCTAAACTACTGTAAATTTAAATCTCTTTAAGCTGCTCTCGAAGAATGTTAGTCGTACTTACATTTTCCTCTTTCTCACGTAATAACTGTATAGTGTGTTAAAAAACACATTTTAGACACTTACCACTGGGGATCTTGAATTATTTGTTAATTTGAAGTTATTTTGGTCACAGTAGTGGCTTCTTTGACTTCTGGAATCTATACAACAGAAGAAGATCCTTTGCATATGTAGCTGGAATAGCATCTGGGAAGAAGGAACTGCAAAGAATATGATATAAAATAGTTGTCTTGATTTATGTCCATCATGTACCTTGTTAGGATATGATACATTTCTAGGTCAATGGGATTCTTTCCATTCATTTCCAAACTGAGTAGGAAGGGCCCTGTTTACTCCCTGCTCCATTGAACTTGTTGATTAAATTTACCCCATACCATGGAGGTGCCTCTGAAAGTCCCTTCCTGAAGAATTGTTGCTAACATGAACAGTCCCAGTGATTCCATCATACCAACCCGCGGAAAGAATTTTTAGGGGTAAAAAAATGTTCTATTGGTTATGGTTTTCTTCACGTGAGGGTTATGTTAGCAGTAAAGGCTAAGAAGGCAAGACTTATGTAAAGAATTTGTTTTCAAGAGTGCTATGAGGATGCAAGTGAGCTTGTATGGCAAACTGGCACAGTTATGGAAAAAGTGTGGAGTCACAAGCGGGTGGAAAGGTTGGAAAAACCATTTATGCTCTGTCACTTTTCAAAGACAACCATACACAAATGAGCAAACATACTTCAGTGTAACTAACACTCAGGAGCTTCACGATCCTTGCCCTCAAATCAAATTTATTTGGGAATATCATCATAGGAAATACGGACAAATACAGCAGAATAAAAACACACAGTTGTAGATTGTCTTGTTGAAAATTAAATAAAAAAATACTGGCTAGATCATAACCCATAACAATATTAACTAATATATGTCAGATATCTCAAGATAAAAATACAAAATAAAACTCTTGAGGGCTAATCTATAGCTACAGCTCCTCAGTGTGCTCAATGCAGGGGTACATGCCCATAATGCTGTGGGAGAGATGCATATACAAACACCATTTCTTATGGCCCCATGCAGTGTTTTGGTAGCGCAGCCTTACAGGTTTCAGGGATAAATTATTGGCTATGGAGAGGCCCTCTCATGAAGCCGTTCTGCCACCTGAATGCAAATGTCACCCAAGGTCAAAGCCTTAACTAACACGTGTTGGCTGTATCAGTCTTCTCCACCAAAGGAAATTTCTCCTCATCCAAACAACACACTAAGCTTTGGGTCATGTCCAGCTAAAATCTTGCTAAGAATAAAGGAAGAAAGAAAGAGAATCAGCTGACATTAAAGAAAAACTAAGGACTCTTCTTCTTGTATTTCAGTAACATCCACCACAATGATTAAAACTGAATACAAATGAGCAAATGATTATTTATACACAAATCACATTTCTGTATTAATGAATGAGTTCTGCAGGCAATGAGTGCCTCCTGTCAGATCAGGAGCTCCTTCTAGTTTCTGCATGGGAGATCTTGGTGCCGGCTCTAATAACAGGGCACTGAGACCCCCACAGGATGCTCCGACAACTCTGCAGATTCTGTTATAATTTCTGCTTTCATTTCCAGGAGAAAACTTTGGCAGAGTATATAAATCACAAAGGGATAGACACAGAATAAAAGTCAAGTTCAACTATGGTAAAAGTCTGAAGTTGAAAATACAGTAAAAACATTAATTTCTGATTGCTCCAGACTTTCAGTCTCAGTGAATCATAAATTACAAAGTTGAAGAACACTCTGTAACAAACAAACAAATACCTAACTGGCCTAGTTTTTAAAGATATCAGTCATTTTCTGTTCTTTTCAAATTTGGTGGGAACTGCAGATGCTCAGCATAACTGAAATAAGGTCCCAAGTTCTCAGACCTTAAACAAGATTTTCCACTGCCACAGCATATGGCAATTAACAATTAAAAAAAAATTCTGATATGACCATTATGTTTCTTCTCTTGTCATAGTGACAGTAAGAAGCCATAAGATGGTTTACATTTTATTATAAAGGAAAAGAAAAAAAGAGTCCAACATTTCCAAAAAAGGATGCAAAGGTGCATGGAGTGGTCCAGGCTACTAATGATTTGCTCAAACACTAGCAGAGAATATATAAATTCTTAACTCTTAGCAAAAAATATCAATTGCGTTGTAACATATATGATACAATTTCATTTGTTAACATTTCATTCGTTAACTGCAGTGTACAGAAATTTGTCCATGCTAAATACAAGCCCTGGACCGGATACACAGAACAATTTAAACACACTTTTTACATCCTATATGCACAAACATTTCTTAAGTTAAAACTATGCACACTACTTATGCATAGCATGTATATGGCTTACATATTCAATGACAGGAATTCCACCTTTTGGCATGTGCTTATCCCAGGGCTCGGAGCTTGCACTATTCCCAGCTCAATTCCAATTGCTCCGCTGTCAGAAAAGGGACAGTCAACAGGTATGGACATGTAAGGGTCCCTCAGTCTGGGGTGACTGTTTTGTGACTCCTTCTTCAATCGGGACAAAGCGTGCCCTTGCTGAGGTTCAGCCTGATGCCTGCTGAGCTCTCGTTAGATCCCTGACGCAGCAGGTGAATAGCACATAGGTCTAAATCACCCATCGGCCTCTGCGTAGGGGGGAGTGCCACCGCCCCCGTGAGTCCTCTTCAGAGCGGACCATGGCTGATTATAAAGACATTTTGGTCAGTGAGGTAATAACCACAGGGTCTGAAAAGGAGAACTGGGAGTGCAGTGACCCGAGCCACCCGAGCAGCTACGACACGAAGGGGAGCGTGGAAGTTTCCTGGCGGGTTCCAGCAGAGGGAAATGAGGTTGGCTGCAGCTGCATGGGACGCCCGGGCAAGCCAGGAGGGGTCATGTGCAGCTCGAGGGAAGCGGAGATGAAAATGGAGTCTCTTTCTGGGCACAGTTCAGGCTGAAGGGCTCATTCTGAGGCTTCTTGCAGAGGTAACTGCCTGTGTGCTCCGTTTTCGCTGCCCCTCAAAGAAAGATGGTCTGGTGCTTTCTGTTAATGAAATAAATGCTAGCAAAGATTTTGCAGGATCCATGGTGTCATCTTTGCATTTGAGACAAACCATGATATAAGGCCTCAGTGTCACCTTCCAGGTCTGCCTGAAAGGCAACACAATATTTTGCTGAAGGGAAGCAATTTTCATGTATTCATGTCGCTTCTCTTTCACCCTACAAAACAATAAGCACCAGCTTCATGGTAGGGCTGACACCATTGCTGATGTCTTCCAAAATACTATAGGACTGAGAATGTTTTAGTCTTTAATACTGCATGCTATTTAATTAATTTTAAAGAGATATTTTGAATACTGATTTGTTAAACACCAGTTCTCTCCATATGGCAGCCACCACAGTGAGGAAGAATCATCATCCATGCAGGCTGGTCAGTGTAACTCTACAACTTCCCTGTACAGTCTACATATATTTATTTCCAGACATTTTAAGGAAGCTAACAAGTAGGGCTTTTATGTTGCATGCAGCATGGTTGCATGAACAAGTATCTATAACACACTTCATTTTGACTTTCTATTTCCATTGGATGCCAGTAGCAGTGACACATAACAGCAATCCTGGGCAGATGATAAGTATCATGTTTTCACATGTCTCATGGTTAACTGAAAATGTCTGGTGCCAGTGGTGTAATAAAGCGAGGTCCAACTTTGGCTGAAAAAATTATTTTGGCTAGTTTACGAAAGCAGAATAGAAGAGGAAATAGCAACAACAAATACAACTGAAATCTTGTGAGTTGTTAAGTGCCTTGAGTTACCAGCTCAGGGTTTTATGTTTTATACTTTTGTCCAATCACTCGTCACAGAAACAGGATGATCCAAGAACAATGTTGACAGATAACAGCCTCTGAGATCATGGGGTAGGAACAGCTAGAGTTCTTTTCTCCTGCAAAAGAGGTCAAATGAAAATTCATAAACAACAAATTCTGAATACTACTACTTCCAGTATTTAATATACATGAATTGAGGATGTTTTATTGCATGATCACTTAGACTGACATTAAGGATTCACCGATGTAAGAGTGTTGGTTTTCCCTTCTTTATATTGAAGGGCTTTTAAAGGGACATAGAAGGTGGGGTGTACTGTGACCCCACTTCAAAAATTTGTAGTAAAACCACAACTGGAGTAGAAGGAACAGGATAATAATAGCACTAGGCGAGTCTTTATGGTATAAAACTCTCCCCATTATAAGAAAGAAATGACAAAATTACCTGTCCTGCCTGAAATGTCAGAAGCTTTTAAGAAATAGCAAATCTAGTTCTGTATCAGTGCTTCTTTCTGCTCGGTGGCTTTTACTATATCTTCTGACTTCTTACAGTGTTTAGGTTCACCTGAAAGATAAACAAATGTGATGGGGAACCTGAGTGAGGAAGTTAACCAAGTTGAGAGAATATGCACAGCCCTAGACAGACAGGAACTTTTTCCTCCTGTTTTTTTTAAGGTTGAAATGAGGTTTCAGTCACTGCTTTCTTCAGTTGCTTTCTCACCAGATTAAGCATAGGATCAGATTAACTAATCATTATGGTTAATCCATAAGGCAAAGGATAGAATGAAAGCAATAGATCACAGCACAAAACAAAAATATGAAGACATTTACATGAGTAAGTGTTAATACAGTGGGTTTGAGTTTGGTTTATTTTATCTTCCAACTTACTGAAAGTAAAAATTCGCCCTCTGCAGAGAAGTGGTGTTTAAATCCTCTTTAATGTAGGCTTTCAAACTGGGAGTAAGCTTCTCTCAAATAATGAAAGATGCCAGTGTCAAGTTCTAAAAATTCAATTAATTCAATCAGATAGGAGCAATGACACCAACTGACACAAGCAGCTTTCAAACTGAGTGATACAACATGAATTCCAGAATGACAGTCATAATATTAAGCTGTTGCTTAAACTATTCCTTCAGTAACTTTGAATGAGTACAGCTGAGGAAATTATATACTGAGATAGTAGGCACGGAGAGAAAGTAGCAAACTTACAGTGTTATTTACTAACTATATAGTAACTTCTCAGTTTTAACCAGTTGATTGAGTGATCCCACCAGTGATTATTAATGCTGAACTGAAAATGTGAAAAAGGAAAAGCACAGAAGTCTCAAAAGTGGAGAAGATGAGCTGAGAGAAGCAAAAAAAGTTATTAAAATAAAAATACAGGTGGGGGGAACATTTTTGAAAGCCAGAAAATGAAGGTACAAGCAGCTGAAAGGAAAAGTGGATGATGTGTGATCTGAAAGGAAAATTTAAAGACGGTGAGTTGGAGTTGAAGAAGAGGCTCACAGTTTAGAAAACAGAAAGGGAAGAGAGGAAAGGGAGCCCACAGGAATGAGAATGAGGAAAGAAGAAAGTTAATAGGTATGAATTCACCATGGCTTCAATGTAAACAAGTAAGAATTGCTACTGATTTTATACTTGTTTCATTGCCATGAATGGTGGCAGAGTGGGTGCTGCCCACTCTGCAATGCGGCCACCAGCAGATGGGCTATTTTCCCCCAAGCAGCATTCTTCACCGTCCCCCTTACTTTACATAAAATTAGTGTAGGTGGAATATAGAGGACCAGTTCTCTGAAAGCTTTTAAAGTCTCAAAATCAGACTAACATCAGACTAGAATGTCTCCAGATCTTTCAGCCTGCAGTTGTTTTTTGGAGGCATTTAGCAAAACTTTTATTGTTATCCATAAAAAGAAAAAAGGGCACAGGAAGAGGTATGAAAGTAAAAGTATGAAAGTAAAATCTGTTGATCTAAATATTTAAATTTTATACTTGACATACAATGGTTAGTAGTTTTAGGAGTGGGATAGGAGTGGTTTGTGGAGGCCTTAAAACAAAAACTTTGTATCTTTAATTTTCATAAAAACTAAATGTTAATCTCTAAACCTACATAACATTCTTCCTGTCAATGCACCAGTTTTTTTATGTAATAAATTCTGCCCTATGAATGGTTGCTAATGTCTGTTACCTTACAATCCCTATCCTTTTTATAAACACATCATTTGCTCTTTTAATATAACCTGCCCCCCATCCTCATCCCAGCCATGAACACGGATGCTTTCCCTTAGTAGCAGGATCCTGATTTACTGTTGCTGTTTAGCCACACAGTGTGCACAAGAAACGCTAACGAACCAGGCACCGCAGCGATCTCTGCCTGCTTTACATGGATGCAAAGGGTTCCACACTCAGCTGAGTACCACAGGGCCACCGCGGCACTGAACGGTCACCAGCATTTGCATGGCACAGATGATTACTTGTTGCCACTTGCATTGCCATAAATGAAACGGGCATGTTGTTGATGTGGATCTGTCCACTGCTATTTAACCTGGTTATCCTCCAGAGGCTTCTGTTACTGACTGCTGATGACACTGAATGCTTTGTACAACTGGATGTGACTGGGTAGTCCTCTACTGTCATATAGAGTGAAGTTACTGATAATTTGTTTTATCGCAGATTTATTATCTCCTTTACATTTTGATATTAAGCATTAATGTGGCTATCATCATGAGTGAAAAGTTAAAAGCGTGCCAATTAGCATTTATAAATCATTGAAACATGGAGTTGTTTAATTAAACATAAGCAGTTTTTAAAATTAATGTTCTAATTAATAAATCACTCAGGAGAAAAGGAAAACCATCACTTAAAAAAAAATCACCTTATAATAGTTACACTTAATCTCATAACATTCAATTAAATGAAAGTGAGATGATGGAAAGAACAAAGGTATTGTGGAGAAAAACAACATTCAGTCACAACCAGAGTTCTTGTAATAGCAGCCTTCTGGTTCTCCCGTTGCACTGACCAGGACCCAGGGCAGAGCTACTCCTGTTAATAAAATGTGATGGTCTACAAGAACTATACCTAGAAAGAGATGTGGTATAAAGAGAGGAAAACAGTCCCCTTTATCCTTTTCTAATGGGGAGCCCTCTCATCATAGTACATGCAAACATTCAGTGACAGTTCCCAAGAATGCAGGTAGATCATCTTCCCATGTTCCCCATCTCTGTTATTATAATTCAATCACTTCCTCACAAAAACCCAAACTGTTTTCTGCTTTTTATAAAGGAGAAAACTATGACAGCTAACAGATGCAATTTCAAAGTTAATAACTATGTTGCTTTTCTTCTTACTTTCTATCTCATTCTCCCAGCCTCAGTGCCCGCAGGTGCTTACTTCTCCACTCCAGGAGTCAGCGAGCACACTGGGTATCGCTTCAACCTTCTACCCCCCATCCTCAGTACAGAAAGTACAGAGACAGAAAAATCTAGCTTGGAGAGAGTTAATAATGTCCTGATAGATGAACAGTGCTTCTTAGAATATTCAAATGGGAAGCAGGGAAAAAATGTAAGGGTCATGTGTATGCTACCTTCTGTTTGCTTGAAGTGACATTCCATTGAAAATACCTGACCTAGGTGCAAAGAGTTCTGTCTGGATCTACTGGCCACCAACAGAGGTGCAAAAGAGAAAAGTGGGGATGTGACCCATGCTATATCTCCCTTCTGTGCTGAGCGCTACTGCACCATGCGCAACACACTCACCCTTGACCATCTCAAACATCACTTACAGAGAGAAAACAGAGAGGGGAGTGAGAAGAGGAAACAGACTGTTGTGTTATTTGTAGTTACGAGGCATCTACACACACTGCAGCAATAAGAACTCTTGCAGAACCACTAATATTAAGTATCTACATTTAGATAACAACAATGACAGTTTAATGGATTCCATCCATTTAAAATGATATTAAATCATTTCACCACTGTGAAAGAGAAATGTGAAACATTTTAGCCTGAGTTTTCCCTTCAGTATTGAATATTGCAGACTATTCCAATACTAAATGCCTGTAGTGCCTTTCTTTTCAGTTATCTTTAACATGGTGACACAATCTCTGCAGAGGTACTTAAAGCTGCTGCTGAAACCCAATATTAATTCATTCCATCTCAAAGAGCCAGGACCTGAGTCTCACTATGTGCTTGTAGAAAGTCTGCTGCCCTGGCCCCTGTGCATTACAGTGATGTAAATACCTGCAATATACTTTTTTAATTGGCAGGCACAGAAAAAGCCCACCATATATGTCATTTATTTATAACATCTATGACATAGTTGAGAAATTAATATTAGGTCTCCTGTATGGTTTATTAGAAGCATAAAGTTCTGTGAAAGGCTCAATGCTGACTTAAAAGATTACAGTATTTAAATAATATATACAGGTAGATTTCTCGCTATATAGTAACATGGCTGGTCTGTCCTTAGGAAAGAAATTTTTAAGAATATGATGACCTTGTCCCTCTGTAAATCATTTTAAAAGACCATGAAATATTCAAAATATTTTTCTGTGACATTTAAATATTGGGAAAATAGGGAAAAAGCAAGAATGAAATGTTAATAAATTTAAAGTATAAATATCATGACTGACCAATAAACCCCTACAATGGAAGAAGGTTTAATGGAGATGGGCAAGGACAATGTGCCCATCAAGCTCAGGAGATAACGCAAGGGGTGACTGACCAGAGCTGTTGCAAAGAAAGCTGACAATCTCAACGCAAAGGGGAGTGGAGGGTGGCCTTTAGTTTAGATAAACACGTCAGTTGAGTGGATCCACTGACTATATCACAGTTGAGGGGATCAAACAGTGGTGTAGATGTTTCTGCTTGCTTGCTTTCACTAGAAGAACATGACTGTCTCCCTGAGTTAGCCAGGCCAGCATGGAGGGAGTCAATGCGTGGCTCAGCCCAATACACAGTATAAAAACTAAACAACTTGCAAAATTTTGAAGAGAGCAACAGACTTGAGCTGTCTTCAACCCACGTGTTCCTTACTGGGGACTGGGGACCCCAGCATCATGACGGTGAGCATATTCTAGAGAGTGGTAAGAGGACTCACATCAACATTGTCATTGAGCTGTGTATTTCAATTGCTCTATTTTGCCAAGTGTAACTTACATTTGTAGTGTGTTTTCAGTATATTTTGTATCATTCTGCTAAATCAGAAATCCCATGTAACATCAACTATCTTCAAATAGGTAAATTTGATATTAAATATTACATCCTTCATGCATGGAATATCTAAAAGGACCTGGTCAGAGAGGATTGGATTCTGACATTAATATGCTACAGAAACCAGGCAAAACATTCATCAAGCTCTGCATTTACCTGGGCATTTATCTATGCTGACAAATGAACACAAATAATCACTGAAGGAGATGGATGAGAGTGAATTCAACATACCACAGTGAAAAGATGTTTCACACAAAATGACAACCAAAAATGCCTTCAAATATCAGATGCCATTAAAAATAACACCTAACCAATACCCTTACTCTATGCATAGTAGCAATCTGCTAAAAATTTGTGATAGCGTAAATCAGAAACCCAGCTTCATCTTGTGGTTTTCTGACTTGAGGGACTATGAATTACTTATGAGGGAACCATGAGACTAAAAGAAATGCACACTTACTTTCTGTAGGCTTAAGCTGGCTGACCAGGGATGCACATTTCCACGGGAAGAATTTTAAGGATTCACAGGTCTAAATAGGTGAAAAGTCACTATTCTAGAATGCAAGATCCAAAGAACTGGGAACACATAAATTTTCTGAATTTCCCATGACAACAGCATTTTGACAGTATCATTTCCTGTGACAGTATAATTTCCTATGACAACATCAAGAATTGATGACTACATTTGTTCACAAACCATATCAGATGAACAGTTTTCAAACTAATTTGAAGACCTGTTCAGAAAGACAATTTTACAATAGCTAGGCATGTGTTCAATCAGTGGCATGAAGGGTAGCCTCTACTTTTTACACATTCTCAGCAGGAGAAAAAGGCACAGCTTGTAGTAAAGGAGGGTTTGGAGAAAAGTTGTTTCAGTTCCGTTTAATTTCCAAAGATCTTTATACAGCAGTTTAAGATTTTTCAGGCACAGATGTTTAGTTTCAGTAGAGAAACCTACATTTCTATGCCAAGACTGTCTGTGGCAATCAGCAGCAATTAGGATGTGCCCTGTAAAACCTACAATGGCTCAGACATAAGTTGGAGGATCCCAGTAAGGGAGTATTGGCTCATCACTCAGCCACTGGAGTTGCCTTAAAAATAATTTGCTGCTTCTCTTAGTGTGTGACTAATCTCTTGATGCAGTTATGTCTCCTGCTATATCTCCCCTTTTCCCACGACTTGTTATAAGTCCATGGTTTAAGTACCACTGCTTCTTTAGGGATGCAAGAGCTGAGCAATGTCCTTGTATGACCTCTAGCTTTTAGTTCAGGACCTTACCAATACTATTTATTTCCACAAAATAATTAAATCAGTATCTTATTTCTATTTCATTATTTATCTGAACTCTTTTTGAATATTGCCATGTCTAGTTGAGGAACATCCTTGGATTGGTGGAATTTGTGTTATTAAATCTTTTTTACCATCTTCCAGAAAAAAATAGCTTCAGATCATGTTTGCCTTTGGAAATACACTATTACAAACTCAACCACTTCTTAATCTTTTCATAAATTTTGCAGTTTGAAGTGTTAAAATACAAGGCATTCTGTAGAAAATTCCCTGCCTTGGAAAATGAATGAGATTAGCTTTTTCGAAAATAAGAAATCTCTGTTCTCATAGGAAAGGTGGGATGTCAAGATTGATAAAGCTGAAGAATGCACTAATTGCATGCTGAATTGTATATGACCTCTCAAACAGCATTTTTATTGGCCAGCCATCTAAAGACCCCCAAGGACAGCTACAACACAACTGCCTTCTGCATAGTTTGAAAGATAAAAGATGCAGCTTTTCCCACTATGTTCCTCATCCAGGAGAAGGGAAATTTTTCTAAGGCACTTAAATTTCAAGTTGGGCTTTAACATAAAAATTGGTCCAAAAAAAGGTCAAAAGGCAAATATGTCAGTTAGTAGACAACTTCAAATGCTGTTAAATTAATTTTAGTGTAAATATTTTGATTCAGGACCCTAAATGAACCATCTGTTATTTCTGATGGAAAAAACCTGTCAACAATAAAAGCATGGAGCACTGGAATGTGGAACTCTAGAATAGGTGGGAGTTCTCCATAAAAAGCATTTTTTAGAAATATGCCAAGTCATATACTTATGTCTAAGCTAAGCCTTATAAACATTTCAATGTTGCTGCTCAGACAATGCCTTACTTCTGGCACAATATTGCAAGGCTCACTGTCATAAAAGCACTAGTAAGTTTAGCATTTTAATTAGAAGTGAGGAAAAGAAGTGTCATTATATGCCTTGATTATTCTTATTACCTGAATACCTCAAATCTTATTCTAACAATAAGCAAATTCAGGAAATAAAATGAAAATGCAGAGTGTCTTTCTCTTACTCCATAACATCTATTCCTATTGCTCAATCATCTTGTTTGTCATTGATACTTTCTTAAAGTTACCAGATACTAAATCATAGTCAGCTTGTGCTAAAATACTTACATTCTAAAGAAATATTCTGTCATATAAGAATTTTCAGGCTGCTCCACTTGTCCTGCAAACTATAGTCAAGAGACTGATGTTTCTAAGAGAATGACACAGTCCTATGCCTACTACAGTTAGCAAATTCCACCTGCTTAAAGTTAACTCTAAAATTCATGCTACATTTAGTACAAAAGATGTGGTTTACAAAATAATAATCGTATTAGGTGCCTAAACTAGGGGGAGTGCATTTTAATAGAATAATTACCTATTTGAAGAGAAAATGTTAGATAGTTCTGTTTTGAAAATTTACCTCATTCTCCAATAACAAACTGCTATTTAAATGCAAATACGTATCTTTAAATTACTTTAAAATCATTCTTCCAGTTTAACTAAAGGTCTTGGTATTTTATGTAAAAAAATGTTTACTTCATACCAAATAGCTAAATATCAAGAAGATGATATTTGTTTACAGCAAACAGCTTTTATTTGATGGTTTCAGGACACTACTGTTTTTACACATGCCTAAAGAAACTGTCTTACGGTGGTGGTTTGTACAACACCTTATTTCAATATTTTACATTACTGTCGATGTTTGACAGGGAGATACCAGACACTGCTGCAGCTTCGCTCTGGACAGCTTCATTAGATTGACTGGTGCTCTGTGATGAAGTATTACCATTCAGTGGGTCTGTATTCTGTGTTTCTTGCTGGGCATCGGTGAGATCTTTCTGGTTCGGATCAGAGTTAGTGCATTTTTCTGAGTTGGATTCATCACTCAGAGTAGTGTCGAAAGAGACTACTTGTAGGACGATGGATCTGGGAGGACAGGTTGTACCATCACTTCCCTGACTACTCTCATTTTGTATCCTTGTTGTCTCTTCCTGTAACTGTGCATCTGTGGAATTTCTGCTTTGGTCTTTTTCCTGTTCACCAACATTTTTCACAAGTTCTTCTACAAAGAGGGAACAAAATATGTGAATTAGAGAAGAAGGATACGCCACAATTGTTTGATTTCAGAGTAGTGACTGACAGCTGCACACAGGAACATCGTGAACATCGACTTTCTGCACGAGGACATGTGCGCTGGTGTGTTTAATATGGGTCAGATTCTGCTCCTGATTACACTGTTGCAACTGAACCACAGCGGTCCGCTTTCTGATTTGATCTCTAATGTGTACTTTTTTTTTGGCCATAGTACAGAGCAGGGAGCAACATCACTCACCCTGTAGGCTGAAGGATGGGAGCAGGAGGACCCCGTGCTGCAGGCACGTCCCCCAGCAGTGGTGTTTACCACCACAGGACTAGGAGGAGCAGAGCTCATCGGTTCTGCAACAGAGAAAGGGCATGGAGGGGAGCACCTTCCTGGGGATGGGAGAGGGCTCCGAACCGAAGGGAAACCCTGAAGGAAGTTGGGCTATCCGCCTGGAGAAGTCCAAAATGTCAGCTAATACAGAGCTTCAGCTGGAGCAAGTTATAGAGGGTTACAGGCATGCAATCCAGTACTGCTGCCATTATGGCTAGTAGCACATACAGAATGGGAAGGAAGAAATATGGGAGAAATTGTGTTTCGGGGGACAGCAGCTACAGGAGAAAATAATGTTTGCCGATGGCTCTATTCCTTGCTCTATTGCAGACACCTGGAGAACAGTACAAATGAGATTGTCCAGAGTAAAAGGAGACAGAACAGAGCAGCACAGAGAGGCTGTACCAGGGTGAACTAGAAGATGAAGAAAACAGAGGATGGAAAACTTGTGAAGGAGGGTGAAAGTAACTGTACCATCTTCATGGAGGGCCTATTTCTCTTGCTATTAGAATCTCTGTTTCATAAATTCAGATTTTAGAATCTGTATACTACTATAGAAGATACAAAACACTATCAATTAAAAAAGTGAAAGCCTTGCAGTTTGAACAACACCTGCGCAAAGTAGCTGCGTGATATTGCATAAAATTTCTAACTTGGCTGTGCATACTATATTAAGGGTGGAAACCAAGCATTGACATATTGAGTTCTCCGGGCAGCTCCCAGAAACTCTGGTTGTGAGTGACCAGTCCAAATCCAGGCCAAAAGTGACAGCATATAACAACTGAAAGATAGCCCAATCTGTAATCACATTTCTACCACAGTCAGCATTTGGCATCTTCGTCACCTTACTTTTCTGAATCCAAAGAAGGTACCCCCTGAAGTACAATTTGGCCTCTGAAATGGGCCAGAAAGAAATGCCTCCAAACCTGAAATGATGTGCAGAAGCATGGAATAGTTAAGTAATTTCCTTCTTTTGTCAGTTCTTACACTTTCTGGCATACTTTTTTTAAAACTCAAGAACTTTCAAATTTGAGCAATTTCTAAATTATTAAGCCAGGTTTTTTTGCAAATTTTACAGACCTGCTTGTTTTGGACTCCACATCTTCTGAAACTTGGACAGATACTCTTTTTCTACAGACTTCAACGCAGCTCTTACAAAGAAGTGATTGGGCTAAAGACATTGAGATACGTATATGCAACTTGAAGTAAATCTGATCCGGTGCTCAGTCTAGATATGTTAATTTAACTTATGGTATAATCTACCTACCAAAGGCTTTTTTCCCAAGAAACTGCTTTACGTGCCATATTTGCCTTCATATGGCAGAGCTACAACATTTTCCCTTAACTTTATAAAAAAGCCAAGGAAATGACAAGAAAAAATAATTCAGATGCGGTTCAGATGCATCAGTAAGTTGATGAAAGCAAAGCTGAACTTTAATTGCACATAAAACTGTAATATTGACTCAGGTCACACTATGAAAGGTGGCTTTTTTAACCTGAAAGCTGGTATGTACAGTATGTTTCTCACAGAATGGTGGTTTAGGACAACTCTAACCAGAATTCAGATTTGTCTTGGTTTAACTGGGTGGCTGACCACTTTTTTCTTGTATTAGAAGTCTCATAATATTCATATAGGCAAAACCCACTATTATTTTTTTAGTTTATAAAGCTGAATATCTAAATTTAAAATTGCTTTCCTTCACTCCCTAACAAATTTAAACTGTCAAATGAAGATTAACAGTTTAATCAGAACAATGCTGATGGCCTGTTCTTAACTTCTGCCATGCTGGTCTCTTAGTTCTATGACTGCCCTTGTGATGATCTCAAGTATGTCTCTTTAAGGATATCTAAAACACAGCCAAAGCCTAACTCAGGTCTATGCACATCTGATGGATGTCGCTTTGAACTGGAGTATCTCTGCACCAAGTTACACCTGATAACATCCTAGTTAAATGTCATACCTATTGCATTTAAACTGGTGCTATACTACTTATTCCAAAATTCAATAGAAAAGAATATGTGAGAAAAATAGTGTGGAATTTTAAAATCTGTGGAGTTAAAAGTCTTGCTAAACATTAGTCTTTTTATGCTAATAATCATATCCGTGATTACTATTCCATGATGATAAAATTTCAAAGTCACTCTCAGTTTAAAAAGCTTGAAAAAAAGTATCTTGTCCACTTGGGAGGAGTTTGTTCAGGGCTAGTAGGAGGTGCGGTTGGTAGTTGTGACTGAGACTGAGAAGTCTCAATTACAAAATCCTCTATGATGATATCGCAACTTTCATTAAGACCCCCAATCCTTTTTCTTGGTATTAAGTCTCTCATCTGCTGGACACCTGAGTCTATGTTCTGACTTGCTTTGCTCCACTCAGCTTCAATCCCTGTGAAATCCACTACCAAAAAGATGAAGAATACTGGATTCTTATGGTATGTCAGCCACTTGTGGAATATGCTATACATGCTGGAAAATACAGATTTCTGCTTTCCATAACAGCTAATAATTGTACTCTGTATTATATAGGATCTTTAATATGTATATCATAATTGGCATTTCTGCTGTCCTGACACTCCGATGAAACAGAAATATTTAACAGTCTTTAAAAGTGACTGATACTGGGACAGTGACCGAATAACTAAAATTCAAGTAAGGCACTGCAAAGTTAATACCACTAGCATAAGAAAAACAGAGCTGGCATGGTGTTTGATCCCCAGTGCTGGACACTAAAAATTGTAACAGATCCTGTGGCAGAGCCTCTGCCATGAACTGCCAGGGCTCTCCAAGAGCAGGGGGCAAGGCTGCTGCCCCTCACCCTGCACTGGGCTGCTAGGAAGGCACATTCCTCCTCCCCTATGGGCACACATTGCCATGGTCAGCCAGAGATGGAAACGGGCCATGTTAAATGAACAATATAACTTGGCATTAGCAACACTGACAATATTTAGTAAGAGTAAATACATGAATAAGATTAATAAGATTAAACAACCTTTTTGGCCCTCTAGAAAACTCCAGCTGTTGAGTTGTTGGTGGTTTTTTTGGGGGGGGGGGGGAGTTAAAAACTGAACAGTTTATGG
>JANZLQ010000001.1:25967445-25982578 GCA_026212715.1 Elanus axillaris | reverse complement strand
ATTAATAAGATTAAACAACCGTTTTGGCCCTCTAGAAAACTCCACCTTGTGATTTGTTGGTGGTTTTTTTTGGGGGGGGGGGCAGTTACACACTGAACAGCTTAAGGTTTATTATATCCATTCAGAAAAGGCAGACAGAAGCATGCTGTGCAGTGCAGCGAACCCAGGGTATGTGTTATTGTTGCTCTTGGTTTTGCTCTCTCTGTTTTAACTTGGTAAAAGTGCCTGGAGCCAGGCCTGTTTACATATTTTCAACTGTTTGGTACTGTTTCCTTTACAAGAACCCAGGTGGTATTCAGCAAAATTTGTGTGAGTTCATCATTAAAACAAATGGCTTCTCCTAACTGGTCTGTTAAGGGTGACTCAGTCTTACCCTTCTCTTCTGTACTTCTGTACCATTTCTGAACTCCTGCTTTAAATCACTGGCCTTCATGAGAAGCAACAATGGCATTTGGTACATAAACATGGTAGAAGTGGTGTCTTTCTTGCCTTGTGTTTAGGCTGGCTTGTTGGCAAAATAGTTGTAATGCATTATTTTGTTTGGAAAACTGGCAGGAGTTGTAAGGCAATAGCCAACTTTCAGAATAGTTGAAAAATTCTGGTACTTGGTAATTTTGCATCTACAGAAAATGTGTTAACTAGTGAAGGTGACTTCTTTCCTCTCCCCTTTTGATCAGACACTAGTCATCTTTCATTGTCACTTTTCTTTTTGGCTTAATAAGTCTCTGAAAACTGAAGAGAGTTCTTTAAGTTCTTTTTTTTTTTTTATTGTTTGCCAGAGTGAATGAGAGCACTGAATCCCTGTCAGCCCAACTAAGGACTAAACTGTCCATGAAACACTAAAACTGTCACATGGCTCAATCTCTAGCACCATGCTGTAGGACTCTGTGGTCTCCAAAGTATCACTGCTCCACTGCTGCAGAAGCTCTGGTAAGTCTGCATTAGCAGCTGCAACACTGATTTCCACCAGCTCAGCTACGTTACTGCCTGTGTATGCAGCAGCATTTTCAGGACATGGTTTACTAAGTTGTGAGGAAGCTTTTCTATGTTTTGGTACTTTCTCTTCTGTGTATGTCCATCAACTTTCTTTTCTTGGCCTTTCTGTAATAAAAAACAGCGTTCAACTACTATCATCTGTACAGTATAGGGCTTATAAGATACCCTTCTGTCTCCAGCAACTGCACCACTTGAGCATGGTCTGACCTAACAAGAGTGGAGACGGGAAACACAAAAGCCATGTGTAAGCAGAACATCTCGAATCAGCTAATGGCAGTGATTGCCACAGTGCTAAACCCCAGTGAAGCAAATGTCTGCTGAATCACATTGCTATTTCGATTGGCTGTGTTGAAAATAAGCTACAATAATTTACCATTACAGAAAGACATAATGACATTGAAGAATTAAGATTTAGCAAACTACTGAATTAGAGAGGAAAGCTGTTCATCTTCACAAAGAATTAAGTTATTTGAGGAATCTGTAATGAAGAATGCTGCTGGATGTTATGGACTCTCTGTGTATATTACCACAAACTTCGATTTCTAGGCTTGTGTGCCTTCTTTTTTACTGGAAAACAAAATTCTAGAAAGCAGTGACAAACAACCAAGACTGGGATAGCCTGGGAAGGAACTGCACCTTTCTAAAAGACATGTTCTCACTTCAGCCATTTCAAAGAGAAGAGGAAGAGACCAGCAATAAGCATCAAAACTTTGCAGAAAATGAGAGGCCTGATCCTGGTGCCTCTGGGACTCCCAGGTAAGTTTAGACATGTCCAAGAGTTCCCCAAAACCCATGACTTTTCCCAACCAACCTGCCATTTTCAAACCCAAGAACACATTGCAGTAACCCATAGAGTTATTTAGACACTGATTCCTTCCACTTTCAACTCCTCACACAAATTTCATCACAGCTATAGGAGTATATAAAACCACTGCAAACCACGTAATCCAGTAGCACTTGATGTCACAGCATTACATCATATAGAAAATGTAGCAAAGGCTTAATTAGCTATCAAAACTTCTTACTAAAAGATTTGGTTAAAAATAATTTGTGAGTTTATGGTTTCCTAGGGTGGCTACTCCTGCTTCCTACCTCTCTTATTGTTTAGTTGCAAGCACAGGGGCTTGAATGCTGGGACTTTCAGGACAGGGGAAAGGAGGGACATGCTGCTTTGAGCCTATTACAGTGAAAATGTGTTTTAAATCATGTACTTTGTCACATGCAGAGGTGGGCCAGCTCTCTGGTGTATGCTGCAGGGGGATATATAACAGGTTCCATTATCTGGTTCAGTTATCATTCCTTAGTCTGTGATTTACCAGGTACTGCCAATACAAAATGTTTCTTGCTACTCTTATCTCAACCCATTTATTGCACTTCCTCAGATCATGGTGAAAAATTCTCCTTTTCCCACTGTTCTTAACACTTTTCTGGATTAGCTCAAAAACCTCTTATGACCTAAACGTTTTAGCACTGCAATTAAAATCACTGTCACTGGTCCTAGATGGGACTCCTTTAGCTTCCTGAATTTATTTTTCTCCAACAGATTAAAACAGTCCATTAGGGTAGATTTCATGTGCCAAACTGTCAGTCGGCTTCTGTGACTGTCACACACGTCCTCCCACTGCCCGCCCTTCCTAGCGGCTGCTAAATCACATTAACATGCTATCAGATCATCACTCTCAGGTTTTCACATTTCAGCAGCTGTTACTCTCTTCTTATTAGTGAGTCTGCAGAGAAAATATTTCAGACAAAATGAAACCAAACCCTGTGGTTATTGTGACTGGAAGTATGCAGGACTGAAAGTGCCCGAGGGGGGCCTGCAGGTACCATGCAGAGGTCTTTCAGAAGAGAGATTTGTTATTCAAAGTTGCTGCCCACAGAGGAAAACCAAAAAAAAGCTGATCTCTACTCCAAAGATGCAATAGTTGTCGTTTTTTAATAGTTTTACTATCAAAATTAAGCACGGGACAGTGTGAGAACCTCATTCAGCCTCACATGTTTTTTATCCCATTCCAGTGCGGTCACTCATCCCAGACATACACCTTTAAGCTGTGCAGCACAATCCACTGCCAAAAGGTGTTGAGGACAAGGTTCGTCACTGATCACTTTACACACAAATAATGCAACCTTTGGTCAGGTCCTGTAACAGTTAAGTCTTCAGAAGAGTTATATAAGCATAGAAACAAGTAACACTGCTGTTGTATTATCCTGAAGATGAACAACATTAGCATGATTCAGTGATGGGCCCATTTGACTGGCAGCTAGATCCTCGGTCTGTAAGCAGCATTCCCTCATGTTATATGACCTGAGGTGAGTGTCCTAAGATGTCTGTGCCTCTTTTTGCTCAACTGTAAAGAGAAGATAGTGATACTTACTTATCCCTGTAATTTTATTTATGGTGATGTCTACTGAACAGATGGTAAGCATGATTACTAGTCCATACCCTTTTACTCTGTTAAGAGCACCTGAGCTTGCCAACCACTGACCAACTTGATTAGTAAATCTTTACAACATTTTTATGGAACAAAATAAGCACGAAGGAATAAATATTGTAAGCATATGGAATAATAATTGTATTTTTAAAATACTAAATCATAGTGTTACAATTTCTCTGTGCTCTAAGAACTGCATCATGAAGGATCTTACGTGATATTTAAATCTTTCCCAACAAGTTAAGTGTTTCTTATAGCTTTCTCAGCCGGTCAATAACTTCCAGACCCTAAAATCAATTTAGCAAATGTTTTCTCTAATGAAAGAGCCTCTCAGACTCATCTGAGCATCTTTCCTGTCTATTTGCTACAACTACCACAATGGCAAATAGGAGCAGCCATCAGTGCTGTGTGTTGAAAAAAAGCACAGGATGGAATCTTTATCACTTTGTTGAGTTGAACAAAGACAGATTATCTGGTGATTAGGGGTTTGGAATATTAATTAAACATCAAGGCTTTCAAATTAGAATCCCAGATGTTTGATCATTATGGTAATTCCCTGTTAACAGCATTCCCTGAAAGGCCTGAGAAACATTCCTCTAATTCTCCAGTGGTGAAAGGTTGAGGACCCTTAGGCTATAGAGCACTGAGCTCCTCTGCATCAATTATACAAGACATGGCCTTTTTAGCAAAATGGAACCATCTTATTTAGTGAGCCTTCTGTTAAGGAAGCTCTCAAACAGCTGCCTAAGCAGATAAATGCTTTCCTTACTAACACAGGCCTTTCCAAAATAAAGCACACTGTTCCTTGCACAAGCTGCTGCCTCTGAATCGAGTCTCGACAGCAACTATCTTTTCAGGGAGGCATAGCACCGGCATCTCCAGGAAAGCTGCCTTGTCTATAACACTGTCAGTCTGTCTTGGTCTTCTGCTCTGGACTGTCTGGGCACAGGAGTCAGACCATCTTCTTCGGCCCTGGCTGAGGAACCCTTGCTCCAGCTGAACTGCCTCCCAACCAGGGCTACATGAGTAGCCTTATCCTGAAAAGGTGAGAAGCTGGAACGAGTTCAAGTCATCCTTAAGAAATTATACAGATTGTTGTTAATTTCCGTTCTATATTGCTTGTGCACCTGTATTACTATACTTTATAGAGACAGCTTCTCCTGAGGCTGTGAACTAATCAGTGAACAATGTCTAGTGTTTGTGGAGCCCACTGACAAGAATGCAGATGGTTCTTTTAATAGCATGAGTACTGTTTGTAATAGTCCACTCAGGAAGTGTGTTTGGAGATAGACATGAACAGCCAGCCTACTTAATACCATGGCACGCTGTCCTCGTACATGTCACCTCCTCAGCGCACTCAGCTCTTTGCTGCTTGTCATAAAATTATCTAGCTGGGAACAACAATAGCAATAACAACACTCCTTTCACCTGGCAGTGATCTACCCCTGATATTTCTTCCCTCGGTACATGCTCCTACTAACATATGAATAAAACACAAATTCATCCATATGCCCAGAGCAATCTGAAGACTTTTCATCAAGCAATTGAGTCAGAGAAGGTAACATGAGATCCACACAGGATGGAACAAATTATCTGAGGTTCAAGGCCTCAGGTTATTCACTTACAAGCTTAGTCAAACCTGAGTGCAATCTGAAAGGAATTTCAAGTGGAAAGGGGATGTCTTTCAATATTTTTCGTTCTTTACTAGGTGTTAATTTTGCACAGTCTGACTGAGGATTTTCAGCCTTTGCAGGGTGCAGCTTCAGACCAGATATACTGCTGATCTGGACCAGTTGGGGAAGATTCCTTCTCCCATTATGTGACAAGGAACTTATGTGCTACCTCAGATAGTGCTCTATAGAGGGCTACATTCACTTAGTGAAAACCTCTTTTCCAGCAGCCCTTAGTGCCCACATAAGGAGTAAGTGCCTGCACATTCCATTCCAAATGAATGGAAAATATCTTAACTTCCACAAAGCTGATACAACCCATCTCCCAGCCTTTATGAAAAGACATACTAACAAAATATAAATCTGTACTCAAAAATATTTGCACTATTCACAAGGTTCCTCTAGAGTCTAATCAGGCACCCTGAAGGTCTCCATGCCATGCTCCAGTCAGCTGCAGATGTTGCTACAAGTAGTTTCTTTACGGGTGTAGTTTTCTATAAATCTCTTCCTTGCTCTCACAGAGGTTTTGCAAAACAGATTTAACCACAATCACACTGAGCTGATATTGTTCATCAAGCTCTGGCCTCAATACCAGCTATTTCCACTTACCCATAATTTTTTCTAGTGTATGTTCTACTGTTATTCCATAATTCTCTTCAGGAAATACTTAGACGTACTTCATTAGTCAAGCTGATGGAAGAAAAGAAGGGCATCCTAGAACGTGGACAACCACAGTCTCAACAAAGTCCATGGAATCTTGAAAATTAATAGCTCTGTTTTTCACAGTAGAAAGCATGCCCAGAGTTTCCTGGATCATGCTGAGCCTCACATTAATATTGACTGTATAGAGAAACAATCATTTACCCAGAAGAATTCTTAAATCTCTTGCTGTGAGAAGCTTTGTGTTTTCAATGGCTGTTAACAGTCCAGTAAAACTGGGCTAAATGTGTCAGTAATATATAGAGCTCTACAAAGCACTGGAAATGAAGAGGAAATTATCTCTTTGATGGAACTGTACACCTCAAAAATGATATACACCTCAAAAACAATATACCAAAAAGCTGATGTACCAAAATCAACCTGGTTAGTTACATGTAACTGGAAATGGCAAACTTCCAGACAGTAAGTTCTCCATTCTTCCATATTGAAGGACATGGCATGTAGATAGCCCAGGGCTGCTTGATTTCTGCAGGCTGCAGCTAAGTGCTCTTGGGCACCCTGATGGTCTGCTAGTACCACTGATCATCACAAATTAGCAGCTTTGTCCTTTTGACCAGTCAGTACTAGTTGAACAATACCAAAAGAGACAATCTCTCATATGAAGCTGCTCATGAAGAAGAGATAGTATTAGTCGAATGTCCTCCTCTTCTACCCCTTCCACCTAACTCTCAAGTCATTGTCACAATATGTATGGAAGCTTGTTCTTACTTAATATTCTCCTAATGAGAATATTCATTTGCAATTTAGCACTAAAGTAGAATTTAGCACTGCTCAGCAGTGTTTTTGTGTCTTGTCTGATACCTTTTTGAGAAAAAAAAGATGCTGCTTTGGATGACAGGAGGAAAGACAAGGCTGGCACTGGGTTCCAAGACACCATTCCCTGCAGTCAGTATCAGGTAATGTACAGCAAGACTAGTCCCAGCAGTGAAACACTAAACTGAAATATTCCAGGTGCTTACTCGGACACAACACAGACTGGACAAGTTATTCCCAAATGGCATTCACTTAACCTGGATCAAGGTTATAATTGTGTTCAATGATTATCACAAATAATTTCACTCGGATAACTGTAACTCCAGACAATTTTCAGGTATGGCTTCTCAACTAAGATGCTTGATGCAGGTTTGGCTTTATTAACTATCAACCAGCAAATGAAGAGTCACTTTTTGCCTTGTTTGGGTCTGATAAATGCCATGATTGCCCAATTCTTTAGATCCACTGGGTCATTTAAATAATTGCCTACAGCATAGTCCCAAGAAGCCTGCAATACTGAATTTTGTTCCATACAGTGGGGAACAAATAGCATTTCTAATAGCAAAGTACAACTTTTACGTTTCTTAAGAAATGTGGCAGCACATACTACTTTGAATTGTTGATTCTGGCATTTAAAGCAGATGTCAGTATCATTTATGATTAAATGTGCAAGAATGCACATTTCTAAACCAGACCTCTAAAGATAAGCTGAGCAGCACAGAGCCTTATTGTACAGGCTGTAAGATTTTCTCTCATCCCCCCCCACTTTATACCTCCTGGGAGAGCAAAATAGGACCATCGAAACAAACATTAAGACATAAAATATATGAATACAAGACAACTACTTATTTTTATAGGTTGAAGGAAACTAACAAAGGAAAGTAGGGGAGGTCTTAGGGAGTAATCTATAAAAACATTCCACCTTAGTATATCATACCTTCTACTGCTAATTCTTTCCATCTTTCTTTGTTTGCTTGAATGATCTTCATCAAGTTGTCCTTAAAGCTCATTAGGTCTACAGTAGCCAGAGAATTTTCTATGTGAGTCCCTCCATCACTTGTACTTTTAAAACTGGGTCTTCTTTGTGCTTCAGCATTGCTTACTGCTCCCAAACTATTTTGGCTGCAGAAGGGGAAAAAACCTAATTTATGAACACAGTCAGGTAATTGTAATAATACACAAACAGTTAATTTGAATCAAATTCCTTAGGACCTACGTGCAATCACTAACTTGAAGTAATAGTTTTTCACCAAAGAGTGCCTAAGACACAAGGCAGTTCTTCAGTTCATGAAGCTGCAACCTGGAACCAATTCTTACTGACCTTTTTCCAGGTAATTCTTGAAAAAAATGTGACAGCTGAAAATACATTACTGATAAGTTGTGTCTTGAAAGAATGTTTATGTAGCCGTTTTGAAGCAGCTTCTTAGCTGTGTTTTTGAACAGTGAATGGTATCTTTGGGGCTTACAGGGAAGAGATCTGACTGTTATTTGTTGACCAATTCAAACAAAGCAGGACACAAAAGTATATGACAGGTAAGTAAGCTTAGCTTCAGCTGAGAATTCTCTTCAAGGTACCTGCCTTCAAATGTAGTCATAGCACGCTTTAGTACAGTGGCTTTAAAATCCACCTAAGAGCTACTGCTGCTACCTTTCATGTAAGGTAAGGTAGAATTCAAACACTCTTTGTATGTGAATATGCAAATACACGTAAAGGTGGGGAAAAAAGAATGAACTCTCTTTTTTTCTTAGGATTAAAAAGTCAGAGCTATTTCTGGCCTTGTACAGGTAATCATGTCATACCAAATTTTATTTACTCAATTATGCTATATAGTTTATCTCTTTGGTATCAAAACCAGATGTTAATATGCATACAAATGGTTTTCCATAAATCAGAAAATATAGTTGCAGTGAATGTATCAGTGAGAACTACACAAGAAGAGTTAACTGTAATTTCTGTGTGCTCCAGAGATGTTGAACAGGATAGAATGGAAAGAATAGGCTATAATTCTAATGTCTCCCAGGCACCACAGTGAATGTCACACCATATACTCATGGTGTCCACCCGGTAGTGTCTGTGCAACTCTGCTGGCTCAGATGTTCCTGTATCATGCTATACGCACTCCACTCTCTTCGTAAGTGTAGGTCTTGCTTCCATAATAAGAAAAAAGTCCCTTTATCTTCCATCTCATATGAGGAAGCTTTGCTGGATCATAAGCTTTTGTTTGCCTGCCACTCAGTCACGAACATCAGCTGAAAATTAAGCCTGGAGCTACTAATCATGTGCAGCTGCTAATCACTCATTTTTGAAGAAGTGAGAAGGTAAACAAATTTGTTATCAATAATGACTTAGTTTAACACTGTTCCTCAAAACACTAAGAACACTGTCATAAATACCTACTTGTAGTAACTTCCACTTCTAGTAATGAAAATACATGTAAACTCATGATCAGAAAAGACCTAGATTCATCATTTTGCTATTAAAATCTAACTAAAGCACAGCAAATGAAAAACTGCCCTGCAGAGTTCTCATATTAGTAGCCTCAGTGAAAGCTCAAATTACAGTTTTAAAAGAAAAAATGTGGTAACAGAAGCAATATTTGTAAAAGCAGCATCTGATTATTGAACGATGCTTTCAGCATGGAGTCACCCAGATAACATTGTCTGTCATAGCTAGTTTGTTTTAAAGACAACTTCTGTCATGATGCAAAAATCAAGAGCTTGGTGGGCAAACCCCACCCACCCCTGCATCTCATTTATACTGTGTTTAGTTCTCTCAAGTGGAATATAAGTGGAATCAATTTTGTCTCAAGTGTATATATCATACAATACTAAAACGGAAAGGTGAAGAGGTAAAGTGACCTACAGCATAACAAAAATCAGAAAAAAAACCTGAAACCACCTTCACCACATCCACTTCCAATTATCTCTCAGAAAGGATAGAATGACTTTTGGTACTGTCACATTAAAACTATACTGAAAATTGTTCAAGATAAGAGAACTAGGAACTTCAATAATCTATTGCAAACATTATATTCAAAGGAAAAAACTGTTATTAGATAAGTTGTAGAAAATCAACTTTATATTTTGTACCTGTGTATCTGCTCGTTATTGTGTTTTTGCCTTTTTTATGCATGATCACCCACAGTCAATGGAATAATAGCATATTGCAAATACAACATAGTACCACATGGTGGCAATACTGTACAGCTATTTATGTTACTTTTCCAACCGTTAAAATGCAGTAATTCTGAGAATGACATTATTATGGTAGTTTATGTTATTTCAATAACTAAGCAGTGTATTCGTACCTGGGTGTCCCAAATGCAGGACTTTCAGATTTTGACGCTTCCTCTATAAGAGGCATAACAATTTTCTCCATTGAGTCCGTAAGAAGAGAAAATGTTGGTTCTACTATGAAATCAATGAAACCTAAAGAAGAAAAAGAGAGAAAACCAGATTTTACATTTCCACAGCTCTCAAATCTAAAAATAAATACTTGATATCAGGCTGATTTTCTGACTGTAGTCCTGATTCAATATTCTAGATACCACTAGTGTAATCTTGAAGAAAAAAGTACAACTAAAACCAAAACTACCTGAAGCTGTCTAGGTATAACTGGTTATTAGCAATTATAGCTTTCCATTCCTTTTTCTTGTAAATTTTATGCACTGCAGAACACACCTACCATTTGAAATGAATATTAATTATTGAATAGAAGAGAAGCTACCATTGAGCCAAGGGGCTAGAATTCATACTGTCTCTTTTACCATTTGGAGCTTCTTGCCAAGGAGTTAATATTTCAAACTACTGTTTATTATTCAGTGGAGGTAAAGTGTTATTTCACAGTGTGTAGGAGTGTTCTGTCAAATCAGTGAAGAGAACAAGTAATATCCTTAGGAGACAGCATTCATCCCACAGTTCTGAGATGTCAGCTCTGAACAATGTCTTTTACATTTTAAAGTGCTCATCAAGGTATGGAATGACACAGTGAGAGAATGAAGCATTATTCTCTGCTGAGCACTTAACAGAAAAAAAATGCTAAAACATGAGCTAGCAATGGATTTCCAGATGTATTCATACTCTAACCATGCAACATGGCACGAAGGTGAGCAACAGTGCTTCAGCATAGGATCCAGCTTCCCTCCTGCAGTAGGCATGATGCTCAAGCATGTTGCCTTTCAAGTCCCAGTGAAATGGAATAAAGGACATTTTGAGTAACAAGATCAGACATGATGACATGCTTCAATTCAAGGATAAGACAGTCACCTATAGAATCTCTCCTTAAGTACTGTGTTCACTCACGTAAAACGTACAGCTGTTGGGAGGACATACTGCTTTACTCAGTATGCTTCTAGGGTATGTCCTTGTAACTAGCCCCAGTGATCTTTACCAATTTTGATTTCCTTATTATTGCTGATGGAAACAGGGATAGACACAGCCAAGACATGCATTTCTGAAAATAGGAAGCTGAAGTTTGGCCACTGTTGACCAAAATGCAATTAGGGTTGACAGGAACAGAATGCAGTGGTCCTTGTAAACCTAAGAAGGCTTGACCCTGTGTAGTTTGACCCTGCCACGCTGGCAGTCTTAACAGGAGTCCAGATACCTGATGTATGAATCAGCTTTAAGTGGAGATGCATCTACAAAACAGTACCAGGCTTTCAGACTGTAGTAGAGACAGACCTGTGAGATCTTGAGCAAGACTCAATCTGTCTGAGGACATGATCTACTGAACTCTAACGTGTGTACAGTAGAAGTTGGGCTCATGTCCAGTACTTGGTTAATCCTTCTCCTACCCCTCCTTGGCATGACATATGCTGAAATCACTTCATGTTCTTTTAAGACCAGCACATTTCTGCTGTAAGAGCGTATGTGTTTGGTGAACAGAGAGGTGAACAGAGAATACCTTCTATATGATGGCATTTGGAACATTTAAAATTCAAAATGGGTATAAGAAATGTCCACACGATTTTACATGCTCCTACACATACAAGAAAAAGAAGAAGGAAAACACAACTTGTCATTACCTATTTGGGACTGAGCAACCAAAGTAGACTTGCGGTCACAGAGTGGGGAAAATTGAAGACCTAAAGCAGCCTCCTTGTCTCCCTGCAAATAACAATGTTTAATATTATAAGCACATATTTGATAGAGAGACAGAGAGACAAAGGAATCTGAATATTCTTAGTATTTATTCAACAGATTACTATGTTCACTTGTATTCCTAAATAAAAACAAACCACAGGAAAAACTCCCCTCTTTATTTATCTTTAAAGTTTCAAGAAAAGTAAAAGTCAAAGTTCTAACTTACATTTCACAATTTTTATATAAAGGAACTTGTTGCAAGCAAGTTCTCCTCAAGAGCAAGGCATCTGGCAATGAGATTTAACATATGTGAAGTCCCTCAACATTCACAGTTTAGTCCTGCTAATCCCAGTTGTAATGGGATTGGAGATATTTAGGCATGTTTGTAATAGTATGTCAAATGCTAAGTGTTTCCTTCTATTACATTGTTTTATCCAACACGTAAAACTTCTTCAATGGATTTACACAAGTCAAAGACATGATCTGACTTGAACACATTCTAACTAGCAGGCATGTCTCTGCTGCTGAAGCCATAAAAAAGCACAAGCTCAATTTCACTACAAAGACCATAGAATCATAGAATGGTTTGGGTTGGAAGGGACCTTAAAGACCATCTAGTTCCAACACCCCTGCCATGGGCAGGGACACCTTCCACTAGACCAGGTTGCTCAAAGCCCCATCCAACCTGGCCTTGAACACTTCCAGGGATGGGGCATCCACAGCCCCTCTGGGCAACCTGTGCCCATGCCTCACCACCCTCACAGTAAAGAACTGCTTTCTTACATCTGATCTACATCTACCCGCTTTCACTTTAAAGCCATTACCCCTTGTCCTATCACTACATGCCCTTGGAAAAAGCCCCTCCCCACCTTTCCTGTAGGCCCCCTTTGATGATTTGTACAACCTAGTTCTGAAAATATTTCAACACCTAACATGTTAAAAGAGGTTTTTTTGTCATAACAGTCTTAACAGACAGGGGGTTGTGTTATGTTCATTTTCAGCACGGTAGACCAAATGACTTGCAAAAAGAGTCTAGTGGCGCAAAAAAACCTGAAGAGACATCTTTCACAGGAAGCTATGATTTGTGTTGCTGGACAAACCTGGTCCCCCGAAGCACTGACATTATAGATACAGGAAAACTTAGTCTTTCAAGGAAAATGACTCTACTTTCTCATGGAGAGTGCTGTTTCATGATCATTCAGTGGGGAGCAGCACATGAACGTACCAGCTGATGGATGAAGGGGGGAGTATCAACCTTCCTTAGTCTTTTATCATGTATCATTGAACTAGATTTGAGAAAAGTTTAGAACTATAATACCAATAAAACCACTTCAGCCACAGGAACAGATGTAGCTTGCAGATTGTGTTTCATATGGAAGTGGAGAGTTTTATCACTACGGCCTTTAAATTTTAAACCCAAGTGTTCATAATTTGACTTCAGAGTGTAGAACACATGAACACTTACTACTAGGAGCAGTGGTAGTGGCACCTCCATGTAAATGCAGGGGCCAGATTGTGATATAATATAAACTGGAGTAGTTCTAACAATTTCAGCCATTGTTGAATACAGGATTTCTAAAGCAATATTAATTTTTTAATCATCCCTTAACTAGGTTTTAAAAAGAGAAAATTCCACACTAGCAGAGAATCAGTTTGAATTTTTTCTATGTTTTCAGCTAGCTCTTTACCCCAATTATTAATTACTCTGCAATTAATACAATACATAATTAATACTTAAATGTCATATAAGTCTAAGTCTACTGTAAATTGTAATAATGGACACAGCACTGATATTTGAATTGATCATTAAAATTTCATGAGATTTAAAATCAAGATAAAGATCAAAACAGTAAAAAAAATTCTTTGCCCACGTGCTGAACTCACTGGACAAATTCTCTTTTTGTGCTTTGGATCTATTCAGACTGAGAGCAGAATGCTATAGGAGCTGTGATACTTCTTTGAGTGACTTGAACTATGTATTTCTTTATTTTTAAGGTTTTGAGATAGGTGGGCGTATTTCTATTTCAAACAAGTAGCTCAGATTTTACTTGGCGTTATAACACACTTTCTGTAGCTGCTGCTTTTAAACTTAAAGCGTTGTTTGGCTTTTTCCCTGAAGTTAACACTGGCACATATTTTAACCGTTAGCTGCAGTTAACAAAGTTTTTTGTCTAGGTGAATGTTCATTTTTTGCTGGTGCTTACTACTTTGAAAGCTGCCTATTAAAGCATTGGTTTTACATTGGCAGTTTCAGACTCTGCTGCTTTTTCTCTAAGGCAGTAGAAGTAGCTGAATTACTATCTTTAAAGAAAAGAAGAGGAGAAATTAGTGGGGTTTGTATATATTTGGACTAGTCCATCTTGGCTGACACAGATTTGGAAATCCCAGAGGTTTCCACCACACACTTTCAGATCAACAGTCCAGAGGATGCACAACCAAGTCAGTGCATCTAGGAAGCAGGAGACCTACTGTGTCTGCACTGCTCAGTGCATTTATATATGTACAGTTACTTCATCACACTTTAAATGTGCTGGAACTACTCCACACATGCTGTTCTTAGTAGTATGTATAAAGAGGGATTCAGTTCCTTGCACACTCCTCTACAGCCTGAAAGACATTTTATGCTGCTGAGTTGCAGACATACATATATGGTGATTTGATTCTATTGTTAAATGCCTTCTCAAGTCTTTGAGCATCTTATTTGGGATCCAGTTACTTCTTCTAATGGAAGGATAAAGGAATAACTAAAACCTTAGCTCATCCTATGCACTCAACAACCAGTGTGGTACTGTTTATTGCTAATGCTGCTTGCACTTGACTGGACACACTGCCTCAGTATCCCATGGGCTCTGTCTAGCCTGTCTCTCTGTGTCTAAAATGTTTTTACAGTTGGTCATTTCTGACCTTGTCAAGTAATATATATCTGGGGTAATCTGCTCCTCCTTTTGCTTTTCAAATTCCTAATCCTCATCATTTCCATTTACAGAAGCAGACACAAACTCATGACCCTACTCAGTATTTCCACAAAACTCAGCCCATTCATTATTTAGATTGAGGCACCAGCTCTCCAATCTGTCTCCCCAGTGCAAAGCCCAGAGTCAAGGATGTCCTGATGTTCCCTACTGAGAATTCATATAAAGAACCTCTAGGAACCGAGCAAGAACCTTCTAGGGCAGATGGGCCTAACAACCTGTCCTTGTTTCAGCTGGGATAGAGTTAAGTATCTTCCTAGTAGCTGGTATGGTGCTATGTTTTCAGTTCTCTATGAGAAGAATGTTGATAACACTCTGGTGTTTTCAGTTGCTGCTAAGTAATGTTTAGACTAAAGTAAAGGATTTTTCAGCTTCTCATGCACAGCCAGCGAGAAGGCTGGAGGGGCACAAGAAGTTGGGAGGGAACACAGCCAGGGCAGCTGACCCAAACTGACCAACGAGGTATTCCATACCATGGGACGTCACATTCAGGAAATAACTGGGT
>JANZLQ010000001.1:25955196-25967345 GCA_026212715.1 Elanus axillaris | reverse complement strand
GGGAGTGGGGGCGGGGGGTCGCCACTCGGGGACTATGGGGTGTTGATCGGCAGGTGGTGAGCAATTGCACTGTGCATCATTTGTACATTCTAATCCTTTTATTACTACTGTTGTCATTTTATTAGTGTTATCATTATCATTATTAGTTTCTTTTTTTTCTGTTCTATTAAACCGTTCTTATCTCAAGCCACGAGTTTTACTTCTTTTCCTGATTTTCTCCCCCATCCCACTGTGGGAGGGGGAGTGAGTGAGCAGCTGTGTGCTGCTTAGTTGCTGGCTGAGGTTAAACCATGACACAACCTCATGGTTTAACATACTGACATTTTTATTCTCTGAGCCCTTTTGCCAGTGTGACCCATCTGATTTGAAAATGTCAGCATACAGCAAAATAATGACAAGAAAGCTGAGTAAGACATAAACTGTTCATTTATCTGTATTAAACATTTTTAAAAAGTGTGTATAGCTGTAGAAACTGTGTAATACCTAAACAGAATTTTGGTTATCAATTGTTCTTCAGTAACAGTTATGTTAAAAATGTGCACGGTCATTACAGGGAGAGTATTCCCCCTTTGGAGAAATGTTTTTCTTCACCTGTTGAGGTGAGTAAAAAAATGGCAGCAGTGACACCAACGCCTACTGGGCTTGCTCTTTGCATTCAGTATCTCACAGAAATGAAAAGACTTTCACAAAGGTGTGTCTTCATTTTTGTATTAGGATATATGGCCACAGCATTAACAGGATGATGCCATGTAACCTCTGGCTTTGGATCAGGCTGTTATGAAAGCAAAACCTTCAGATCTATGTGGCATATCCATGGCAAGTACTGGCAAGGAAAAGAAATAGGAGAACTTTCTGAAATGTGAAATGGAGACAACTTTTTGCCGCCTTTGCTGAACATGAATTCTTCCTATTTTCAAGTCCCTCATCCTACCCTGCTGGTGCTTCTTCTTAACTCAAAGCATATATAAATCTCTGTCTACGGAATGAAAACAGCTTGACAAGTTACATTATAATTGAAAGAAAAAAAACAGTACAACACTCAGAATCCTGGCATCAGCTGAAATAGATATAGAGCTATAACAATTTCATCTTATTCACACAGATAAAAGTTGAATTAATGTCAGTGGTATCTATGAAAAGTAGGGAATATATACTACTGACTATGCTTGTCAATCACAACCAACAGCATCTTTGCTGGTAGACTTATGAAAAGATTTAATTATGTAACCATTGCTTCTTGAACTAGATTTGTTATAAGATTTTAAAATGGCACCTGTCGAAAAAATTCTTCCATCAGGGCCATGGTCCACCGGTAGTGCAGTTCCCAGGATTTTGCTGGATGGCTTATGTCTGCTGCATGTAGAATCAAAGACATGGCTTTGGCTTTGTCTACCCTGTTAATTCAAGGACATGCTCCAATTATCTTAAAACAAAATCAACTATTTAAATGCTTTTCTTGTACATTAGGTCATTGAAAGACTATAGATAATGAACAGAATGGAAAATAACCTACCCCTCTGTCTGCTGTAGAGTATGTCGCATTGTTTTAATTTGTTGAAAATGACCCGACATATCTGTAGACAAGACCATCTCAATGACCAAGCTACGCAACTCCCTAAGAATAATTAAAAGGAAAATGACTGATTACAATTCATTTATTCTATGTATGGTACATTTGTTTAAGCAGTACTTGTTAATTTATAACTTTCTAAACAACATCATGGGGTTTATTACATTTTAAGAAGCGTTTAAATAAATTATTAACAACTTGAATGTTGTATCCTAAAGGGATTCTGAGAAAGCAGTGTACATCAGAAAATGCACTCTGCAATCATTATTTCAGAGTCATACTGTTTTGTAATTCCTCTTTTCTAGTGTATAAACTAAAATTACATGCAGTCCTGTCACCCATTATAAGTCTTTCTTATTTTTCCAGCAGTAGACTATCAAAAAAACCCAGTTGTTCTCTGGGCTTACCACCACACAAGAGGATATATGTGTGTCTTTCATTATTGACCTCATATTAGTGCAGAGCAGGCATAACACTAAACCTAGGAAGAAGGCTGTGGAAGCACTAGGAAGAGCAAGAGGCATTACATCTGAAACAGTATCAACAGTATACCAATATATGAACGTTATGACAAACTACCCTTCATCTCAAAAACACCTTAGTGCCTATTTCATGAATCAGAACAAGTTTGGGATTTATAATTTATCTGTATCTTGGTTTTGTGGTCAGAGATGTTGGCTTGTCCATCAGCTTTCTAGGAAAGTAATATGAAAATAGTAAAACATGAATCATGTAAGAGAGTGTCTTAATTCTGATTGTATATGAAAATACATTAATTTTGTCAACAATAATTACTGATTTGGAAAATTCTGTTTCCTTGATGTACAAGGATTGTATATAGACCATGTAGGAGTCTACTAGGTCTTTATTTACATACTTTTAAAATGGCCTAGGAGGATTTATGTGCAAGTGTTGCTTACATGTGTATCGGGGACAATTCACCACATTAAATCTTTGATTATGTAGCATATATCTTCAGGAGCACACCTTCAGTCTTAAGGATGTCCAAGTATCAATTACAACAGTAGAAACCTACTTTAGTCATTCTCACTGATCTTTCATATTGTATTCCTATCTTTGATTTACTTAATAATGCATTTTTTTCAGAGGTCTATGTTTTAAAGAGGTAAATTGCAATTTTCTTTAGGGCTGTTAGAATATTTTGTTATAAAAACTATCCAGACTTCTTCTGAGCCAAATTAATTGCATAGTTAAACTGATACTCCTTATTGATTTTTTTGTATTTATTCCTGATTTGATATAACTGGATAAAGACTCAGTCCTCTTACTTCTTTACTCAATAATATGCAGCCATAGCAACTTGTGTTTAGAAAATGCCTTACCTTATCTGACCTTATAATAAAACACTAATTAATTTGCATCCCAACTGTTGTTCCTCCTCCACATTGCTTTGAAACTGTACCCTTCAAAAACAGCCAAACCCATTAAAAAAACCAAACAAAACCCAACAGCTAACACTGCATGAAATCTGAGGGCTCTGCATTGTTAAACCCTGTTGTTGGTAAGACTGAAATAATTATCACTTCCCCTTTCTATGGGAGATTTTCCTAGGAACTTTCCATGTCTGAACGTCTAAGAGTAATCAGAAATAAGCGCACCCCTACTACACAAAATGCACAGAGAAGCAAACCATTGCTTTCAGTTTACTCACTGTCGTGGCAGCAGGCAAACCCTAATTCTTACCTCCATCACCTGAATAAAGATCAAACAACACAGCACTACCCTCCTCACACACTTCTGAAGATTTCAGACCACTAAAAAGCTGCTGAACAGCAAAGGAGAGGCTCTCCACCTACTGTCTGCGGTTGTTTCCTGCCTGCGCTCCTCCACATCATCAATAGAGGGATGGAAAATTGAGAACTGGCAGGGAAACATTTAATAAAGCTCTGCTAGAGCTACAAATGCTCAGTCTGCTACCATTGCACAGTAGATTGCTCTTGGACTTAAATGACTCCCAAATCATTTCCCAGGGAAAATATATCATCTCAACTTCCATATTGAAAGAGACCTCAGCCGATCTCATAGTTAACTCCTGGACAGAAATCTCTGCCCACTTCATTAAGCAGTCCACAGCTACAGGCATTGGGATAATACAGTTAGCATTGCTCATGCTACCACGGCAAAAAGATACGTAGGTGTTGTCATCTTTAGTTCTATGACAGGAAGTGGTAACAGCTTTCATGTACAGTGCATAGCGAATTTGGGGGGCCCACAATTGTAAGATTACTGGTTTTGAGTATACAGTGTCCCTTTTTCTTAAGTAAACTGTCACGTCCTGTGCTGTCATCCTTTCTTAACCCTCCTATATCCATATGTCCTATGGATTGGATACTGCAAAAAAATAGATGCAAGATGATGTGAAAAAGATGACATGAATAACGCTGTAATAAAAAAGAGACAAGGAGTGCCACATGAATTACTCAGAGAAGTAGTTAATCAATAAACAGAAACCAGCTTTATCTGGATTTGTCCATGACAAAGACATTTAGTCAGCTGGAAACTAATGAAAAGATGGAGGAACAGGCTAAGATGAGCAAAAGCAAGTTGGGAACTGAAGACATAAGGTTCATCTTGCAAGTTGGAGCAATCCTGCTTTCCTCAGACAGAAGACTTCCATGTGAATTTGTGAATTTGTGAAAGAATAGCTGTTCATTATGCATTGTACATAATGCATATTGCTTTGTTAGCCTTTTTAATAGAATCAGACAATATATCATTGTATGTCTTATGACTGGAATGGTTTGACACATCAATACCACCTGACCACCTATGACTGTTGATGTAACACATGGGGTGCTAGAACACTAGAAGCCTGGTAAGGCAAAGGAGAAAGGGGGACAAAAAAGGATCCCTCTTTAGTTATTTAGGGGCACTAAGTGAGAGAAAGAAGACAATATGAAAGACTGGAATTTATTTTCAGGGTTGAGAAAAGAGTGAGAAATGACTATGAATGTCACATGCATTATACACAAAGGACATCCTCATCAGAATGCTGGCAGTGTTTCCCTGCTCAGACCCAAACCCTATGTTTTAAACTTAATTGAAGCTGACAGTTTATTAGTGCATTTATCTTCTTAACGTTAACATGTAGAAAAGAAAATGTAATACTGTAAAGTCATTCTCAGTAATTTTGCTTCATCTTGCTGAAATAATTAGCAGAATCACAGTTTAAATAGGCAGTGGTGTTAAATTTTTTAAAAATGAAATTGCTGCAACTCAAGAAAACAGATCTGACAGCAGTCAAGAAATTAATCAGAGCCAGGAAGTACATTAAAAAGTTGAACAAATTATCATTTCAATTTACTGCCAATTTGATTCAGTGCAAACTTCCAAACTGTTAGTCTAACAGCATGAATTTCAGTATAGATCCAAGAATTTTGCTCTAGTAATAACTAGAAAATTGAAGGGCTTCTTTTAAGTAGCTAACACATTTGTCATTGCACCAATGAACAACGGTATCTGATGAACAACAGGAATTTTTGTATATCAGAAACAAATACAGGAAACTATCATTTCCATGACCGACCCTCTAAATTAAAGTATCAGACTTCAACAGTTTATGCAGGTTCTCAGGCTGGTGCTTTGGAACTTACCAGTTCATTTGAAAGTACAGACTGTAATTGCCTAGCTAAGTGACAAAATGTAGTACTGAGTGTCCTAGCTTAGTTGCTTGAGCTTATTAGTCAGTTTATACATCTCTTCTAAGTTGTACTGAATAGCCCCAACAAGAGACCATAAATTCTACTTTCTCTGGTTGGCAAATCCCACCAAAGTCAAATTGGCTGTATATAATAGTGGACTGGATCTGTGCAGCCACTCTAAACAAACAACATTTGCAACACTAAAATAAGATCCTCCAGGAAATCTAATTGGGTTACAGTGAGAGGAGATTGAAAAGCAAGTGCAAACACACCCAATGTGTGATTAAGCGACTTCTAAATGAACGTGGTAGTTTATCACAGGTTAAAAACCAAGGAGAAATTAAATGCAACAGAAGTTAGGGCAAAGTGTTTATAACTGGACTGGAAAAAGAACTGTGGGAAGACCAGTCTGAGCAATCTATGCAGAGAAGAGTATGCTTCAGAAATGTAAAGAGACTCTACCACATTCCTCCTTTATTCTGTTGCAGTCCACCAAAGCAATTATGTATAAACATCACACACCTGGAAACCATAGGGTTCTCTTTCCATTGGCAAATATTTTCTTCCACAGAAGTTTCCATCCTATCCCTATAACAAAAGGGAATGACTGGGATGCACTGTACTAGCTGGCAGCCAGATTTCTGTCAGCTGGAGTAACTGCATGTTGCTGCAGGGATACCCAAACTATACTAATTTATGGTGGTCTCCAGTGATGAAGGAGCCACAACTGGGGAGGCACATGAGTGTCTTCAAGCCATCCTGGGTCCAGCCCTGAACTGAAATTCAACTGAAGAAGATCTGCCCCTTTCTGCTGGAAAGCATTCTCTGGTAGGACACAATATGAAACAACAACACTTCTAAAAAACATACTCAAGGCAGCAAGTCTGAAGATTTGAAAATCATTATGTCTCTAAAACAATGGATCTAAAAGACAGAATAACAGCCTCTGATGGCTGTCTACTGGCACAATCACTTTATCCATACTCAGCAGCTAGAACAAGCAAAAATAGGATCGCAGAGACCTATCAGCCCCAGAACTATCAGTCCCCAAATAGTCCCAAGTAGAGCAAGGCTGAGTCACGTTGGCAATGAAAATCTAGGTCTGTCTGACAATTATTGCTGAAATTTACCATTTACTTCCAGAGATCTTTCTCTAGAACTAAATTTACAACACAAACTTTATGATAATTAAATCCAAATTAGTAACCTCTAAGAAGAAATCTTTTTATCTTCCCCTATCACTTTGTGTTAAATAGAAAATTAAAAATACTTTAATATTAAGTGGTTTGGAGTAGCTACAGAAAAATAATGAATTAAAAACCAAAAGGGTCAGCAGATTTACATTCAATAAACACTTTATTTAGGGGTGTTCTGATCATGTAGATAAATAAAATCATGTAAATCTATCATGTAAAACAGTCTGTCTGTAAATACACACCACACCAGAATTTGATCTGACATTCACATATTCCTTCATAAGTGTGTAGTTTTGTGAAAATATAAATAAAGCAGAGTATAGCTTTGTTATTCATGGTAGCATCATTCGCAGTGGAGACTTTCCTGGAAGCAGAATATCTCTCTCTGACTTCACAGACCACCTATTTAAAAATTATTTTTAGGATCTCTGAATGATAGCTATGTATCCAGAAACACACAGAAGACTCATATTTTAAGTGCTATATGTAGCGAACAAAGACATACAAAGATGACATGTCCTTTTTAATAATGGAGAAAGTGTCATCTCTAACACTTGTTCATTTTGGTCTTACAGGTCTTAGTATTTGTGACATATCAATTATGATCCTGATTCTTTCAGCTGGTCAAATTCTCTTCAGGAATTACACTAAAATTAAGAAGAAGGAAAAAAAAGATTTCAGTAGTGCTTCTGGGCCTTTACTTTATTATTTTTGGACTCTCCAGATAATTCATTTTTTAATGCTTAACCAAGATGTGACTGTGCTGTGCTGTTACACAGCAGAAATCCCAGAGGCAGTAGTGCTCAAGCTGGCAGCAGAGTGTGACTCTCCACCAAGGTTTTAACCCACTGTTAGGCAAAGGCAACCTAACTCAAGAGGGGCAGCTCTGTGGTTTTCCTGAAGAGCTATCTCATCTGAGACACTGTCCACACAGTCTAACACTGTGCCTTGTAAATGCACAACCTCACTTTGAAAATTATATGGAGTCTCCCAAATAGTATCTCTTTACAGCACAGCAGCCTTCCCTAAGTTCTAAATATCCTTTACTCTTTCCAGTGCCAAAGCTTCTTCCTGTAATTTGAACTCTTAAAGTAGACCCCACAGGGAAGGCCTGGTGTTTTTTAATTATTTTTAAATACTGGAATTAAGTTTGAATGTCACAGTAGGCCTTACCTCCAGTCATCTTTGGTTAAATTTGCCAGGATGTTCATCTCTTCTTCTTGCATGAGTCTATAAGCAGCACTTACATGATGATTTTCAAGAACAGAACGATCATTGTACAGTATTGCAACATCTGACCTAGTGTTAAAAAAAGGCAGAATTTGTAATAGCATCCCAATGATGGCACAGGGGAAGGTAGGACTGTGTATTCTTTATGAGAACTATTGACTATATATATATCAAACTATGTTTATTTGTTCCTATTGTATCAAATACTGATAAAGTTTCCATCTTAAATGCATAAAAAATTATCATTATACCATTGTATATGCTGTTTGTGGGAAAGTATATTTTTAAATGTGTAATGTTTTATTTATGTAACTGTAACAAAAATTTGTGAGGAGATCTTTGAGCTTCTTGACTGTAGGTAGGTTCATAAAGCAACAGAAATGTTCTAATTAAGCTAGTCAAGTACTCTTTGGCAATACAACCATTTAAAATGCAATGCATTCACCAGCAAAGGGGGCTCCACACTTAGCATGGGTATTAAGAAGTTACTACCCCTGTTCTGAGAGCTGTGCTTTGGCCCATGTCACTCATAATCAGAAGGAGCTGTAAATAATAAAATATTAAAACCCTTCAATTTCATATGTTTTAAAGAGATGCCTCCTTTTGTCAGAAAAACAGCCAGACCCTGAGCCTCATAACAATGGAATGGAAGAGATGCCAAGTTGAAACTTGATTGCATTCAAGTGCTTCCTAAAGCCAGAGTCTTACCGTAAAGTTAGCACTCTTGACAGTATCCTTTCTCTCTTAGAGACTAACCTACAATACCAAAATTACATATAGATTTTGATGCTGTACGGATTTATCATACTTAGCTTCAAACGTCATTAATTCTTGGGGAATTCATTTCCCCAAGACCTGATCTGACTTGCTAAGCAACCTTGGGTCTCTCCTCTCTGCTACACTTCTGTCTTCATAATACTATTCCTGAGTATTTCAATTTGGTCAACTGAAAAGTCTGTATTAGAAGAAAGGTGTACAGTGCAGTTACTATGATATTAATAAGGTAAATTCAATGTCTTGTTCTTTTGAGCAATAGTATATATTCAGTGTAACCACCTACATGTACGGTATGGTACCGAGGAATCTAAAAAATGAAAATAGGATTGGAAACTTTATTTAAGGGAACAAACCATAACCTACCTAAATAATGATATGTTTACATCCATAATCCTACTAAAATCATGGGAAAATCTTATTTGCTAATCACATACGTTTACCGAAGCACACTTTGATCCTCATAGCTACTTATGGCTAGTTTGAAACAGTGCTAAGGTTTGCTATGACTATGATAGCCATTTCATCAGCTTTCCTCAGGCAAAAGAAGCCTGGAATCATGGCCCTGGGATGTCACATCAGGGCCAAGTTCCACTAGGAGGGAAGAATGAGCCCCATCACAAAACAAATACCTGTTTTCAAGTATGCCCAAGTAAAATTCGAAGGCTAACAGCTTAATTAATTTTCCACTTTTGCAATACTTCAGAGCAAAATATTAAGGACAAAAATAGAAAAGCAATATAAACTTGGAACTACAGACTGAAGTTTATTTTTAGCCAGACTATGCTGAGGGAGAAAAGAATTATGTCTTTATTTCAGTTGCAGATCTAGAATTTGTTCATTATTGATGAGCACATCTCAGGGCACAAGTATATTACGGATTTAATTTAAATTTAACCACTGGGCACTTGATCTGTATAGCTTAGTGTGAGGATGCTTCTGTTCAAAGTAGTAGTATTTCTAGCACGCAGCTGTTTTGTTAGAAAATGTCAGTGCTTTGCTGAATATTTTTTTTCAAGAGCAGGTAAAGCGGACTCCTCAACTGAGGATACTAAAACCAAAGTATAGCCTAGTATGAGAGAACAGTAAGATGCTTCATACTTGGTTAAGTATCAAGTGTACCATTTATCACCCAGTAATCGATTGGTCAGTGATTTTCCTTTGATAAGCTGAAAATATTTCAAGGGAAAGAGTTACATGCTGCTGTTCTGGACCAGAGGCTAGGATGACATGCCATGCCTGCATAAGAATACAGTTAGTGTGACTTTCAAACTGGATTTCTTTCTAGATTTCTTTTTCGTAACTACTGCAGATGCTGTCAAAACATGCTAGGAGAGGACTCGTGATGGGTATTTCTAAAGCCGTACTTGAAGGTTTCCCACTCTGTACTAGGACCCTGTAAGTTTAATACACAACTTGAAACAAAATGTAGCACCTGAAATAAGTGCAGACACATTGCTGAAAATGAAGTAGTATTTTTCTGGGGACACTGTGCAAGAAATTTTTGAGTCAAAAGTATCAGAACTTAAGCAAGCAAATAGAGGCGTGAGGGGTTTTCAAGTCCATGTTCTGAATCTTTTTGAAATCTCTCTTGACATATCAGCTCCAAAATATAATGATTTCAAACACTATGGAGCTAACTCATTACTTTTCCACACTGTCTTTGTTCATGTGAGCAGCCCCATTAACTGTACAGAGGTCAAAGAAGCAATTTGTAAAATCAGGAATGACCTGGCTGCTTCCTGGCTGTATCAGTAAGAGGTATGAAACAGTTCAGACCAATGAACAGCAAACTCCAGACATGACGCTTAAGAGACCACTTCACTTACCTTGTCTGAATATGAAAATTGTTTGTGGTCCCAGTATGTTCATAATCATGGACGGCAGCTGCAAAGATCATTGCTAAAATTTCCAGTTCTGTGAGCCAGTGCTGGTAAATGAAAACCAAATCTTAGTCATATTTTCTATAATAGCCTAACTCAGATTAAACACTACAGTACTGGAAATGTTTTCCATTACGTTCAACTTAAGTAAACTTTATTCTTGTCTTATTCCAGGTAACTGTATATCCATAACACTTTGGTATTTTATAGTAAAATAACTCCTTGTACTTATTATGATTTCTCTAAGACCAAGTTAACATCCTTATGGTCACTAGTGAAGTAAATATTGGCAGCCAAAAATATAAGAAGTTATTAAGACAAATGCATGGCATGCTTTGTAGCTGTTTTGAGTAGGAAGTATCTAATCTGCTAGCCCATACATGACACTTGCCAAATTATGGTATATTCATCTAAAAGCTTAATATGAAGTTAAGGTTATAATTTGTCTTTTAGTGAATAAAATATACAGTTCACAATAAAATCTAGGTACAACATCAGCATTAACTACAGTCTACCAGTGAACATAGCAGTAAAATTAGGCACATGGGAGATTTTTCTGTTCTCAATTTTGTCATACTTTGTACCAATGCAAAAAAAGGGGTGGATAATGCTAGTATACAGTTACACTGAAAAAAAAGGTAATACAGGTCATGTGTACAAAATATGGCAGACCCTAGAGTTCTGTGCACTTTTATACCTTACTAACTGAGGCTGTTCTGTATCACTCAGTTTTTAAAATAACCACTGTTATTTTATCTTTCAAGTTCTATTTCTTGAATGATAAATCATCCTTGAGGAGAAAATTTACTCCATCTAAAAACGAAGGCAGAAAAATCATGTGATAATTAACCCCCGCAGTCATAGGAGTGATCAAGTCAAATGCCAGTCAAACATTTCCACACATATTTCAGGGTTTTTCTAGTGTAAAAGTAAGCTTGTGTACTAAAGGATCGAAGAATGATCTCATCTTTATGCACCCATATATGCACGTACATGTGTATGAATGCATAAGATGTATAAACTGCCAGAAGTAGTAAAAGCTGCCAATAGTAGTACTTCTTTCAAAGAAGAAGAAAGGGAATAGTCAAGATTCATAAGTAATGTGAGAATAATGAAATAGGTCATTCAGCAACAAAATAAGACTGCTGAGGAACAACAAGTACTGGCTGTTGGTGAAGCAGTATAGATCAAAAAAGGTCACAGCAGAGGAATGAGAATGTACTGTAAGCAGTTCTAAAAATGGAAACGATGACCTTCATCGTATTGTGTGTCACAAGAAACCAGGCCATGACCAGTCCTGGCTTTCACAATGTTTTCAACATACCAAATAGAATAGAAACCCAGAAATTATTAGTAACTAAAGCTAAACATAACCTTTTTCTGTAAGATGCCTTTTCAAAGATCAGCTTTTTTAGTAACCAAAATAATTGCTAGACAATGCATTTATAGTAGAAGAGAATTCCTTACAAACAATATCTATGGGCTACACAGAAACTTCATACAGTACTATATGAGAACAAGTATTCTAGACACTGTAGCTGTACAGTCAAAATTCAGATCAGTATTCAGATAGAGAATCAGAGAACTACTTTAGCTAAAGGATTTCTAAGGAAGTAGGAGAAAGCTCTTAGAGAGACAGTTAACAAGCGTTTTTATCAATATGAGAGGGAAAAACAGGTATCTGGAGGTCTGCAAGTCTGCGAAGAGCTGGAACCAGCTTCCCTCCTGGAAGATACTATGCCATGCAGGTGTAACACTGTCCTGGGTTCAGCTGGGATAGAGTTAATTTTCACAGGGACCTGGGAAGGGGCATAGCCGGGACAGCTGACCTGAA
>JANZLQ010000001.1:25942863-25955096 GCA_026212715.1 Elanus axillaris | reverse complement strand
GGTTCCGGGTTTCTTTCCTTTTCCCTTTCTGGTTCTCCTCCCCATCCCACCGGAGGGGGGCGGGGGGAGTGAGTGAGTGGCTGCGTGGTCCTTTGTTACCGGCTGGGCTGAAACCACAACAAACACCTAATGGAAAAGATCTCTTCTATAGAGAGATGTGTTCCAGTATTTTGAATTGCTTTTAAGTAAACAGATTAATTTCAACTTTTCCTGAGCTCTGTTTCAGAATATTTTTTTAAACAATGATGGATTAAAAAATGAGTGAGAAAGGGAGTCTCACAATGCACTTATTGACAGTAAAGACATTTTTTCCTTTAGCTCAAGCAATACAGGTATGTGGGAGGAGAAAAGGGACGGTGGGAAGATGATCGATGATTCAAAAGTTCCTTACAAGATGTATTCCCTGGGACTTGGATTCCTAAAGCTTTATAAAGATGAAGACTTCATAAATGCAAGCTTGAGTTGTATATTTCAGTCATATCATCTGGGATTTAATCTTTTGGGAAGGTTAATGGATTGTGTGCCATCTGTGATATCTAACTTTCTAACACATTGATCTGAGGTGGCTCTTCCTTAAGATAGACAGTAACTTTTGGAAAACACAATGATAATTTTATTTCTTTAACTGCAACTCTGAATATTTGTTATTCCTCACAGGAATCTCTCTAAAGGCTTGTGGAGAACCATACATTCTGACCAGCCAATTTTTGGGGGGAAAATGCTGAAATATGGCTGGTTTTCAGGTGCCTATAAAAGATACAAAATATATGATCTCAACAACAGGAATCGTGAAAAGGGTTTTCCAAAATCTAGCCTTTTGAAACATTTGCTTCAGTATGTCTTTCAGAAGTGAACAAGGAAGACAGCCATTCTTTGCAAGATTTGGGAGTCAGTATCAGTTCTTTAAGATACAATGAAAGAACTTCAAATTGTGTGCCAATCTGCAAAAGCCACACACGAGTTTGATATAGAATTGCATCAAATTGACTCCAGTCCAGGTATTTGTTAGAAGATACAGCAGAGTTAAAAGAGGCATCACGATGGACATACTCTGAAAACTGTTTAGCTTGAGAAGCAAACTTCAAATTGTTATTGAGTAGGGTTCTGTAGGGTTAAACAGGCAACAGAAATAAAATCCAACAAGTTTAATTGAACATTTGCATGATACTGATACCTTCTCAAACTGCGAATGACATTTGGGACAGAAGTACTTTGCAAGATGCAGAATCGCTAGGCCCTCTTTCAGACACTGATTTCTATAAATATTCCTACTGCCTGGCAAGCTACATCTGTTTGAAGGCACTCTTGACTAACTGTTGTCCTAGTTAGATATCTTTCCAAGAACCTTCCAATATCATAATTCAGCAATTCAAATATTTAAATACCTGGCCTAATTTTATAGGAATATTTTGTAACAGCACTGCAACATTAATGATGTTTTACAGAAAAGTAACAGCAGTAAAGTCTAAGCTTTTCTGAAAATAGTTGTCCAAATCACACCAAAGTGCAGTTACAAGGTTAAGATGCTAACATTGTAAAACTTGAATTAGAGAGGCCTTTCTCATTCTCGTGTGCACCCGGTGAAATAGCAGATATTCAAATATGAAACAGGTTCCTTCATTCACTGTTCAGAGATAGACAAAGTGTGTTGCAAAGTTGTTCAATCAATAGCTAAACATCCCAAGTTGACTAGGATCGCTCTGGAAGTTGGAACCTTGTCCTGGCATCACAAAGACAATCTGGATGCTATCGTCTTTTTTTAAAAGTGGAGGGACACAGTTACAATGGGCCAAAGGAATGTTTATAATGTATAATACAACAAAGGGATCTTCCTCCCTGTTAAGTTGCTGATCCAGGTGTATAACTGCAAAAAAGACATGTCTCACATCACTTAACATAGGATATGAACGATGATCTAATCTCTTCAAGCTTTTTCTTTTATTAAAATATCATTTTGATAGGTGAACATCATACACACAAATTTGGTTTGGACTCATCTTGGCAAGAGCTGTCTAGTCTATGCTTCACTCTGTTATGGAAACCCTTTCTCAAGAATACATCTCATTGTGAAAAGGAATCTTAGCTGGTGAAGACTCTGCAAGTAGTACTTGTGTTAAAATGTAGCCTTAAAAACTTGATATTTAGAAGCAAATGCCGTCCTTCAAACAGTAGAATCAAACCCTGTAATGTCTAGGAACTTCTTCTTGCCTCCACTGAAGCCAAAGGCAAAGCTTTCAGTGAGAAAAGGCTTAACATAAGTGAATGACTGTAATTTATTGTGTATATATTGGAGCACAAACATCTAGAGTCAGCCCTAAAATTTTCCTTTCCAAAAGTCTTATGGAATTGTTTCATGGCTCTGCAAACAGTAATCAGACAGTATCACTTCCCACCTTTTTTTTTAATTTTTGAAACAAGTGCATTCATAGTGAAGACAAATCATCAAAAGGCCATTGACAGACATGTCTGTTTTCTTTCAGTCAGTATTTACTTTTGTTTAGAAAGCTGATAGTGAGGAGACTCCCACTGCTGGTATTAAATCTAAGATAAGTGTTTAGAGTAAAAATGCTTGCACAGACTTACTTCAGTTCCCAAAGCAAATACTAAAAAATATTAGCATATTGCAATAGTGCAAGGCAAATGCAATCTCCTGCATACTACAGGCACATACAGTATGCAAAAGCAGTCCTAAATAAGGTTATAAACTAAAAGAAAAAGCAGCTCCAGAGTATTTGAGTAAGCCTGCACTGATTCATTATATCTTTCAATGGCCAGGACCTCAGCAGATACTAAAGCTTCCTTGCCTGATCACACCTCCCAGGCTCTGATGTGGAAGTGAAAAAATCTCACCTGCCCACTCCTGCGAATATATCTCTTTTAGTAAGATATATAATACCCTAGCACAGGCAATGAAAATCAAAAAGGATTTAAGAAATATTTTTTTCTCTCTTTTTTTTCCTCCTCATCAGTAGAGTTCCCGCCTGGAAGAACTGTTAAAATGACATAAAGTTCACAGCCTGAATGGTAGTTTGGAATCCATCTCTGCACAATTTTCAAGGGAGCTTTTTCCGTAAGAAAAGACACACATACACATTTATCCAAAACAGCAAAGTCTGAGAAAAGAAGTAAATTGAACTTTGCGGTATTTCTTACCATGATACCAGTGTGAATCATTATGTAATGCACAGTTTGAGTAACGTCAGCTGCATGAATCAAATTGTGATATGGATTTTTGTATTTGCTGTAACCAACTTCAAGAGCTTCAGCAAATGAAATAAGATTGGGAACAGGGATCTGAGGGAAAGCAAAAATTAAAATAAATTGGTTTTTTCCTCCAACAGCTGCAAAGTTAATCATGCAATAAATAAACCACAAATAAATATACCATAGGATTTAGTTACCAAAAAACAAAAGAAAAATTTAAAATGTAAATGTCTGATATCTTACACATATCCCTCTACAAACACCATGCACTGCATGTGGTTAGTGTACGAGAGACTACAGAGCTATCAACCAAATAGTTTTCAAGACATGTATGTCTGTCTGTCTGTACCAGGAATGTATAGATTGCTCATATAATGAAGGCATGCCAAATAGGAGTCTAACAATAGGATGATCTCCTTTTCTTCAGGAGTTTTACCTTGCCTGAGGCAAGGTTTCCTTGAATCTGATAGTATGACTTCCCTTCCTCCTCTTCCTCCAGGTGATGTTTGAAGTACAGGTACTATCTAGTCCCATTTATCTTCCCATTGTGCTGGTTTTGGCTGGGGTAGAGATAGTTTTTTTCATAGTAGTTAGTATGGGGCTATGTTTTGGGTTTGTGACCAGAACAGTGTTGATAATGCAAAGATGTTTTCCTTACTGCTGAGCAGTGCTTACACAGAGCCAAGGCCTTTTCTGCTTCTCACCCAACCCCACCAGCAAGGAGGCTGGGGCTGCACAAGGAGTTGTGAGGGGACCCAGCTGGGACAGCCGACTCCAGCTGACCAAAGGGATATTCCAGACCATAGGATGTCATACTCAGCAATAAAACTAGGGAGAATGTTGGCAGGTGGGCCGCTGCTCGGGGACTGGCTGGGCATCGGTCCATTTATTGGTGGTGAGCAATTGTTTTCATTTGCATCACTTGTCTTTCTTGGGTTTTAGTTCTCTCTATTTGCAATTTTCCTTTTCATTACAATTCATTATTATTATTAGTAGTAGTAGTAGTTTGTTTCAATTATTAAACTGTTCTTGTCTCAACCTATGAGTTCTCTCACTTTTGCCCTTCCAATTCTCTTTCCCCCATCCTTCTGGGAGGGCAGGAGTGAGCGAGAAGCTGTGTGGTGCTTAGTTGCTGGCTGGGGTTTAACCATGACACCCATATAATGAAATGACATTTTCCTTAAGACTTTTTTCTTTACTTAAAAGCCCTGCAAGCTAAACAGGGGGACTGAGAATGGGCTTAAGCCCACTGAGCCAGTAACATTGTGTAGTTTATGACTGTGTTGTTAATAACAGCCCTGGTGTGGTTCTGACTTCAAGCACCCAGAGCTTGAAGGGAAAAGCTGAGTCTGGGTTATTGGTTAAAATTAAAATATTCAAACCAACTTCAGGGTGAGACAGCCTTTTCAAAAGGAACATGGAGTTTTGCAGTGGAGAGATTTTGAAACTATAATGGAACTTGCATTCATTACTAATATAATCATAAATTTGGCATTTTGATCCATTTTTTATCTCAGCATTTCAAAGTTGGTTGTAAGTACCATATTGTACTGCAATGCCCTGCGAACACCATGGAAAAGCAGCCTTCTCTTTATATATTCCCCAGGCTGGTTAGGAGAGGAAGGTTCAGCTGAAACCCCTGCACAGTGGTAGGCAACACACTAGGACCTAGACCATGAAAAAAGTACTCTAGGACTAACTACAGTTTTCTGTCTTATTAGGATTCTTTGTTCCATGAAGCAGGGACTCTAATTCAGTACCGCTGAGTAAATAAGCTGTATACATAATCTGTTTATTAATGCTTACAACATTTAGCTGCTCACTAGCAACATGCCATCCAAAACTGTCTTGACATGGGTCTACACAGCTTTCCATTTTTTGGGTTGCAGAAAACTTTGCGTGCTTTGGGTGAAATTGCATTTGATAGAACTATTGGCATATTACAATGTTTGATTTGCCATATTCTTTGAAATTCAGCACTGCATTATACAATAATAAACCATTTCAAACATATCCTGGCTGTCTTGTAGTTTAAATTTGACATACTTATTTTTGCATACATATTTTTATTTGTGGCTAGTTTCTGACCTTAAAACGGCTCAAAAGGTCATATCGGGTAAACAGCTCATACATCATAAATTTCAGACTGTGCTCTCCACTTGCTTCATTTAGGGCAAATACGTCAAAAGACCATTTATCAACATCCTGTAGATGAGGGGAAAAGAAAGAAAAAACATAAAATTTCCATCTTTTTAAGTAGGTTTCCAGTTAATCACTGGAAAAAATATTTTGGGTGGTTTTGGAGGGAAGGGGGAGAGTTTGGTGTTTTTTTTATTGTCCAAGTCTTTCAAACTCCTACTGTAGATAGCACATTAATGACTATTGTTATATTAATGATGAAAATAGTTGTGCCAGTTATGAATAAAATACTTGTAACATGACCTATGCAACTTTATATGCTTCGAATCAAAGGCCTTAATCTTTCAAATTTAACTTCCTGCATACCAACTGTCTATAGAACCTTGTGGAGCTGATGTGAATACCCATCATTTAAATAGGCTATTATGCAATGTCATTAATACTATAGCCATATAGCAATTTGAGAATAATATATCAGTGTCTGACTTTCAGGGGAAAAGGTGAGGTACTACATTCTCAAGAAATAGCATTTTTTAATTGCATACATAGCCATAGAAACTTTACTACTATAAAAGATCACCTTTTGGGTGAACTACAGTAATGCCTTAAGTTCACATCAAATACTGTACTTGTTCCATAAGCTGCAGCTTCTTTTGTTAGCTCTATCCCAACACTACTTCTCCTTTTTCTTTCCTAAAAAGGAAACAAATGCTGCTCTCTGAGACACTGATTACCATACCACTGGGAGCTGATAAAACCATGTCTCACATTTCTGTAAAAATTTCTATACAAATTTCATCCTATTGCTCTAATAACATCTAAATGAAATCACAACTAATCAGTGAAACAATAAACAGAATCATATGCTATTTGTGAATTTTTAACTATTAATTTCTCTGTTCTGTGTGCTCAGTTCTGTAGTACCAACTATGGCTAGGGTATGTTCAATAGTAAAATATATTCATTTCACCCTAAAAGTCACTAAACATAAGTACAAATATATTCAAATTATACAATGATTAAACTTATTTCACCTTAAATGTTACTATCACTTCCGCTGGGTAAGCCAAACCAACCATGCTAGAAGTTCTTCGGTACATCCTAAAAGAACAAATAAAATATTAAGGAATAGCACTCCTTTAAAACATACTGGAACAATTTCTCTTTTTTTAATTCATCTTTCACTGATAGTGAAATAGCACTAAGCTATTTAAAGATCTGATCCCAAAGACGACATAAGTCTTTTTATGAACTTATGAGAAAAGCTCCTCTGCTCATATATTACTCTTTTTTGTTAGTGTAGTCTTTGGTTCTTTGGTACATTTTACTGTAGAATTTTGAAAGCCATTAAGTTCATTCCCAGATTTTTACAAAGTCCAGGAGATTTCATTACAAATTTAGAGGTTTAATCTGGATTTCTGTATAGAAAAATAAAGCAATTGCAGAAATTGAAACCAAAATTGTGGCTCAAAGATTTGCTTCAGGTTCATCCCACCATGTGATCTTCAACAACAGACACTGTGGTTAAATGCAGTACTTGCTGTAATAAGAAAACAAAGCTCTCACCTTTCTACAAAAATCCCAGCCTGTACAGCATGCACAATGCTTCGGAATTTGGGCTTTTCTTCAGGTCTCCTCTTCACTATTCCCATTTCTCTTGTGAATGTAGAAGCTAACCAATCGCGCACTTCCAGCGGGACCGAATCCGACTGGATGTCAGAGAGCTCATCCTCAGTGTCCAAAAGCTTCCTACAAAAAAGTTAATACAAGGTAACCGAGAAGATGGCAGACTGAAGCGAAAGGAGTATGGACAGGTGAACAGCTAACAAAACTTAATTTTAAGAGGAGCAGAAGTTGTCTGTAGAATTGACTCAGCACATCACTAAATGTCTCCTCTGGTAGACATACTGAGGCCACTGGGAAGCTAGACAGAGTAGGTGTCTTCCCTCTGTCCCACTGCTGAAGTTCCAGAAGGGAAAAGTTACTCAAATGCAAGATATTCAAGTAAAGGCAAGAGATTTTTCTACAAAGATGTCAGAGCTATGGTGGATTGAAGTGAAATCAGTGAGTTATAAAATCCTGAGGAGACATCTAAAACAGTGACTGACATGAACATCTATAGAAAGAGGTGTTGCTGCTATACCCAAGAACACCAGTGGTTCATCTGATCTGTCCTCCAAAATGGTACAAAAAATATTTTGATACTTGGAAAGTATATGATATTACATAGCAATGCTATGTTGAATGTATTTCAGTGAACACCCTGTATACATGCCCATCATGTTATTCCAGTGCAATAAAAGTATTAAAGAGAATTAATTCCTTCTGTGTGGAGATCCGTATCCCTATCGAAGGCAGGGTAATAAAATCATAGCAGTAAAGATATTGTACAAGACTGGATTGCAAGTCACCTTTCACAGTTCTTAGTTGTTCAAAAAGTTAGAAAAGTGATGTATACCTCTTGCAAAACAGGAAAAGTATAAAAAAGAAACTTCAACAATTGAATTGGAGAACATCAGTTTACTTAGAAGAAACATGTAACTAAAGATTCTCTTAAAACAGACTCTGCACTTCGATTCTACACTTCTATAAACCTATCAGATGCAGGAACTTCTTGCTGTTATTTGCCCATATCACTCAGTCTGCTGGGGTTTTCCAAGAACCAAATCCCTTACTTAGTCAGATAACATGTATTCCTTCATGCAGTTATGCAAGAAACCGCAGAGTTAGGATGACCCAAACATATGTGAAGCATGCCACCCTTTTCAAATGCTTTATTAGAAGCGGTACCAATTGAATTGCAGGCATTATTTGATTACATGATCTATTTCTCTAGTCTTTCTGAAACTGCTCGAGATTTCATGAATTGGACACAAAGCAGTGATGGACAACACATTTTTGGGTGTGATTTTCTTATCAGCCAATCTGCTTGTCAAGTTAAAACTTGGGTCTCTTCTGAGTGAACAGGATTCCTGGGAAATGTATTTGGTGGAAATTCGGCCAACAGCATTTGCAGATGGGGATTTGGGAGAGGAAAATTATCACTTCCTTTTCCATTTTCATGTTGTCACCTCTGCCACTGTGTTTTCTTTCTACTCTTAGCCTAACTGTTGACTCTTTCCCTTATTTATGCATTCACTCCTCATATTCATTCAGTGGCTCTTTCACACATTTCAATTTCTCTCTTTCTCTTTTTCCACGTTTTCAAAACCTTGCCTAATCCAGATCTTCTCTGGCGTATAGAGGAATTGAGCAGCAACATGGGTGATGAAGAAAAGCCTGACTACAGTACACTTCAAAGGAATCCCCATGTAAATCTAATACTATCTGATTATAAGAAGATGCCTAGTAGGAAGTATGATGCCAGAAGTGTTATATAACTTATTAGTGAACAGTGAGCATAGTGTATTTGTGCTCATCAGCTCTGTTCTCAGTTTCAGCACCTCATCTGGCTGGTGGCATATTTTGTGAGACTTTTCAACTAGAGTTTAAAAAGAGTAATCTATAAAATGCCCTCAACACCACCACTATTTACTGAAAGAGCAGCAGACACATTCCTCCTCTTTTTTAGGGACACAGAATTATCAGACTAGAAAAGCTCTTCAACTCAGAGTGCAAAAGGAGCAGAATGGACAAGAATTATGAGATTTTCTGAGTGTGGGACACGGGCCAAAAGTCAGTTATTTATTTTGGAGGAGCAAGACTTGTGTAGAGGAAGGGATTTGGGCAACTTATCTTGCAAAGCTGAACTGACCATAGGTCAAAGGCTAAAAATTGATTTTATTCCCTAAATTAAAAACTATGTTATAGTCCACTTAAATCCCTACTAGTCTAACACTGTTATTAAGCAACCCTGGAGAGATCAGTACATTTATATTTATGAGGTATATTTGACATTTGATGTATTTGTAGTACAATCGGGAAAAAACCTTATAATCCCTAAACCATATTTTTGTAAGTATTCTGACCGTTGCTCAAATGAGATAAAATTATTCCAGTGATAACAGGACCATGGGCATTAGGCTGCCTCAGAGCACGTAGCAGGGATATTCCACATCACCTGTGCAGCATGAAGCAGAGCTCTACATCAGTTTGCTATAGGCTGATGCAGATCTGAATTTGGGACCAAGTCCTGAGCTCTGCAGTTATGAGACGCTGGAGTACAAATTAAGGCTAGCAAGACACACTGCATTTTCTCTAACCTTTTTAAACATTCATTTGTAAAATCAGAGGACTATTCAGTCTGTAAATGATAGTAATAGGAGTTACTTCATGAAGACAGAACAGAGAAAGAGTATTTGAAAAAAGTGTTTCTTTAACCAGCAATTTTCATGAGACCACTGCTCTCTGATGAGAGGTGACAGAACAACGTGCTATGGGGGAGAGAGTTTCAGTGTCTCTGGTTCCTACTTTAACAACTAGGAAAGCAACTGCAACATAGAATTACACTGTAAGCACAATCCTTTGTAAGTACAAGCTCTTACAAATCCCTCAACACATAACCTTAGTAACTTCTCAAAAAGAATTAGTTTCTTTCAGAAGCCTAACTGGAACAACATTTGAGAGGAAACAAGGGCTAGTCATCCGTCTCATAGCTGTCTGTTTTCTGCACTTCCCTGACCTTTTGAAGAATAAGACTTATATTGGGGAAAATTACTCATGGCATATGTATTGCTAGAAATGGCCTTTAAATAAATTCACTAATGAATACCATTCTTCTGTAATTACAGGGACAGGGCTCATACTCATATATGGGTCTGAATAAATGGATGGTTAGAGGGATATATAATTTGATGTTAATTTTATTTAGGAAGGGAAATAAATTAGGCCATATATCGAACCATAAAAATTATGTCTAATTATCACAAATTCTTAGAATCCAATATTCACCTCATTTCATAGTTTGTAACTTTTGTCAATTTTTATTCACCTATTTATACCTTGATTATAAAATATTCTATTTCCATTATATTTCCATGGGTGTGCATGTGTATGTATACATACACAATAATGTGGATTCTGTGAAACATATCTAGTTGTTCACCTTTTACTCACTGATTGTGAAAACACTTCTTTAAAATAACCCAAATAAAGAACATTTATACATTGAGACATAAAACCATCAAATTGTTTTTATCAGTAATTTACTATTTACAAAATGCACACACAGATATACACAAATATATGTATATATAAATTTTACCAAATGTAACAAGAATCTTCAACAGAAGTATCAGAATTTGTTCACATTAACCAGAAGTACTAACAGTACTTCAGCACTTACATTACAATAGTAGCTGAAATTTTCTTCTTCACCCAATGAGAACCAGTTTTTGATTGGCCACCGCTATATTTTTTTACATGGATCTTGTTCCTTTTATGTTGAACCATTTTCTTTTTATGTCGAACCATTTTGCAGCTCGTTTGCTGGCCTCTAGTCTATTGACTGTACATCACTGCAGAGAATGCATCAAGTAAATCACAGAGCCCCTGCGTGCCTGTCCTTCTCACTGTTACTACTGATGTTGCTCAGCACTTAACCACAACAAAAGTTGACGCTTGGAGCAGATGTGTTATAACATCATTCTGATGCAATCACTGAGCATTATAACGTCATCATTTCTTTGAATAAATTCTACAGCACAACATTTTTTATAATTGCTGGAAAAAACCATAACAGTCCGAAGTTTATATGCAGAACATTTTTATTCCTGAGTGTTTATGTTACTGCTATTTTAGTTTATATCTACTAAGAACTGACAACTATCAAAAGCTTCAGTAAAAACAGTGAACCAATAAGAAGCTACTGGTGTTTGGTTTTGCCTAATGAATGTTATTACTGCCCAGATAAATGGCAAATATATTTATAAATTCTGCATTCTGTAATTCTACTGTTATGTAGACATCTTTCTCTAATTTGTCACTTTATGAATCACATGTGATTAGGTAAATCATTATTATAGGAGATTATTCAGGATGCCTTTAAATTAAAAAAAAAATCACAGAAGGAAAGGTGAAATAGTATTAGAACACAGGGTCAAAACAAAGACAAACATAGTTAAACCACTGAACTTCCTACCAAATATTACAGGGATTTTTGCAAGATTTTGCAATATAATTTGTAACTGTAAATTGTAAAATGTAATTTGTAAATTGTAACATAATTTTGCAGCTTTTTGCAATATGTACATTTTTATATAGGTTGAAAAATGCCATTGGATAAATTAATGAACAAAATAACATGTGATCATAGCTGTCAAACACAAGGCTAGATCCAATGGCTTAGAAAATATTTGGAGTGGAGTGACTGCAAGATCCATAGCCTCATCCTCTAAATCAACCACACTGAAGATTAGAGATGGTGGGCATATACTTTCTATTTTAAAGCGACATATTTGTCCCGCAAAGTCAGCCTTAAAGTAAAACTCTACTAATATCAATCCCATTCAACTGGGAGGCATGAACTCCAATATCCTGGTTGAATTAATTAAATGTTAATATACCAAGGCACACACTTTAATTTTTACTTTCCTAAAGCTAAGCAACACCTAAAAATGATAATAAACAAAACAAAAAAAACTCTAACACAATGTGCCACAGAAAGTACTATTTTTCAATACTAAGCCAGAATTTCAGGGTTATATATACTTATTTTGCTCATATATCATTAGCTTATTAAATAGATGTAATATGAGGGAGAAATACGTGTGGGAAGGAGAGGGGGAGGTCTGGTGGGTTGACCATGGCTGGACGTCAGGTGCCCACCAAAGCCATTCTATCACGCCCCCCCCCCTCTTCGCTGGACAGGGGAGAGAAAAAAAAAATATAACAAAGGGCTTGTGGGTTGAGATAAGGACAGGAGAGATCATTCACTAATCACCGTCACGGGC
>JANZLQ010000001.1:25901118-25942763 GCA_026212715.1 Elanus axillaris | reverse complement strand
GAGCCAGCTGGTATTGGCTCTATCGGACAAAGGGGAAGCTTCCAGCAGCTTCTCACAGAAGCCACCCCTGTAACCCCACCACCCCCCCCGCTACCAAAACCTTGCCACGGAAACCAAATACAGGAGGCTTTGGTTATTTAATTCTATTTGTTCCATGAGTGGAACTCCCATTGACAGTTGTGGGAATAAGTAAGATATGGCTCATGGCATTTCAGCTTAGCAATCAATTAATATTGCAGTCATAGTAACTAATAACCTGATCTTCTTGTCACAGTACTGTGTTTTTTGCCAAGAATAATTTTTCAAAATTCAAGTAGTGATAATTTCTAGCTCTCTCTTCATTTAATCAGGATTTTATATATAGTAACGGACTAGTCAGAAGTGTATTTCTTTTCCCTTAGGAATATATCAGATGTACTATGGAGGAGAAGAAAGAACAGAAAATGAAAAAAATTAAAATTAGGTAATGGCTATGGGGAAAAAAGTCCATCAGTGCTGATCAGTCATGCTGCCTAACAGAGATGGTGAAAGATTTCCAGAGGAGGAATTGGGAAGGAGGTATTAGCTCTTTACGGTTTAGTGAATTAATCAAGCTAATGATCAACTTCTTACGAGTGAATTGCTCAAAGTCCTCTAGGTCTAGAATGCAGAAAGCAGAGAATTTATAGTCCAAATAGCCAATTCACATTTTTATCAATTATCTGTGTGCTAGTGTCTCACTATCTTCCTGAATGAGCATGAATCAATATATTCAGTCAATATTTACATCCTCTATAGTCCACCACAATTTCTACTAATATCCACTAAAAGATTCTCTTGACTCCCACTGAGGATAAACAAATTGCAAAAATGATTGACGTGCATTGTTAGTACATAAAGGTCTTTCTAAAGGAAATGATGAATTTACCAATACATTGTACTCTTTGATTTTAGCACATTTTCAGAAGAATTGTGCTCATATTAAGAACTACCAATTACAATAAATGGCAAAGACTCTGGATGAAATACAGTTATTACAACAGCAGGTAAGTAATGGACTAAGGACCATTGTTACTGGAAGCATTCACTTGTTGATACGTACTGCCTATTCAGAAATATAGACGTATGTACCAAAGGCCATCAACAATCTTAAGATTCAGGTCAGGATATTCGTGACTAAAAAATATCATTTCTCAGGAGTACAGCTGTGAGCTAATGCATTTTCATTTTTTTAATTCAATTGCTTTAATGTGGTATTCTGGAAGGTCTATAGGGCAGGGACTATCTCAGGGCATGACTCATAAATAAATTAAGAGCAATAACTTTGAGATAGAAAAATTCATTAAGTTCAGAAAAGGCATGTGGGCCATTTATTAAATATCCTAACTGAATTGAAGAGTTTTAGTCAGAATTTAACAGATTTTCTGTGATTTTAAGTGTATTTTTTAATGTAACTTTGATGCTGTTGCAAGCTTCCCTCTCAGAAAAAACCTTTGGCTTAGTACAAAAGATTTTAAAGGCTTATTTTAAGCTTTTATAAGGGTGGAATATACTGAGTCAATCTCAACACAATAAGCTTTTTCTCAGTAGCAGCTTTTATAGAAGTATCATTTGTAGATTCCCTTAATGGATGAACTGAATGATTTACTTCAAATGGTACATTTGTAGCTGACAAAGCAACTTCAGGCAAAGTATATTTAACTGTGGGTTGGCTATAGAGGACAGCAATACACACTCACAGCAAACTTAACTGAATATTCAAGACTATGATTTAGCTTCATGCTTAAATAATTGCCACTTCCAATCTCTCCTCAACAAAGTCAGCTCAGAGAGGAATCATATATACCATATTTTTCACCTGGCAAGTAATTACCAAACAGGGCATCCCATTCCACCTGTTTTATCCCTGTATCATCAGGCAGATTATTTTCTCTAATATTCCCAGATTTTTTCAAAAAAGGTAATTTTGAGTAGAAATATCATCTAGATCCTTCAAAATAAATTACATTATTGATCGAATGTCCCACTGTTCTGAGAATGAAACAGTTACCTTCATGTATAAATGAACAAATTAATCTGCCTTTTCAGGTAGAAAGACTGGGAATGTATGCTTTTAAAAATTTTAACAAATATCTACATCTCTTTATGTAGGAGAATTTCACTTTCTCAACCCTTGCACCTGCAAAGAGATCTGCTGGTGTGACCGTCTCCGCTGGCTACCCTGAATGGACAATGGAGCCTGAATCAGCACAATTTCTTCCCTAACCAGAGCCTTACTGTCAATGAAACTACGTGATTCACCAAGTCAGCTAGACATTGTATGCTGCAGGTGGGAACAGAAAGCAAATGGTCCTGTAACATCAATAAGATTCCCGCTGTGGGATGCTCAGCAGCAGCTGATGTAGCACTAGCTTGAAAACACCAGGGAACAGCCTTCTCCAGCTTTCAAACATAATCAAAACTGCGTATCGAAAGCTGCCCAAGAGCAGGCTACGCTGACCGTTCATCACCTCAGGATCTCCTGGAAACAGGAGAATTTTGTTTAGTTGGGCTGTTGCTAAACTCTGTCCACACTTCCATGACAGACAGCTCTGTGCGCACCAGCATCTAGTGAAGCTTTTGCTCCTTTCTTCCTCCTTAGACTCCAAGAGACAAAGATACACACATGCATGCTCTGATCAAAGATACTTCTGTGGCGCACTTTAAGGGTCACACAGACGTTTGGTGAGATCAAATGATGAAAGTCTTTCACTTGCAAGTGACATCACCACAGTTAAAACTATCTCCTTTTTGTCCACAATTTGAAGATACCTTTGTCCCCGCTTTAGGTCCAGAAACCACAGAAATATTTGGTGCATTACTGAAGTAGTGCACTGGAAATTCAGTATGGTCCAAGGTGATTATTACAACAGCAGTCACAAAGTCTGGGTTTAATGACCTCCTTTTTAGCTAACATGATACATATCAGAATATGTACTTTTTTTTAAATAAGAGCTTTTGCTCAAGATGGACTGTGTTTACCATTATAACAACATTGAAATACCTTCACTATTTCCAGAGCTCTCATGCAAACATGTATTGTTGTAACATCCCCTACCCTGAATGAGATTTCATTTCCCTTCATGAATGTAGCAATAACCTGTATTTTTTATTTTGTCTTGTTGAATAAAAGATGTTAAAAGCAATTGCCAGCTATATACAACAGGTCTACTTCATGCATTACTGAAACACTGTCTCTTTTACGTCAAAAGTTCTCAAGAGGTTAAAGCCTTTTAAAAGGGCATTATACAGCTTAAAGCAAACTAAAAGCCATGTATGGAGTTGAAACTGCATAGATAAATATCTTCCTGAAATCAAGTACATTTTCTAAAATATTAAGGTTTTTTAAAAAATGTAATAAGACCATAATTGGAATAAAATATTCTGATTTCATCCAGAACCACTTAAAACTGCTCTCCACAAGTTTACATTTTTTGTTTTATTTGGCTTTGGAATACATATATTTTTTTTTTAATCTTGTAATTTCCATCTAGATTTTATTCAACTTCTTTTCTTCTCAGCACAAATAAAGAGCTGTGTTTACAAGGAACGGAACAGCTGTCATGGCTGAATTATCAGGCTGTATTTATTTCCTGTTTGACTCTAAATATCATTCTTCCACTACCTTGAGCCAAGTGGCAGGTACTAATGGAGAAAATGCTGCAAGATTTGTCAGAATTATTTATACCACCTATTGAGTAAGTCTGAACTTCTTCCACAGAGGAGATCCGCTGAGGGGCTGGAACTGTGAGAGTTTCACTGATTATTTTCAGCTGACAGTGAACCTCTGCTTCAGCTACCAAAGCGGTAGATATCTTTCAAGGAAGTGTTTAGTGCAGCTTATAATTATTTAGCACTGAGAGATGCCGCAGCCTAAAAAGGGCTTATTAAACAAGCTCATTAATTGACATGGGGCCACAGACAATTAAGCTCATAGGAAAGTAGGACTTCCATATGCCTGGTTCCTCTATGCTTTCTAACTTTCCATCAGCTCAGAACCTTTTATATGGGGTATTGACAGTCATTGCTCCAAACCACTTTTTCGTAATTTTGGAAGGTTATCCTTCCAAGTTATCCCAACTGCCTATCCCTGTTTCTAAGGAGTCTGCTCTCGGAACTCCATAAATAAAACATGTTGTGTTATTTCTCTGCCTTTTCCCAACACAGCTGCACATAGTTTTAGAAAGAGCATGTATGGAAATGAGCATGTGCACAATGCTATCTTATGTTCGGATAAAAGGCTTACAGTGCAGAGCAACAGAGGAGCAAACAAAAGGAAAGCAAGAAGACCTGAGAAAAATATTTCATATTCTGCTAAAGGGTTTGAATTCTACAGCCATTTCCAGCTGATTGTTGCACTATAAATAAAGATTCAAGGTGCTGCCAGCTTACATGCTTGCATGTACTTCTATGTGCACACACAACTTTATAGAATAATACAAGCTTTCCAATCAACTCAAATGAAGTAGCAATATACGGGGAAAAAAAATGGTTAACTCCTACTGTAACAAATTGGAACTGATCACTGAAAAAAGCTCAAGCTTATAAAGAGAAAAGTGCTTTTGCTAGACTAATGCACGAGTTTTAATTTTTAAGTAGCACAAATGGCTCCCCGGCGCTGTGGAACAGGCCAGGCTCTTCCTTGATCCTTGACTACATTGTTGAACATGTTCCGTGAGATACTTTGTGTTTGGATCTCTTTACTGACCTTAGTTTTGATTTTTCTTTTTGCTTTTTTTCATCTCTGTGCCTGTGAAGAATTGCAGAAAGTCCTTCTGCAGTAGGTGTGGGACTGTTTGGCTGGACCGTTTTTTTATGCTGTTTAATAGGATGTATGTGATAATAGATGAGTTAGGAGGATGCTCCTAACCAACTCTCTTAGTTGCTATACCTAATCTGCCTGTAGAGGTATTTAAGAGGGCTTTCTCTCAGCTGATACTGAAGTCTGTCTCCCAGAATGGTGGGGCAGAAGAGAACACTGAAGACAGGATTCCGTTTTAGGTGGCTGGTTGAAGCTGAGGTCTTCCTCTGCTTGAGTATGTAAGCACTGGGTCAGTGCATTCATCAGGGCAAAATCCAGGGCTCAAGCATGGGCTTCAAACAGAAAGCATGGGTATTTTCATGTGAGCTGCAGAAACTCTGTACTGAACCTTTGGTCCTAAGCCTGTAATACTTTGTACCTTGTAGAACAAGGCATCATTAAATTTTCTATCTTATAAGCCAAATCTCAGGAACTATTATATCCTGTAAAGCATGCAACTTCCTTCTGGGACTTAGGTAATAAAAGTAATCTGTACTGAGTCGGTTTTCTCACTGCTTTACTTGGTGTATTAATTGTTATTGCTCTATATTATATCAATTACTTTTATCCATACAGCAATTCGCATGTAGGAAACTTACTGAAGTCATTTGAACTTTGTGATGTGTAAAAGTGCATGTTCAGGCTCAGCAGGAATGGGCCATTCTGCTTATGATCTAAACTATTATTTCTGATTACTAATGTGTTTGGTTAACTCAGTTCCAGACTCCCAGCACTGGTAGCTCTGCGCAGGACAAAGAACCTGTTTTCTTTGGTGGGAATGGGGACAAATGTAACCACACAAACTAATTCCAGTCTCCACTGCCATTTGACTCAATAATACACTGCTCTTGTTCCTTAAGGATTAGCTTCCCCGAAGCTGAAGAGACCTTCTTTGTATGCTTATCTTTAAATGTTTTAGTGCAGATTTAGACTACAGAATACTGGTCATGCTATTGAAAATGTGATTATCTTTGCAGTTTGCCATGCAAAAGAGTTTACTGTGAAAGTACTGGTGGTGACTACAGTATCTCTCTGCCACAGAATAAATATCTGAATTTATAAATTGGTTTTAATGGGGAAAAATTTAATACAGCACTATACATAATATGGTCCAACTAAGAAGCGGAGGCTCAGCTTATATTTTTAGCAGAAATTTAACACAGAGACCACCAGTTTCAAAAGATGCATCACTCTTGAGTCTGAATTTCATGGACACTGCATTAGTCCAAGGAAGAGAAATTAAAAACAAAATCAAACACTATAAACCAAAATGAAAAATACAGGGTATAAAATGCAAACCACTAAAAATAAGAGAAGTTGAAAAGTAGGTTTTGTTAAACTGATTTAATTTTAAACTATTACTTATAGCATAAGTAACATGGGCAAGAAAATTTGTTTTATATGTCTACATACATATACTTCAGAAATATAGCTACAGGTATGGAAAGATATATGTAAACCATATGCTTAATGTATATTTATATAAGGAATGCTACCAAAATTTGGTAGGTTTACAAACTCTGAGGTTGCATTGGAGAACAGAAGTATTCGATAAATTAGAGCAAAACAAGATACCTGTCTCAGGTTATTTCCTTTCTGACTTATTACAGTGAAAAATCAGATTATTCTGCAAAATATTGGATGCAATAAATTTAAAGACTTGCTTACGGCAAAAAAAAACTGTTTGCTGCCCAAGCCTATGTATTTTCAGGTGTACCAGTTTTCTCTGTGTATGAAATGTCTGTTACTTGTCTTGATACTCCCACACAGAGCCAGAAAGATTGGATTCCTCATTGTAACGATAGATACTATTCATTTCCACAGAGGCTGCCTCAGTTTAGAAACTAAGTGAATCTTGCATTATTTTCATCGTCCTGGTGCTACTATTCAGAAAAAGCTATGAATACTATACCCATTTAATCACAGTGTTTGGGAGGTGTATGGAAGGAATAATCAGTGGTTTATGTCATTGTCCCCTGTGCAGCTTTGAGATAGCTCCCATGGTTATTAAGGCAAAATACACGCTTAAACTCTGACCATGGGTGGTGAAGCAGTATCCTGTAATACAGGGGAGAGAGGATTGCGATCTTCCAAAGCTTCCTGAGCATGCAAGATGTGCCAGCAAGACTTACATTTAGAAAAATTGCTCAGAAATGAAATTTTATGCCCTCTATTGTGTAACATGAGCCCAAAGAGAAGATCATATCTTGTATCTGTCTCCCTAAGGACCTGTACCAACTACAACTATAAAATAATGTAAATCCACAAATCAACCCTTGATTCAATGTAAAAGAAGCTTGATTAACTTGTCAGCCAGCAAAACTGATGTAACTATATCCGCAGTGGCATATTAACTACCAACATTTTAAAACATTTCATCTAAATTTATTCAGTTTTCTAACAAAGCCCATATCCACAAAGCCCTGGAAGTCACACAAGATGGTTTGCCTAAGTCTGCTCAGTTAAGCTTAATCTAACTGAATCTGTAAACATCTTCATAACATGTGAGCCCTGTTGAAGTCACAGAGGTCCCTAATGCTTTTCAAGTAGTGTATTTAACTTGGGACTGCTAGCAACACTTTTGAAAGTGTCCCTGAGAACTGTATTGCAGCTGGGAGGCTGTTCAGGAAAATCTTCCCTGTTACCACAGTTCTGTCAGCTTTTTACAGAATTGGACATGCATGCATTCTAAGAGCAGGACACCAGTATAAGTGATCTTGCCAAGCTAGTCTGTAATATAATCTCTGAAAAATGGACGGCTGGTATCAGCTTCACTTGCTATTGTTTTCATTCTGTTTTCGAGTGGGTAGGCTTTCTAGTGCCCCATAGCAGATGCTCCAAATTCCCGACTAGCAAGGTTTGGTGTGTGAATCACATGCATCAAAGGAAAAGAAACAGGAAAAAGTTAGAGCAGTACTTTCAGCACCGTATCAAATATGCAGATTTGCGGGGCAGGGGTGAGCGCAGAGAGAGAGAGTTAGGTCCATGAAATAATCAGCACAGACTTCTTAAATGTAGTATGGAACCAAGACATACACTGCATGCTCTAGCAGTACTGAAGAAGTTTTGGCAAACGTCTTTACAAGACCATTCTGCTTAGAAAAAACTTAGAGGCCAGCACACTGAAATAGAAACTGTAAGTTGGCTACTTACCTTCAGTATAGTACATATCCTAAAATTCTTTCAAGAAGCCAAATACTTAGAACTTCTAATTTAATTGGAGTCAGCCCACATTAAAGATGATTGCCAGTAATAATGCCAGTAACAATAATCAGAAACAAAGTTTCAAACTTTATAAAATAAATCACAGCTTTTCATGAAATCATTATTTACAGGCCAGATTATAATATTCTGACTCATCTCCATGAGCATTTCATTCCAGAACAGCCCTTTTTTTTCAGTGATACAGTCCTCAGCATGATTATCAGTATGTGGCCTGTGGCGGCAAGAAAATCCATCCTTCAGAAAATTCTTATGACTTTATACTGTGGATATGGGGCAAGTGAGGAAGGTGAGAACTAGACAGACTCTCCAGACGACAGTTTCATCTGACCTTTGGAATCTTACCTGCTTTAACCTTGTCACTAAAAGACCCAAGAGCCATATACGATTCTTCTGATGTGCAGAGACGTTCAGCTCACGTCAGTTACAATTGCAAGCAAAGACCAAATTTCAAAAATGTGATTCCCAACATACTTCCCCCCCCCCCTTTTTTTCCCCTCAGACTTACCTGGTTTCATCAATATAAACGGCCTCCAACACAGATGCTGCATATTCAATATTCTTTTTTAAGTCCACCACATTAATATCACCCTTCTCCAGCTGCTTTACCAAGCATCTTAATCTATGAAAAAGAAAATAAAAATATCAATGTGTTGCTTATATCAAATTTTAGCATATGCATTTTCTATTTGAATGATTGGAACAAACACAATAGCCAATGTTGAGGCAAGAGACCATCACTGCATCTCTTGTTTAAAAAAAATCTGGTTTTAAAATGCACATAACAATGACCGGTTGTGTTTTGACAGCTTGCTAAATTTGTAAGATCTATTAAGATAAGGCATATACATTTGAGTAAGTCAGAGGACTTCATAACTACCATCAGAGTGATTTAATATTAATTTGTGACATTACTATTATGCTTGAGTCTCTCATTTTGCTTAAATAATAACGAAAGCTTTGCAAATTGTCTTACTATAATTTTTCTTTGCTTAGAAGGTTGATTATCATTTTTTAATACCCACTATATACTGATTTTGCTTCATTTAAATGTCTTTAATTTTTATTTAGGCCTTCAGAATATTTTTGTTGCAGAATTTGTATTAGCTAATGTGGAGCTCCATTGTTTCTCTGTTTACAGAAAATTCACCATTATACTAGATGAAAGGTAGTGCCTATGGCATTAGAAAATCCAAATATTTTCCCAAGTGTGCTTTAACTTTTAGTTTTGAGAACTTTCTTTTACATTGCAAACACGGGTATGCCAAAAGGGGATTTTGTAATGCATCAACTCAGGCCTCTGTAGCAATAAACTTGTACTCCTTGGATACCAGATTTTCCCTAAACTCCCCGACGAGAACACTTCTGACACTGATCAACTTAACCATACAGAGTAGTCACAGCACTGGAGTGAAATGAAAACCTTATCAGTAACTGTGTAGAGCTAAATGGATGCTTAAAGATGTATGGGTATTTTCCTTCTTTCTGTGCTATATCTCTGAGTCGAAATAATCTACAGTTTTGTATCATGTAAGATAAAGAATTCTGTGATTAAAGATACATCATTATTTTAACATAACTTTCATGAAATAATCTTTTTTATGTGTACAAAATGTGAAAAAATTGAAACAAACATTTAGTTAAAAAGTGGATTGAAATTGAATCAACACTAAGCTGGCTTTATTTTCAGAAAAAAATCATATTATTACATGAAAGTGCATATATAAAAGTAGACAATATGTTATATAATAATATGTTACACATACTATATATTTTTAGTAGGCATACACAATATTTGATCTGAACTAATTAAAATGTATGAATTTAAAAAATGAAGTGATATTCAAAACAATTCTCTCATAAACTTGTAAAGTACTGTTCCATCATAAAACTACTTTCATGTTTTTTCTTTATATTTATTTGGGCTAAGTATAATTATGTTGAAACCTGCAAGGATAATTTTAGCAAACGAAGTTTTAAGACAAGCCGCCTCAGTTCTTCAAAGCCTTAATTCAACTCAAATTAGCATAGAACATAACACAAGTAAGGCTCTTAGCAACCATATTTACTTGGTATATAACACAGTGCATTGCATATCAATGGAATGGAAAATTTAGTGTTAAAAATTCTTCTCAGAGAAGTGGGTGGATGAAATACTGTGGGATCGCATCTCCTGCACAGAAATAACCTTATGCATGGGGGGGCAGTTCCAGTCCATAAGTCCTTCCACTTCAGAGGTACCTATAGACTGAAGCAGCTAATTCATAGACACTCACTTTGCAGTACCCAACACAAGCACTGTAACTCTCCTGGGATGTCTGCTCCTCAGTAATGCACAAACACATGTACAACCCCTCCTGAGTACCAATGCCAAAATGCCCAGGTGAGTGGCAGCATCACCGCCACTACTTGCAAATAGCCGTAGGGTGGTTCTACCACTTGCACTGTTCCCTCTGTGTTTGACTGAGCATGTCTCCAAATCACACTTCCCAAAGTGGAAGCATAAATTAATTTAGAAATGCAACACTTCACAGTGGGGGACCAAGCTATGCTAGAACAATATTTACTCAAAATAGCTTCAAATCCTATGATTTCCAGTGTTTGTACATTTTCTCGGGGCATAGACCAGATGACAGATACGTGGAACCATTTTTACGCTTGCAGGAAGAAAGGAGTCCCTGGGGGAGCCCTTAAGCCACAATGACCTTGCAGTATCTCGCTGCATAGGTGGCAGTCAACCGATGTAACTTGCCCTGTAGTTACAGCTCATATTCTAGGAGGAACACAGAACACAATAACAGACCAGCAATTTGGAAAAGCTGCTCAGGCAAAGTTAAAGTGATTCTGAAGTAGTTATAGAATCAGAAAAGGACAAAATCCATATAACTCGATGACCAGTGACCTTGTCATCTCAAAGCATCCATGGTTTGTGGAGATGTCAAGAGTGTCTGTAGCTGACTCAGTGCCGATCTATCAGAAAACCATGGGATAATTTTGATTGGAAGGTACCTCCACCTGATCCAAGGTCTTGCTCAAAGCAGGGCCAACCTCGAAGTTAGGTATAACTTCAGAGTTGGATCAAATTTTTCAGAGACATTTCCACACAAGCTTTGAATGCATGGAGATTTCACAAACTCTCTGGGCAACCAGTTTCAATGTTTAACCAGCCTCGTGGTGGATTGTATTTTCCCAATATCTAACTGGAATGTCCTTTGTGGCAACTTGTGCCCAGTGGCCCCCAACCTTTGCTGTTCACTTCCAAGAAAAATCTGGCTCTATCTACAGTACAACTTCCCACTAGGAAGCTGGACACAGCAATAAAGTCCTTCCATAGTGTTGCTGATCAGACACTTGTCAGGTGATAATCATGAGGTCTACCCTAGAAAGTAGAAAATGGACTTCCAAAGCAGCAAAATTAAGTGGGTTATAACAGTATATGAATGATCTGAATACACTTGACATATTATGTGTTAGTGAAATACACACAGAGTTTAAGAGCTGACATGTCAGTAATGAAACTAACATTTTAGTAAAGAATAAATACATCACTTTGTAAGACAAACCAACAAGTGTTAAAATACTCACAGACCAGCATTCCACAAGAAAAATAAAATTGTAAAAAGGACAAGGAAAAGTAAGAAAAAATAATTATTACTCCAGCTGTATCGGGCAGGATTTTTATTTATTTGTTTGTTTTCTTTTAATTAAGTGTGACAAATTGAAAGCAAACATGAGAAATGCCATTAGAAAACCTGAAATGCTACTTAAAATTTGAGCTAATTGTATTACCCTGCCTGTGAACTGTGCTACTAAGAAATAATAGACAGCAACAAGAAAAAAAACGAGGGGCTGTTTTGTGAAATAGAATAATGGACTGTTTCAATTGTTTTAAGGTGTAAAGAAAATTGTATGCAGAGTTAATATGACACAACAGGAGAGGAAGACATTTATAGAGAAAAAGAAACAGATTATTTCTCTCAGGACAATTGAAAACTACATTTTAAAACTAGCAGCCCCAGTTTGTAAGGGAGAAAGAGACATCTGCAATTAATAAAGGGATTGGGTGGAGAACCATCTTCTGTCACATTGGGTAAATACCATTAACAGCGCTGTGGTATTAAGGGCTTTTACAGACAATCCAAATGTGCTCTGCTCCTGCCTATCTTTAACAGTGCCGTCTGTGAGGTTACCAGGACCAGTGTTTCCCCGGTCCTCACCTCCCAGTGCAGCTCCTGCCTATGTCTAACTGTGGGCAATAAGCTTTGAGGTCCACCCAGCAAACCAGGAGAAAATGAGGATTTTACTAGGAGCCGAAGTAGCTTGCTCTTGATTAACAATATCAAAATCGTGACTCAATTGTTCCCTCTTTCCTCGTTAAAATTCTCCCATGTTTGAATTAAAGTTTTGATAGATCTACTATAACTTTCAGGGGTTGTACCAAATTAACTGAGGATAGATTTTCGGTTATTTGAGAAGGCTTCCTATGACAGTTTCAGTAACTAAAGGGAAAAAAAAAAAGGAAGATAAGGAATCAGTAATTAAAAAAGACATTTTGCAATGTCGTCATGAGAAAATGTTTTCTTCCCTGTAATCAAGCAAAGTTCAACAAGAGAAATATGTTTGGAAATACTGAATAATTGTCCTAAACACAAAATAAAAAGATAACAAAGAAAGGTGGTATTGCTTAAGAAGGGAGATTGTAAGGTAGAGAGGCAGATAAGTTGGACAATTTCAGATTTTAAAGACTGCCTCTTTGTTTTCCAAGGGAAAATAAATTACCAGTAATCACTAGATAATAAATGAGAGTTAAAGGTTCAGCTTAACAGTCTTAAAGAACTAGAACAGGAAAATTCATCCTGAAGTTAACTTTTGAACCTGAGAAAAAGACCCTGTGTCTGCTTTCCCAAAGACTGCCTTTATCTGCCCTCTGAGTCCCTCCACCATCAAGCACTGCAAAGAAACAGCTTTCTAACTTACACATCTGGACTTCACTTAAAACTGTTTTGGAAACTTTGTACAAAAAAAAGCTGGCTTTTGCCACAGATCCTATTAAAGTGGAAGTGAAATAAACTGTAAAAAGTAAACTGTAAACTAACCCTGCTTCCTATTATATTTTGAAATTAATGCAAGTCACTGTTGAAGATGAGCAATGAACACATGGGTAGTTCTTTGAAAATAATAAACACATACTAATGCTAATTACAGAGAAATAGTTATTTATATTAATATTCAATAATCAAAATGCCAGTTTGAAAATTATCTGTGTTGGTTAAGTCAACTCCAATTACAAGTTGAAAATCATGTTCCCACGAACTAGCTGAGAAAAGCCTAGATGTGTACCAAATGTATTAATTCCTTGAAAAGATTATGAGCAAATACTGAGTATGTGTTAAAAAGTTTAAGGACAGAAAAAAATTATTATTTTCTGTAAACAAATGTTTCATGTTCTGTTTGGACTATTTAATATTAAATAAGAAAATAAAGTAAAAAACTGTAGTCTTTATTATACAAGAGATTTGACCCTCTAAATGAACATCACAAACTAAAAATGGGATGATATGTAATGTGAGATTAAAAGTAAAGAGGAGGAGAGTAACCATGTTCTGACAATATGGTTAGTTACAGTTCAAGCATCACTAGATTCTAAAAACTTTGGGGAAGTGGGAAATTTTGGTCTAAAACTATTTAGAATTAAAACTAGAAACCAGATTTGTGACCTGTAGTGATTCCAGTAATAATCAGTTGAAAAATTTTCACAACCTGTAGAAAGCATTGCTCACCCAATAGTTCCCAAGGTTTCAAAGGCAAAACTTACATCCTCACTCAAACATGAAAAATGGCCAATATCAAGCAATTCCAAATCATTAACAATGGGAAGTTAAGCTCATCTGTTTAAAACAGCCCAATCCCACAATCCAAGTTGGTTTACATACCTACACAGTTGAGCTTCAAGAAAATATTTAAATTAGGAGAAATCTAAAATGGGAATAGCAAAACTTCCATCTTGGAAAAGTCATAACAAATAAAACATATAATTATTTCACTTGGATTCTAAAATTCCCTACATTAATTGTCCAAATTCCAATTATTTTTATGTGAATTGGTATTATTTGAATTTTACACTTTTCTATTAAGAACATGCATATAAATATTAAAGTTTGTCTAAATACACCATTCCCTTCAACAATTACTTTAAAATAATGTAGATCAGAAATAAAAAATAAATTGTAGTAATAAAAATCAACCATGCACGAAGTCCATGTTTTAATTTTTTCAAGTAAAAAATTATAATTTATGGATTACTAGAACTCTTTTATTATGACAAAGGATATAATTCTTTTTTTTGTGTGTGTTTTCTGCAAGATGAAAGAAAAAACTTACTATGAAAAAGGAAAATCCCAGATACAGTTGTAATATTTGTAATACATGGCTATAAAGGCTAGACCTGATCATACAAATGGATGAGAGATACTGGAGAAATATCCAGAACATGGTAATAAAGATTTTAGAGTGATCCCTTTGGGTAGCCACTCAGGTTCCCTTGCTCCTACCTACCGTTACAAAGTAGCCCAGTAATATGGCTTCAAAAGGGCTAACCTTTACTTCAACATTTTGTACACTATGGTAGGGAAAAACATGATGATACAGGGACATTTTGCCAGTCAAGGCAAGGCCGGCATGTCGATGGAGAGCAAGGATTAGAACCGACAGCTCTTGACTCAGACCTCGATATGCATTTCACTTCCCGGAAACCATAAAAAATGTAGTTTTAAAAGCAGTTACCTAACATGTCTTCTAATTAGACGTGCTGTCTCTCAATAAATTCTGATACTGAGAAATGCAAGAAAGGTATATCACATTTTCATGGCTGCAAATGTGTTTTATGAAATTACTCCTCAGTCACTGCTATGTCTGAGCATACGCACAGGAAGCCTTGCTGTTGCTAAGGGTTTCACGAATCACATTCATTTCATGATTATTTTAAGCATATGAGTGGTACGTACTGATCTGTAATTATGATTCAGTCACTAGAAAATAAATATTGAATATGCTGGTAATTCAGCCAACATTTTGATATACCAAAACTTCAATCCCATATTGAAGAATTAAAATAGAAGTTGTGCAGCTATATGACACACACTGAAATTTACACTTTCTTAATGAAAAAACTGCACTTTCATGGTGATAGAATTGCCTTGGTTGTTTAAATATTGATCATGTTTAAGCAAGATAAAGTGGTTTTCCTTTAGGTAGTCATTCTCTGTTAGGCTTCAATTCATTTTACCTTACTTTTCCTGTAAATTTATTATTTAGCACTCTAATACTGTATAAATATTATCTTTTGGGTCTCATTTAGTAACAGGTTCAAGTGTGTTTAAGGGTTTAATAAAAATTTAGTCAAAATTCCAAAGTTTTCTTTAGCACCCAGCTGAAATCACAGAAAGCCATGGAGTCATACACGGTTTCCACCTGAAACCATAAACCGATCCAAGCTCTCTAAAGCATTTTTTAATTTTTGCATAATTCTCAACAAACCTGATCAAACGAATTGCAAGTGCCTGAGAAGCCTTAGTGTCTTAACCTCAGTAACGCTAAAGGTCTGCTATTTGCAGCTCTGTAACCTTTCACCATCATCTCCATCATCACCACGTGCCGCTCTGGACAGACAGCCCAGAGGAGGAGGGTCATCTGGGAGCCGCCTGCTGCTGCTCTTCCCTGCTTTCTCCCTCACCTCCCCTGGTTACTCATCCCTCCCTGAAAGTAACTTCTACTGTCAGAGTCGATGTGTGTCATCAGCACAAATTCTCACACATAAGAATCTCTCTCACCTTCCTTTGTGCACACTTAAGATACAGAATGAAACGTATTTCAGCCAAGCTTTAAGTGTCTTTCAAACTTTTCTCTCACTTTGGCGAAAGAACCATTACCAATGCTAATTTGGTTCCTCTGTTCAATTGCTTTCCAGGTTGAAGCTTAATGAAAAGTTCCAATTACTTACTATGTACATACATTCAGGTGTTTTGTCTGTCTTCTGCTAGATCCAACAAGTAACCAAGCAGTCTTTCCTTACCCTAAAGTCTAAGACTGTTTCTATTGCCTCAGTGTCCATTTCCATTATCTGATATTCCCGTTTCACAATCAATCCATGAAATCAAAGACAAATAATGCACAATCTGTAGTACTGATTTGTAAATTGCCAACTACCCTTCTAAGGGCTTTTGCGGAATATTTATTTCTGTCTGAAGGTTGACATTTGATCTATAAGGTTCCCCTGAACTGTATATACATTTTACAGAATGCTAGCTAAAACTATTTCATCTTGAAGTTGCCAAATACTTGAACAGTCTGTAAGTCTCGAAGTCTTCATCATAATCTAGTTAAATTGACTATCAACAACAATCTGGGAAATCAAATGTAAACTCATCACCTGCCAAAAACCATGCTTGAAGTTGACAGAAGACTTCCAGTATGTCTTACTTGCTGGAGCTAATGCAATAAACACACAGAAAAGGCACATAGCACTTATTCCCCATAGCTGTTTTAAAAGCTTTATTTTTTTCCCTGCAGACAGCAGTTATGAGCACAGTGATCAAAGAAGCTGCTAAATGACAGAAGTTAAGCCTCTAAGTCTTCCAAAGCAGTCCCCTCCATTATTTAAAAAAAAAAATATTCCATGGCAGAAGGAGGATATTTCTAAATAGATCATCTCACATCTCACACTCACATTTGAGTGTTGCCTCTAAGTTCCAGGAAGAAACTTGTATCCAAACCTCTGTGCCGCTGGAAATTGCCAGAGGAGCACAGGCCTGGCACATGTCACTGTCTGTGCTTCCATGGAACTCTCTTAACCCTACCTCACAGCTCCCGATCACCACAACTGCATCTCCCAACTTGTTGCATCTCCCATATTTGTAAGAAATATAATGACCTACTTCTTCCCCAGGGATGGTCACAGAGTCATGGGAGATTTAAAAAGAGTTCCTGCTAGAAGGCACATCTCCAGATGACAGTATTATGGCACAATCCCTCTCCCCTTCACATGATCCAGTCTGTTTTAATATGATTGTGATGCACTAAATACTTGATCTTATCACATAACCCAGCAAATAGAGTCTCTCTTGTCAGCAACCAGATAAATTTAGTGGTCTGAAAAATGTTTCTCTTTTCCCTCCCATGTTCCCTCTGCTGCCTAGTACTGTTAGAAACGACACTTTGCCTTAGCTACTCTTGAAACTCATAGATGAGACAGAATCTTCCCATGGGGTGGTGTGTTATCAATTATCACAGAATGATAAAGGTTTGCAAATGGATCTTCCATTACTCTTTCTTATATTCTGTCTCTCCTCTCATTCACCCTGAAGTCATTGGTATAGCCATCCTGAATCAGCATGCTGAATATCTCCTTCATTCCTTAGGACCAGAAAACCTGGGTTAAAGAATGTTGATATTCATCCTTTGAAAACAGCATGCAAAGAGGTAGGAAGTCCTTCTAGAAACATTAGGAACAAGCTATCATAGAAAAACTCAACTGATGTTCTTTAAGACTGCATTAACCACAACTAGTAACTTTGTACTGAATATATTTTCTAGACTACTACTAAGAAAATACATTGCTGTCATTGTGAAGGCTTTTGAAAGCATTTTTGGTGCAATTTCTGCAGTTCTTAAAGACAGAAGATTGGTAAGTGTTCAGCACTAAAAATAACGTCATTGCCCAATGATCAAAGAATCTTCATCTATGACACTTACCACAAGTATCCTTTCCTGTACTTGATGAAGTCACATACGAGCAAACAACCCAGGAAATGTCCTTCATTAACATTAAAATAATGTACTGCAATTTCGCAGTGGAACCAAACTACATTAAATAGTATATATTCTGTATATAATTAACATTTTGATTTCCCCAAGATAGAAATTAGAAACAGGACAAAATTTCCTTGCTGCATACCACAGGTCAGCATATATAACTGTGGCTAAACATCTACAGCTAACACTTCTGGCAAGTTTTAAATTTGTTTAATTAATAGTTACAGATTTTTTGAGACATCAAGCTGTAGAATCTGGGTCCTGGTAAGTAATCTGCGTCCTCTGTGATTATTTACAAATTATTTTATATTTATTTCTGACCTGTTGACTTCCATGGGCAGAGCATGAAATATAGTACCATTTGGTTGCTTAGTAAGCCATCTTCCATTCCATTTCTTTCAACATACATACAACTTATCACTGATGTTACATTAAGTGAACAAAGGTTACAGAGGACCTATATAAAAATATATTACAGAAGAAAAGTTTTTGAAATGGCAGTCCCTCATATTCAGTCTAAGAACATGGTCAGATGTGGTGCCCCAGCTATCACTCTGTGCCCATTCCAACCCCTTTTTTCTGGAAATTATTGCCCGCCCATATCTGACAGCACAAATGCATGTGTAACAATATGCCTTCAGCCTGATACTGCCAAAACAACCTGATTCACCTTCAAGATATTTTACAGTGCGGGGATTTCTACTGAACTCTTTCCACAGAACAAGATTAGGGGTCATGTGTATGTGCAGTTATGCTATCAGATCAATCAGGGTAGTTGGTTGGTTCAGCTGGCCTAACAGGTCCATATATCAACCAACAAACAACCAAGATAATCCTACTTCAATCTGAGCTCTAACTTGTCATTTGGTTTAGAAGTCTTACTTTCCTACTTATAATTAAACACTTGAAGTACCAGAATATAAAAGTTATACTTTTAATATATAATCACACCCTCCAGATGGGATGACAGAGCCAATTTATCTTGAATTTTGTTTTTAAAGTGTATCATGGGTTCTGAGGAACAAAGTACAGATCTCTACTTGTTGTGATAAAATTACAAAATGTAAAAAATACAAACATTTGCATTATGAACTATTATGGACTACTGAATAAAATATTAAAATAATTTAAGAGTTACCTTAGTCTGCCTAAAATGTTGTAGAAAAAATATCACCACCTTAATTCACATGTCTTTTTTACTGAATAATTAACAGCTTCAACAAATCTATTTTCACTAAAAGATTTTTTCACTCAAAAGACAGAGCAAGACATAAATGCTTTAGCACAACAGCTGTAGTAATTATAGTACAATTTTGCTGTAAAATCATTACCCTCTCAGTGGTTCTGAAGAAAGGATATAGTACATGTAATGTATATGACAATGTAAAAATATGAATAGGGCTTTTATTTAAAATCACAATACTGCAATTAAAATGAAGAAAAAACAAAAAAAGATTAGGACATGCTAGAACCCAACACTCTGTGTTATCTGTGAAACTAACTTCTGGCATTTGGAATTGTTAAAAATAAATGTTCTGCTGAAGAATTGCCAAATCAAAGTACTTCAAAGTAGGTCTTGGTAATGAGAAGTGGAACATTAGAAAAGGCTAAACACACTTGAGAGCTGTATAAATGTTTAAAAGAGGAAAGAATCAAGCGGGTAAACTATTCCCTTATATTCTTTAGAATGGTCATAAATGGGATGAAATGTAACATGACTGTTCTTATTTACATATGTGAGCTTGATCTAGGATTTGTCTACATGAGAAACGAAGTTTGAATTAAGGTCAGGTAAGAAACTGAAATTCACTATCTGTCCTTGAATAGCTTCATCTTTGAATACTTCAGGATGAGTAGAATTAAACAGAAACAAGTCCCTGGAGCTCATCAGGAGGAATATTTCCCCAAAAGTTATTCTTGAACAATATAATGTTAAACCCATTATCTAGCATACAGTATATATGGGCTATATACATATTAGTTTTGGTTCTCAAAACAGTTGTGACCGGAATTGTAGCAAACCAAATAAAAAATCATTTGTCGTCAGTTCCTGATATATAGCTGCCATTTTCCTCAGCCTGCAAAGTGCCTGGCACCTCAATATACAGGGCTCAGGCTTTGTAGGTCTGGGAAGGTAAAATGCGTTAGATGCCATTCCTTACTTGCTGGTGTTTCCTTTGCCTTAGTTCATGCTACCTGTAAGCATTTCCCCTACTCCTTCCACATTTAACAAAACCAGACTAATAGCTGTGAAAGTATTATGCAGAAAGTAGCAAACTGCAGCCTTGCTCTAATCTAGAGGACACCGTGGTGGGACGAGCCACTACCCCTACCACGGACTTGCCTAGGTTTTTCTCTACTGCACTCAGGACTTCGATGACTTTGGGTCTTTGTTCTTAACATCCCACAAAGTGCTTTAACTCATCTGTCCCGATAAGATGTACTAACCCCAACTGCTGTTCACATTGTCTTGTCTGATTTGAAAACATGCTATTAAAACAGTCTGATTATCAGCCTATTCACTAAAAAGTGACAATATTTTCACAGCTTCCAGTTTGTTCATGTTCCAGGTTTGAAGTGGAGCAACTCTCAGAAGGTGTAGTCCAGAATCTATCACCAAAAGTGTTGCTTTTGTCTTGCTTTGTTTAAACTGAGAACATTTAGCAAACATAGACTGTAATTCACCTACAAGATATTATCTTTTGTTGCTCATTATATATGTAGCTGACTGTAATTTGCCTGTTTATATACCTTTTACACATATTATAAGCAGGTTAGATTGAAAATTCAGAACCTAGTGTTCAAACTAATCATGACAATCAGAGAATATTCATGATCAGAATAACACTCATTCATCAAGAATTCTGCAGCATACAACATTTTACTTAACACTTCTGTATGTCCAGGTGAAAGAAAACATAACACAAAAGACAACTCTCAGCCCAAATGGATTACAGCAGAATTTTTCAGAATGTGTCATGTTTCCTACAGAAGAGACATGTTTGCTTCTCTATTTTAGAAAGAATGTTCTTTAATTAATTATCACTCAGTTCTAAGGTGCTACACCATTGGACAACTGGCCCTGCTAACTAAAGCATCAGATCCAGCATCCTTTCCTACAGCAAAGTACGTGGACTGTGCCGTATAAAGCACCTCTTGTGTTTTTACGGCAAAAAAAAGCCACAAAAAATAATTCTCAAGCTTTCTGTCTAACACAATGATTGTCTGTCCTAGTTGCTAAATAATACACTGCTCCATTACTTTCTAAAAAAAGCTCTCCACTGATTTCAAAATGAACCACCTAACTAGACTAATCCAGCTATATTTAATTACTTGTGAAATTGCTTAGAAATGTTCTGTTTGTTATCGACACAAATACTATATCAGAAAGAGCTTTCAGCTGCAAAATTACTGGGCTTCTAGGCAAGCAGTGGTTTATAAGAAAATTTCAAAACCAGCTGTTAATAATGTAAAATTCTGTTCTTAATGTCTGTGTCTTTCTAGGACTCAGAAACTAAAAATCTGAATTTTGTGAGGTGATGACAGTACAACATCCCTAAATGTACTCCTCTAGGGACATGAAATCTAACCTGAAAAGTTCAGCTCTCTTATGGTCATGACTAACATAATTGCTAAATTGTGCTTCAGTTTTCATAGCTCTACTGAATGAATCACTATTCTTCAGCCTCTCTGCAAAGCCTTGACATTCCTTTCAAGTAAGAACCTGGCTATATTTTAATTTCAAAACAGAACACTAATAAATTCTTGATTCAATGTTATAAGATGTTTGTTTACACACTTACTAAAGATTTAGGAAAAGCTTGTGTGTGTAAAAAATCAAACTAGGCAGTGAAACAGTTTGTTAGAAAGTGTAACTACATGCTGTGATTTGTCTGTCATAGTCTCAAACAATATCTTGCTTTGTTTTCCATTGCTTTTCAGATTCTCCTATTGCAGCATATTTTTTATTGGAATCCTCAGTTTTGAAATCAATTATTCACTGTATCTAAAATAACATTACTCAGAGAAGTAAGGCAGTAGTTTGCCCAAGAAAAACAAGCCAGCTTTAATACAGTAGCAATCAATCCAGGCACTGGCTGCAAGTGCTTACCTGAATAAAGACCATAGAGAAAAACTAGAGCAAAGTATACAAGAGTTAAATTTCATAAAATTAATGCAAACAAGGCAAGTGCCTTATTCAGTAGTCTCCTGTCAATATATTGTTTTCATCTGCAGACATCTACATAATGTCTTGAGTATGCAACGCAGAATGTCCTTGAATAGATAATGGTTAAAGGAAAAGTAAGTGCAATGCTAATTAACAGTTCAGTTCTGGTGAATGTGGTTTTGCATGTGTGCCTTGATCAAGCAAATGACCAAAATAACAGCTCAGGGTTAATGAGAGTGTTTACAGCCTGTTTGATTGTGATAAAAAGTCTCTAAGATTTTATTACCATTACAGATTGAGAATAGTCACGCTAGAGTGCAATTTGACTCTGGAAAGATAATGTGAAAATGACAGCGAATCAAATGGATATCACCTTTTTGGACAGCCACCACCCTTTCCTAGGTCAGCAAACAACAGTAACTGCTGAAGACTGTCTATGTGCTTATATGGCTTGAATACCAGGGTCAGAATGCTGGCTGGCTATCTGCTATGCAATGTTCAATAACACTATATTTGACCATACTAGGAAGCAAGTCTTCTAAGCTATTTTATATCTATCTCAGCTCATTATTTCTGTGGGTTTGGAGGTTTTCTTAATGCCATATTTTATGATTATAGATGACTAGAAATCCAATTCTGAGGAACATTAAAGGAACTTGTGGACTCCAGCAATTTTTAAGTTGATTCAAGGATGTAATCCAGAAAGATGTGTGAGAGATTTCAGTGTTAACATTGGCCAGAGAATACCATGTCATACAGTAATACACATACAAAGAAAGAGAGAGAAAAAAACCCAACACATTTCTCACCATAGCAGGGTTACACCTCAAAAAAAAAAATTATGGAAAAGCAAAAGAATTGCAAAACACTCAGCTGGAAGGTAAATACATAGCTGGAAACTTTTCTCTAGTTTATTAGAAGCTTTGTAGTGCCAAAGTTGTTAGAGGTATTCCCATACGTAAATAAACTAAATACACATTGAAGTAAAAAAGGCGCACTCACCATGAGGCTGGGGGATCAAATCAAGCAATGAAGAGATCTAAACCTAGCTTTTTAACACTTAAGGCAAATGCAACAGTTGTTAAAAGATGGATTTGCTTCCTTTTTAGGAAACCTGTGCTGAAATGCCTGATTGATTAACTAAGAGTATGCAAGAAAGTCAGGTTAAAGCCCTCCTCTATCATAGTCAGCCAAGGAATATGAATGAAATGTGAACAAGCCAGAGTAAAGACACTGGCATTTAATACAGTAACTAAACTAGCAACATTTTAAATGTACTTTTATGAAGAAACTTGCCCAAGGCTCAATAACGTGAAATTAAAGTGAGATATGCGGGAAGAGCTAACAGTTACAAAACAGTAGGTATATGTGCACCCAAAAGAAAAAGATATGATCCATGGCATAACTGTTTGGAGAATAAAGGATTATAAGTCTTTTGTATCATTTTTCTATTAATCTTCAGGTTTTATTACCTTTGAAATTTGCTGTCTGACAAATGTGATTCTAACATTGCAAAGATCAGCATACATCTTAAAATACTGTGAATATTCTACTGTTGGACACATATTAATGTATTTTACATGAAGAAGAAATGTAAGTAAAATCAACATCATAATTTTCCTCCTGTAGATCCTAGATCAGGTATTAAAGGAAGGCATTTGTATAACGGTGAATTGGATTTAAAGGGAAGTTAATCCAGGGAGTAATTTAAAGGATGCTTTGCCATAAAATGACTGCTTTCTACTCTTGTTTTCAAAATGCACTAGTATATAAATACTTGTTTAAGCTTTTCATTCACTATGATTATTATTTTGAGGTCACATCAGCTGCATTTAGTTTAAATCTTAATCCAGAACAGTTAATCTCAGACTCTTTTCTAGAATACTCTTACTAAAGTTCAAACGGGAGCACCATTAAATGAACAAACACAAAACAGCAGAGTAAGATATTCTTACAGTACAAATAAATAAAACTTTTCAAAATTGATCTCACAAAATGAAAACAATAATTCTCAAAGAGGATTAATCAAAAAAAGATCTAGTTATTTTGTGCTAACAGTGTTCGAGGTGCTTGCTCAACCACAGCTATTCTGTTAGATTCTGATATATTGAAAAAAGAGATCTTGGCACCTCAACCACAAACATGATTACAGAAATGACACAAAAATTTACCAAACTTGCATGACCTCATTTATACTTCCTAGTTGTCTGACTTGAATTTTAATTATTTTTGCAGTTGGAGGAATTAATTAACTCCTTCAGAGGCAGAATAGCTTGACATGCAGATACATATTTGATCATAGATTGATGTGACCCCCCCCAAATCTGACAACATGTAATTTAATCATAGGTATAATTCCTTTGTGAGGTGGATTTCTGAGTTTTGCCCCTGTGGCTTATCACCTCTGGTTACAAGCAGACTGTCCTAACATTTTAAGGCTGAAAATCCAGGCTGTAACACTTTTTCATTAATTATATTAACCTCACATGTCTAACTGCATTGTGCACCTGCAGACCCTTTTCTTTCAGAAGCCTATGAAAGCTGCTGAGTAAAGCGATCTCAATTTTTTTTAAACACCAGTACTCATTGTTCAATCTAGCCCAAAGTTACATAAATGCAAGTGCAATGACTACAACAATAAAACCTGTATCTTTTCCTCTGCTTCGTGATTTGTCTTTCTGTTCATTCCAGGTTGTCTCCACCTCTGCCCAAACACAGGCACTGCCCTGCTCTCTTCACGTATTCCTCATACATTCCCCGCTGTCCAGTTCCATGTTCTAGTCATGATCCTTAACCTACTTAACATTCCCTCTAATCTTGGGGCCAGGCATGTGGAAGACAAACATTGCCCCTATAGGCCTTCCTTCACTTAGGTCCCTCAATATTTTTGCTCTAAACAGAGTCTGGTCCTTTCCAGTTTTGTTTCTTAGTGGTTTGTCATGGTTTTTTTCTCCCTTGCCATTCACGTCCCTGCGCTCCAACACACATGCCAAAGAGGTGAACTGAGGAGTACTGGCATTAAGAGGGCCTCTTCCCTCACCTTGCCTCTCATCTACAAAATATACTACACATAACTGTATAGCCCACATAGTGAAAAATTTTATTAATACACAGCTACAGTTTAAGTTCAGAGGTATGAGTTGATCAAATTTTTTCAAATGTTTATCTACAACAATATGAAAGGAACACACTTGCAAGTATATAACAATTGAGTCACTAGGCAAGGCAGCCTCCTACAGATTATTCTTGTGAGTCCTGTTCTAATGATGACACAAGTATTTATTTTCAGTATTTAATTGATGCAAAGCAAGTAAATATGAAACATCGTAGGTTCTCTAAAACTGAAGGCAACTGTTTCCTAGACCTTCAGCACTCTGCAGTATAATGCTGATGTCAGTAACAGTGTTAGTCATCACAGGTCAGAATTTCAGTTGGCATGAATCTCACAGAACACAGTGGAGTTATATCAGTTTACACGAGCACACATGCTTTCTGATGCATTTTGGTATATGGCATGAAGAAACAAAATCAGTGTTTTCTACATGAAGATTATCTGCACTAAAGTTTTTTTAGTTCAGCATATATTCAAAGTTTCATTACAAAGCCATTGAACAACTTCAGTAACGAAGACAGATAAGAAGAGCTGCTTAGAAATACATGAATACTTCATGCATATAATAAAGATATATATGGATTAACAGTTCATGAAAGGTATTTTACTGCTGTCACCAATGAAGCACTATTTGTGCTTCAAATGCACTTAATTTATTTGCAGTGCTCTCCAGCAACCTTTCAGTCCTGAAAATACATAAAATCATAAATTCTATTGGTTTGAGATAGTAAATCCTGTAGTATATCTTTTTACTACAGGCCTAGCTGACAAAGAATTCAAGAGGGACTCTTTCGGAAATCCCCAGCACAAGCAGAGCTGCGCTGGTATCCCACAGAGCCACAGAGCCAGGCAGCTCAGCCAAGCAGCTGGTGTCAGCAAGGTGGGACTCGGGGACTCGTGAGACAGAACAGCTCTCCCACGCATAGAAGGATTCATTATACAAGCATTTCTCAAACAACACAAGTACCAAGCTGTCTCTTACTATATCCACATCTACATATCCAGATTACTGGAACTTGTGACTTAGCACTAAACTTCATTGAGAACAACCTTTCCTTTCCTCACAGCTATTCTTGTTACATACCAAGAATTGACTTGACCGCAATAGCTGGTTTCTCTTGCAGTGCTGGCGCTTTTTTTTTCCCCAGCAATGTAGCTTCTTCCAAGCTCCAAATTATAAACTGGGTACATGGCAGAATGATTTTGAAATGACATGAAATACTCTACGAGGAAAACACATCACCTTAAACAAAATAATTATTTGATCTTGCAATCCTTTTATGCACACTCCATTTAACTCCACCAGATTTCTACTAGCAGAAGGCTTAAAAATTATGCCTTAACCTACTAATTTTAGGTGTCTTATAAAGCAATCCATATTTTCCTTTCTTTGACTGTGGTGGAACAAATGCTACCTTAAGCATGACTGTGTTTTTCATTAGCATCCCTTACAACACTGTAAATTTAATATGTTAGGCCTAGGTCTGCTTTGGAAATTACAATTACTTTTTCTTCAGATTTGCTCCAATGTTTTCTTGTGATGAATAAGGCAGTTTTTGACTTGCCTTTCTGAATCTTGTCAGCACTTCCCAATCCCACGTTTGTAAAACTGTGGCACTTTTCCAAAACATATTGTCTCATAAATCTTATTCAAACAGAAAAATCTTTAAACAGTGTTTTGAAGACCTACATCAGTGAATGAACATGGAAACTTTTCTTTTATAAATAGGATTATAGGAAGCCCATAAAAGTCAGTTAAGAGGGTTTTTTTCAGACCTTTTAGAGATTTTGAGTTTTAAAAAGAAACTAAAATAAATATATCATGATAATCCTATTCACAATGCCTATAGAATCTCTATTTATTAGACTTGTCATTGCATTTAACTAGCCTCTCATAATTGTTAAAAAGACAAACACTGTTGTAAGATGGATTCATGGTAGTGTGTTCTCTCTATTAATAAAAAAATGTCCCTGCAGTTTCTCTACCGTTGGATTAGACAGTATAATTATGTGATCTGACACAACTTTTACAGCATCCTCCTATAGAATTGGACAGTTTTTATTTAGCTGCTAGATTTAGCTATCATTCTAAAATTTAAAACGAGAAAGTCTAATTTTGTAGTAATCACAGCAAATCAATAAGTTACAGTGGTTCTCCTAAAGTCACATGTCCTATTCCACATTCAGATTTGACAAAATCTCAATATTTGACGTCTACATTTAATGCTATAGGCTTTCATATTACTTAACACAGTAAAGAAAAGCACAAGAACTTCCTCAGACCTTTCAATATATCCCAGAAAGTAAACAAAAAAAGCTATTTCTGAATAATGTAGATTTTTTCAAGTAGGCTATCAGTATGGATCTTTTTCTTAACCAAAATGTCACTGAAAATTATACAGTATCAGAAAAGCTTTGGGGTTTGAATAATTGGCATCTTCTTATGAAAAGCAAGCCTGTATTTTGTCAAAAACCTCTTATCAGTAGAGCACAGAACAGTGGAAGCATTTTGCAGCCACTTTCTTTTACTCTGAATGTTCACAGTGGTACATGACAGAACAGCTTCATGTCTTCAGCAGTTGATTCTCACATGCTTCAGCCTCTGGGCCATCTGATAAGAATTGTTCCGGTTCTCTAAATCAGTAAGTACATTACATCTCTGCTTAGCTGACGTAAGCATCTATCAGCCAATTACTGAATGTCTGCTGCTTTATCAAGGAAACTCTCAGCAGCCCAACAACAAACAAGAGTCTGTCTGGTCCTAGTTCCTAGCCTCAATGATTTTATAATCTGGTTTGCTCATGGCCGCTCAGACTAGGACACCAGGATGGAATAAGAACCAGGATGTCCAGCTATGAAAACAGGCATAATAATTCCTGATTCTGTAGTTTCTTCATGTGCATACTTAAGGTAATTGACTCATCTTTTCAGAGAGGAGGAGGTAGTAAAGCATCAACAGAGAAGGAGGAATAAAAATCATGTGTGTAAAAGTTCATAAGGAAAATAAATTAACCTATTACGTTCCCATTCATGTTCTTTTTAACAAATCTAAATTTCCTGTTATAGATAATCAATAAATTATTATCACCATTACTTTAAACCACTGTGGACATGTTTTCAGCTTCATCAAAGGGTGACAAATACCGTATTTTAAGGTCGGACCACCTAGTAAGAGCTATTTGCACATAAATATACATACTATAATACATAAGCTAGCTCCACTTCCAACAGAACAGGAATAATTATCCACTTATATCAATAGATTCAAAATTTAATCTAGTGATCAGTTGACCCTATGGAGCCAGCCAGACAGGACAAATAATTGTCATCTCTCTAGAACAGGAGAGGTGTCTTGTGCAGGAGTCTTTCATCTTGTGCAAAAGTACCCGATCTAAAGATCTGCTCACACCAACAGATCTAGATTTCTGCATTTTAAACCTCTTGCCAGGAACTGAAATAAATATTAATTATGATATTTAGAAGGCTTTGATCCCATGCTACCAATGTATGTTTAGAAGACAAATTTTCTAGACTAGATTATTGGATGGATTAAAAAAAGATAAAGGTTCTGGAGAACTGACGCATGTTGTATCTACTATACAGGAATTTTAAAAGTTCTTGAAGGTAGAATGTAGATTTTTGTTCCTGTTTTGTTCAGTCATTTTTGACAAATTGATAGAAAATTTCAGCTTCAGTTCTTTGTCTCTAGAGGGACACATATCAGTGGAGAATATCTATAAATGTCAGAAAGAAACACTGTATTAAATTGCTTGAAGAACCATAACTGGCATAATGCCAAAAGATGCCTTGAACTTTAACCTGCTTAGCAATACAGATAGTTGGCCATTGGTATCAGCTGAAGAGGTCATGTAGTTGAAAATATCTGGGACCTGTCCAAGCAAAAAAAAAGTGAGGGAAAACTACTCCTACAGTAAATGAATAATTTTCTTTTCATCTATTTTGTTTGAGATATATTTCTACATATCACTGTAAAAGAAGCACTTCCAACCAATTGCATACACCTGAGTATTGGAGGAATTAGCTTCCCCCCATGACCCAATAAACAGTGCCAGAAGTTGCTTTGCTGTCTGCATGTTTTCTCAAGCTAGGTCAAAGGAAAGGAGCCAGTCTACAGAGCAATCCAGTCATAAATTTCAGCTTTGATATCATCATAATTTCAATTACTAAGAAAACCTTAAATCAGACTTGAAAAAGTATCAGCAAAATGGGTAATCAACCTCTGATACAGAAAAGAAAAAAAAAAAGCAGCATTCATAACAAAACTATAATACACCAAACTGCTACCAATACCCATCTCAAGCAAGGAAATGCTTAAGTAATAACAGAAAGGTCCCTCTTATGCGGATTTTGCTCTAAATCCTCAGCATTTTAAGCCGTGCAGCCAGTTCAGTCTGCAACATTTGTGTGTTTGAAAGGCATCTCGCTGGGAATGCTTTATGCCTGTTTTTCTGTCTTGTTCTCTGAAATAGAAGAAAAAGCAATATAGGTACATAACTACGGAGAGGATTAAAAGCAGATTAAATGTACACAGAATACACCAAAAGAGATGGATTTTCCATTTCCATCAGCCAGAAGAACATATCAACCTCTTTAAAAAGCCAGCACATATAAATAATGTAGCTGCTTAGGTCATCTGCAAAGCTTTCTATATAGTAAAGAATTGAATTATGGTTTCCTGTTCCGTTATTTGTTGTCTTTGGTCACTACCCAGGTGCATGGAAAAGTTTTCAAAGTAATGTTTATCACTGAAAAAAGAAAATTCTTGAGAGCTACAAACTGGCTAGCTTCTTTAGCAGGAAGAAGAGGATTTGTTTAATGTTGTTTTGGCACACAAAACATAAATCTGGTCTCAGAGAGAGGTGCTATATAATCTAGTCTTTTGCTTCTTTCACAAATTGTATGCTGCCAGAATTGACAGAAGATTTTACAAGACCTAAAGTGCAAAGCCTTCTGTGTAAATATACATGTTCATTTTTAGTTATTAGCTCTAAAAGTTGTGTGGCTTTGCTCCTTTAATATTACAAACAGGACAAATTTTGAATGGTCTGTCATTTATCAAAGTTCCCATCAAGAACAGCTGCTTCATAGCCAGAACTGGAGACCAGAGAGCTCAGTCATGTACATTTTACACACAACAGTAAGCAATTACGTGTGTAAGCAATTCCATTAGCATCAAGAGGGAGACGACGTAATTACAGATTTGTACAACTTGGCCTCGGAACAAAACAAAAACAAACCCAGGAACTTAATTTCTGATCAGTCATCTTATACATTAAATATACATTATGCACAGAAACAGGAGGCTCAAATCAGTTACCTAAGACAGGCATCTTGCACCATTAGAGATGGCCTGGAGTATCTCACCTGGTCCCCAGCTGCTGCTCCAGAAGAGCACAGGTGTCCTGCAGGTCCTGTGTCATATCTGCCAGCCCTGGGTGGATGTCTTGGGCACCCTTAGGTGTCTGAAATGGCACTAGATACCTGTATTTGAGCAACTGATGCAAGCCTAGGCTGTCATTTCTTTACAGGTTAAGCAGATTTGTGCTCCTTCAGACAGAAGATATTCAGTTCAGAAATCACTGAAATCTACTTGAAGATAAATGGGAGAAGGGTTACATTTCTTCAGAGACAGAGAGTGTGTGGGATGGTGCTACTGCTGCAGTATGACATAAAAAGCCTGGTCTCATACATGTGTTGTGAGGAGAACAGAAAAAAAGAGAGAAACCCAGAGAGACGGAGACAGAGAAAGCACATATATACTGCAGTTTTCTGAGATGTCGGGAGCACAATTAGCCCTTGTTTCATATGATTTTTCACCTTTTGCAATCGATTACAACCTGGTTTAAAAAAGAAGGCCTCGTCATTTACTCTAGTGCACAGGTTTTACCTCGCTTCTTAGTCAGGTGTGACACCTGAGTAACATGTATAGGAAAGCAACATACATTCTTAACACCAAAATCTTTTTACACCACCAGCATGGCAATAAACGATCACAGATTAAATCTGCCTCCACTGCTGGGCAAATAATATACTGGCCATAACATAAATGGGAAACAAACCCATCAGATGAAATGTATGGTAATTTTTTTGTTGTTCTTTTGAGATCAACTATGCTCTGTAGTCCCAGCTTGGACACTATACTCCTAATCCAATTTACTAGTTACTAGGTCTGACTACCACATTACCCAGGGAATATTCAAGTGCCCCAGTGTAAGTCCCCTTTCCTGTCTCCCAGCACTATATCTTCTCAGTCACCCCCTTACCTCTCCAAACCGAGGACACATGCTGTGGTTCCCTGGGGAGAGGCTGGCTGAGATTTTTTTCCCTCAATCAGCTGTGTGAGAAGGTACCTGCCCCCAAGGAACTGGACTGACATCGCTGCTCATCACAAATGAAGCTGGAATCTAGTCTCTCACCTGTCTTTCTCATGGTGTCTGCTCATTTGACCTTAAAATCCCTCCAAATCACAGGAGGACAGGAAAGGAACTAAAGGGCAAACTTGTTTAAAAGTGATCGTTATCTTAAGGACAATTTTCAGAAATGAGCTAATAATAAAAGGCTGCATAAAATGATAATATCTTAAAAAATATCTTATCACCTTACCCTACTTTAAAAAAAAATACAAACACCACATTAATTTAACAATACAGTTTATCATTCTCAATCACACTTTTTAGGCTCTATGATTTTATGTGAGGTCCAAATCTTATTTAATTTACAAAACAAGAATATTTTTAGAGCTCAAATTGTAAAAGTAAGATGGATACTGGACATTAGAGACATATTTTTATGTCAAGCTAACACATATAGTTGGAGAAGAGAAATCAGCGACTGACAAAAAACAACTGAATGATCATCTAAATGGATAATTACCAGAATATCCTGGCTGGATTTAGTGAATCTGCATCTTATGCATTCCCACTCTAACTAGGACCACAGGGAGTTCAAAAAGTTTGTCTGACAGCACGTAAACATCTTAGCTCTTCTTAGCTCCACTGTTTCATTTATACAAAATTATGGACTATAATTTATGCACAATACTTCATACCACAGGCCAATAAGAGAAATTTATTAAACCAGTCAAAGTAATTTTCCTAGGCAGTTTCTGTGTGTAGAATTTACAGCCACTTCAGCAGTCTCTCTGATATTTGCCATGATCATGGTACAAATACCACCCTTAAAGGGATGATCAATAATACGTATGACTTTTCCATTTCATGAGATTCTGAAAAACATTAGAAACATCAGAATACAATTGTGCAGGTATGAATGGATTCATGGCCAATGTATACAGTATCCTTATACATAAACTTCTAGCATATTTTTTCTTTTTTTTAAAAGAATATAGCATTTGTTATTACAGTGCCATTTTATCTACTACAAACTAGAAAATGAATGTGTTCAGACTGTGGAGTACATCTATGGTATGCCGCAAGTAATTAATTTAGTAGCTATACATGTTGAAATTGAGACATTATTCTGGTTTTGAGATTTTCAGAGAAGAAGATGGCAGTTCTGTTCTTTTACCACTATTCACTCAACACTGTAAAAAGTGATATACAACCATCTTACACTGCTTTAGAGAGCTTCCAGCTATTAGAAGTTATTTGACTTTGCTTCTAGCCTATGGCACTACTATTGCTATATAGAAGAAGTTTTCTCCTAAAAAGTCATTATAAAAGTAATATAAATAAACACATCCTTCTATCTTTATACAATCAGTTCCACTAAAACTAGACTACTTGCTTTATTTTTGGGGAAACCATCAAAATATATAAAGAGTCTGTAAGGCAGAGCAAAATACTGGCCTGGCAATAATCCAGACACCTGCTTCAGCTCTTTTAAGATCCCCGTGACCCTCTCATACTTTTTTCCCACTTAAGGATGTCAGAAATGCCACCAGCCCCACGCAGCACAGCATCTGGGGTAGCTGTATAGTAGAGACCTGAACATGGCTGTCCCAAAGCTGAGACAAAATTAAGTTTAGCCTGCACTTCTGAGAACACTTGAATTGGCTCTGCTGCAAATCTATAATTGTAATACTTACAGTTTTCCAAAGGAAAGAAGCCCTATTTGTTAAATCAGAAATCTGTGAACAATGGAAAATACTACTAAACTGTACTTTGCAAATAGTGCCAGCTATTTTGCTACAGAATTGCACAGCATACCATATCACGTCACTGGAGACTAAAATAAAACCTTCCCAGAAACCCAAGTGCCCTATAATACTAATTTTAAGAGATTCCAAGGTTATTCCAAGCAAATGGTTTTATCTAAATTTGGCTATTAATTCCTATAGTCAAGCTGATTTTGAAAAAGACTGTATGTTTGGGGTAAACATAAGAAACAACACAGAACAATATGTTTTCTCTGTGTAGCGCAAGAGCTGTATCTCATTGAATGTCAGCTGAAAAGTAGAGCTAAAGGTTAAGAGGATATTCTTTTCTTCACTTGTGATTCTGCCCTGGTACCAAACTCTCAATATACAAAGGCTTCCTTAGCCACTCAGTGACCTTTGAAGGAGATTCTCCATAGCACTATGTCTCTGAATATATTTCTAGAGGTTAGAAAGTCATTTTTCAGCTATAAGACCATACCTTCAGTTGTACAAAATACTTCAGAGTTCTAGTTGGTCAAAAAGCCACAAATAAGATCAAAGAGTCTCATCCTTTTTATGTCAGGGCCCATCCATCAGTCGGGCATATTCATTTAATTATAGTTTTGCTTATGGACTTGATGCTACTGGCATTACTGAAATTTCATCATAATAACAGGTACCAAAAGAAAATAGAAGCAAAAGATAGAAAAAGAACTGGTGCATCAGCAGAGGTGTATAACAGTAGTTAAACTATATGAAAGTTCCCTGCTCCCTGCCCTTTCCTGACTATTTTCTATGGAAAACCTGAAAAGATCACAGTCTCATCTGGCTGGTTCCTGAGACAGGAGTAACTGCCACTGTTTAATTAGCAGTTAACTGCCCTGCCACTTTTTACATTCTTTCTGTTGAGAGATGCATTTACTCATTTACCGTGCTTGAGCCTGTCAGATTGCCTAAAAAACCGTTCAATTCAGCCTATGCTGGGACAGGGCAGCTGCAAAGGCCTGAAAGTGCTGAAGTCTCATGAGTCCTGACAGAGGAATTCCCTTCAAGGTCAGGGACATTCATGCCCTGCACATTCCCCAGCCAGAAGAATTTTATTCACAGGAAGGTAAAATACAAAAAATTATATTGGGAACAAGTGAAAAAAAAAAACCCTACTATTCACAACTTGTAGTAACTAAGCAGGCACGTTTAGTGCAAGGGAAATTTTTATCTTTCTTTTCTTCACATCATGTAATATTTGTCTAACTTACTCTTCTTTTAAGCCAGGAGATACATGATATCCAGATGCCAATAGTTTAAATTATGAATCAATATGAACTTTAAAGTATCAAATAAAACCTCATCCTGTAATTTTTGCCCTTTTCAAAAAGGACAGTTCATGACATCAAAACTATGAATCTGACCCTCTGATTTTCAAATAAAGAGACATAAACCTGCTTTGTGCTTGGTTTTAACTTTGGAACGTATTGCTGTGAATGTGAAAAACAGAGAATAAGAAAACACATTTGTTTTGATAAAAATATGGTGATTTTAGGTTACTTAGTGCTTTTAGAAATAGTCTAGAATTTTATGGACAATGTCAAATCTGATTTTTTAATTTTCCCAAATAAAGAAAAAATTCTGATTTAAAAGATGGTTTAAAAAAAAAAAAACAACCCAACCCACATGCTCACATAGAAAACATATGTTATGTGAAAGTAACCATTTTGTTTAAATCTTTCATAAAAATAGAAATCTATCAATCATTAAATGGCTTGAAAGAAATACTTTCAGAAGAAATCTGTGGTTGATTTGTCACATTTGATCATTTAGAATTACACATAAAAGGCTCTACAGAATGAGCAATAAGCTATTTGATCTTTTATAATCTGCATATTCTGCTCTGCCATCACCCTAACTATGCCACTTTGGAAAGGGTTGCTCTATTGGCAATATAATCTGAAAAGCTGTTTCAAGTTAGTCATATCTCAATTAAAAGTTTACTAGAAATTTTACAGAATCCTACCAATTTCTTATCCCTGGTTAAAGAAAGAGGTTTTGTTAACTTCTTGAAATTTTAATACTGTATACCTACTTGGCTTCTATATTCAGTCTTGAGCAAAAAGCAGGAATGCATATAAATGTAGTAATGAGTGGTTCTTCACATTTTATAATGAATACATGATTAAGAGTTTCTATGCTGTATAGATATAACCAGTAGGTTATTGAAGATTTCCTAATCTATTTTCCTTTCAATTGTTGGAAATTTAAAAAAAAAATTATCCACTAAAAGTGTTTGAATCCCAAGGCATCCAACCGAAGTTAGGAGTAAACTAAGTATAAACTGTTTGTCAAAAAGATGCATGAATTTCTATCATTGTGAAAACATACTTAATTTATTTCTTGCAAGTTAATTTCTTCACTTTTGTCAAGACAGTTTATTTGCATAGAAATTAGCTGCGCCAAAATTTTAAGACACAAAGTGGAAGAACCTGGTATTGTGTGGTTGTATTTAGTAGAATAGATCACATTTTCATAGCACTTTCCATCCAAGGATATTGTGACATTTTATAAACAAGCTGAGACTTACACACTAAATTTTATCTCTGTTCTACAAATAGGGATACCGAGGAACATGGGAAGATAGGTGCCAGGGGTCATGGGAAATAGGACACAACTCTCTTGGCTCACAGGTTTATTCTTGCCACTCCGTGTCCTGTGTTTCTCCTGTACGCTGAAAAAACAGCAGGGAGTTAGCTACTTTGCCCAAAACTACAGCCTCAAGTCACCACAGTGACAGACTACTGAAAACTACCTAACTGGCCAAACCTAACTTTTACACGAAGCTCAAAATGCTTCCTACAAGCTCCAGCCCTGATGTTTGCATTCTAGCCTTTAAATCACCTTTCCGCAGTAGTCTCTATTTTGCTTAAAGGTGGTCATACTACTCTCCAGTTTAAAAAACATAAATAATGGTTTCAGAGGAGTTGATTATGCCAAATCTATCAGATGGTTAAATATGATAAAGAGCTAACTTAAAATGTCACATTTTACTGCAAAATTCAAACTTTGCATTATGTTGGAAAGTTACATAATTTACGTATTTTCTTTCCTTACTAAATAGCACAGGCAAATGACAAAAACCAGGTCATATTTTAACTGCTACAATACAGTGGATCCATATTTGAAGGTAACTAACTTACTTGCTGAAGACACTACAATACCAGTATTAGTTATGGAAAAAAATTAGAAAAAAAATTGAAATTTTGAGTAAGGCACTTGATTATAATAATCATTTCACCCTAAAAGGGATTTGTTTAATACAGATTTCTTGTAAGGAAATCAAGGATCAATGAACATAGAAAGTCATCAAGTGGCAAAAAAAAAAAGAAAAAAGAATTGCCATTGTTTTACTTTGCTCATTAATGTTCTGCCTTTTCTTTAAAATGCAGTAGCTCAAGTAGCCTGAGTAAGACAAATTTATCACTCAATAAAAAGGAATTTGAAGGATAACAAATGTAGATGGCAGTAATCCTATTGGAAACTAGGGTATATTTTCATTCAGTATATTTATAATATTGAAAAATAAGATAGGTAAGCCACATATGACCATCAGTCTGTCATAAACCTGTGAAGTCAATCTTTCACTGCAAGGAAATTACCTTCATTATCTTTCCTGATTCTTAAATTGAAGACAAATGATTCTAGAGTGCCAGAAACCATAATCAGTCGGACAGAAAAAGTATTGATTTTCAGCTGCATCATGTTCAAAATGATCACAAGGTGGTGCTTCAGTTCTCAACAAATTCATGGAACTAATGATAACTCTCCAATGTTATAAAATTCAAATTACACTCATGAAAGCTGGGGTCATTTGAATATATGCGCACATGCAGAGCTAGAGACTGGAGACCATCCTTGTTTCCAAGTGATATTTAGCTGTGCAACTCAGTGCTGCTATATGTTACTAAAGTGACTTTTTTTGGTGAGTAAAATAAGCAAGGATAACAGGATTTTTTTTCATCTACAAATCATTTTATAAGTGGTATGCTCAAAAACACAATAATGCTTAATGGTTCATTTGTCTCAAACCACATGAGAATAATTGTTCGATGTTTTCAAAGTTCTTGCGCAGGATGAGATAAATACTTCACTATCATTAAATGACACATATCCTAATTTTGTTTAATCTCCCTTTCTAAATTTGTCTCTGTTACACAATGATTGAATTCTGATGGCCAGTTCTACTGCTTCTTAGCAAACAGCAACACTAGGGCATACTTACTGCCTATTATTTATTAAGTACTTAAACAGGTTGCCATATATTGGGTTAGATGTTCAGAGATGTATTGATGCCAAGATTTGCTTTCATAAAGCAAAACCCGATTTTGTTATGCAGAAATAAAATTGCTTTCAAGGCCACTGGGAGAGAGGCCACATGCAATATTATGAAATTTCTGAGAAAGAGCCTGTTTGCTGTCAAATAGGACAAACAGCTCTACAGCCGAGAAAGAGTGGATGGTGTTTCCCATGTGCAGTATTTACACTATTTACAATTACTTACTACTAACCTCAGGAGGATTCTCAAGACATACCTTTAAAAACATTTACTTTTCTTTTAGTATTTACATACCAATGCTAGGAACCCCACTGAAAGGTACTGATGAAGAAACACCAATTATTTAGCTACATTTTTCTTTTGAAAAGTCTCCACAATTTATTGCTCTCAAATCTTCCCCATCTATAAGTAAACTCCATAGAACCAAACTGAAATATGTATCTTATTTCACTATGATCTTGAAAAGGTTTTGTACCTAAAATATTATATTTTTCAGCTCAGTGAAGAACTCCTGTGATGACTGCTTGTGCAAAATCCTCATCTGCCTTGCAGATGGGGGAAACTCCAGCCACAAGCAATGGAAAAGGCATATGAAGCTACCAGTGGCAGAAGTAGTTTCCTGAAACGATCAGAAGTCCCTCATGTGCCTAAGGAGGAGCAGATGAAGTAGTCACAAGCAGACCCCTCTTGCCTTATTTTCTCTAATTCAGTCTGCCCAGATGCTAAACACATTTTTCCTATGTCTGAGGTGCATATTGCTTGACAAAGAAGTTCAAATATTTGATTACCAAATGTATGACTTACATTCAGAACTCTTTTTTCTGATGTATAAATCGAATCAGTTATCAGCAAACAAAAGACGGAATTAGTCCTTCAACCAGCAGGCTATTTAAGCATGTGTGTAACTCTAAGGTCAGGACCAGCCCATTTCCGTCAACAGCCTACTTCCATGATTAAACTCCACAGATTTGAGTGTCAGAGCAGACAGCTGAGCTCACCTATTCTGATGACTTGCACAAAATTTTGCAGCTGCTTTTGCTCAAGCCAAACAATGATCACCAACTATTTCCAGTCTGCTCCCTGCCCCAGCCATGATATTTTTCAAGCAGAGACATCACATGGCTTTTCTTGGTCACTTTTTGCAGACCCCTGGGAGGCAGAGCACAGAACCTCGCCAGCTACTGACCACAGGCTGCAACATGCGCGCTGGCACACAGACGGACCCGGTGGCATGTCAGGAGATGTTTACAGAAAAACTCGTCTGCTTGCCAATTCCTTTGCGTATTAGAAGTGTACCCCAGTGCCTTCTCACTAGATCCCCAAATGAAAGGATATATATAACCAAGTAGCTTGACACGAGGGCCTTAAGTTTGAGAGTTACGCAATAAAAATCAATGGCAATTGTTATTTTAAATCCCTTTCTGAACTTTAAAAAAATCATGCTGTAACCACACAAGATTAGAATGGGTTATTCAGGATATGATAGGGGAACTACATGTGGATTGTGAAATATTTTAATTCTACTAGTCTTTTTGTACAACTTAAAGTTTTGGAGGATTTATTTCAAAAACTCAATATTGCAGTGTTTAAACTTCATTGATTTATGCTTTATGGTGCAACACCTTTTGCCTAATTGTGGTTTTTTCATTACTACACAAGAAAAGGCCTAGATTTCTTAACACATTGTTACATTATTTTCCGGAAAGAGAACTACTGTACTTTCCCCAGATGTTCATGCCCTGGAATTCAGTAAGCTTGATGTATTCTCTTTGATTAGCATGTTTCACAGCAACATATCAGCTAAAGTATGTGTATTATTCATTGTGAAACAGGTGATAAAGCCAGAGTTCTTTAGCTAATGATAGTTTTTTAAAAAAGAACACTAAATTACAGTAGTATCTCCATCCTTGGACACCAACAATGGTCCCCCTTCTTCCAACCTCAGCTGAACAATATCCTGCAAAAATCTGATCGAAGTGGCCCCTGCTTTGGGGGTGGGGGTACAGAAGACCTCCAGAGGTCCCTTACAACCTGAATTACTCTATAATTCTATGATCTGCAATCCAGTAAAAACCATTAAAAAACTCTTTACTTGTGACTGTCAGATCAGTTGCTAAATTTCCTTTCTCACACTGTGAAGTTACCTTTACTGAGGGAAAATCATTACAATAAGCTATAATAACTAGAATAAGCTTGGGATCTGATAAAGAATATACAAAACAGTTGCTTATCTTCTTAACTGAATGAAGTTAAAGTAGTCTTTGCTACTGATAACTAAGTGCATGAGTTGATTTTGAGTCGTTAAACACAGTAGACCTCCTTTAATCACCCTTTGGTTCTTACTGGTTTCTGCAGACTTCAGAGAGGCATGAATTTTGCCTACCTGGTTATGCTGCTGGTTAAATGCCTTGGATCTTTATTAGTTTTAAATGTTAAATCAAACATATCTTCCTAACTCAGGAAACACTGGTCTCTTCCCTTCCTTTTTTCCTTTTTCAGCCTTTCTAGTAATCTCATTAGTTTATGAGCTTTTCAGCAAAAACTGACATCATATGCTTTTATTTTTGTTCTTGGTAACATAAGCACATCTACATTGGGTCACAATAGAATTCCATCTAGCTCAGTATGCAGTTTTGAAAATGGCCAAAAGCAGCTGTCCACGGAGGAGAAAAAAGGCATAAGTAGTATACAGTGATATCAGGTACTGTCCCAGCCATGAGGGGATCAAGGTCTCCCTGACATAGAAATAGTTTCTGTGTATCTAGAAATATATTACTCTTCCGTGAGCTTGTTCAGTCTCTTCTGCACCAACGTAAACTTCTGGCATCCACAATGTCCTTTGGCAAGGAATCCCCCAGTATAATGTTATGTTGTATAAAGAGCCATTTATCATTATTTATAAAATGTCATGATGATCTTTTTTGCTTCTTGCTCATTTTGGGTTTTGCTCTTAGTCATTCTTAACATAATTCACAATTTGAAACCCTGTTGGTACTATATGCAACTGCAAAATATGTGTCCTTTTTAACCCACAGTCACCAACACAAGTCATCAGGTTTTATCTACAGACTACAGAACTATGTGCAATACATTTAAGAGATCTTTTGATTATTTTTTTTAACACTTAGCTTTCAGGGAAGGGTATAAAGCTCACTGTACTAACCTGTAAACATAACTCCTACCAGAAAATTTTATGTTCTTTTCCATTATAAGAAGTGAGTTAGGACACCCTTAAAAAACAAAGCTTTTATCTTTGTCTGCCTTGCATGTGTCAGCAACACCTCTTCCATAAAGACCTAGTTGTTCTTATAAGACTGCCTTTCATTTATCTACTTCCTTTATTCCCCAAACAGTTCCCTGATACTTACTTTCAGATGCTATCTTCTTAAAGAAACTACTTTGTTGTCCATACAGGCACTCTGGTGGCTGCTACAGCCAGTGCCCTGCTGAGGGAATCCCTCAGTGCTACGCACTCTCATGAGGTTAAGAATTAAGAATCCAGTCAGAGAGCACTTCTTCTGCCTCCAAGGAAGTATTGACTGAGGAGTGAGATAAAGGTATCCATGTCTAATAAGAATTGATCAAATACTTCAGACAGAAATTTGCATTAAAACCTTAGTTTATCTACGCAAGCTCAGTAGGTCCAAGAACTATGGAGACAATGAATCCCACAACAGACCTGCTTGAATTACTCCGGTATTGGGATAATTAACTACTCTGTGTGCTCTGAAGGTAGGTAGGATTTACAAATTTTCTTCTAGGCATTGAGGTGCTCTAAATGCAGCTGTTAAAAGCATGGTCTTAAATTAGCTGATTACTATGAATCTGCCGGGATACAAATAGATGTATGCAAATAGTCCCTTAAGTCCACCACTACTTTCAAACTATGCTGATGATTGAAATCACTCTCCTGTAAGCACTTCCTAGAAGCAAGGTCTTCAGATTTTCTTTCTCATTAAACACAACAACCATCATGAACAGATTTCCATAGGAAAGAATTTCATATGTATCAATGAGTGCTCCAAATATGCCTATCTGGAAAGAATTAGCAAAAAAACCCAACACCCCCCC
>JANZLQ010000001.1:25876082-25901018 GCA_026212715.1 Elanus axillaris | reverse complement strand
GTAAATAATTAGCAAAAAAACCCAACCCCCCCCCCCCCCCCCCGCCAAAGCTTGCCAGGATACTGACAATGTACATATATAATAGCAACTGGGGAGCTGTGAAAAGTAAATGTTATAACTGGAGGAAGTAAATTGAGATGCTGGTGGCTATAAACAAGTCATTTGAATTTGTAGGTCCCTAGTAATTCAGAACATACATTAAGAGAATAGCATACTGATTAGCTGGGGAATTATGGAGTCACGAGCAATTTAGAGTTTTGGTTTTATATAAAGACTGAACCAAGTAATCTTGAGTGCCTTCTTGATGGAGCAATAAAACAGATGATTAAGTAGAGTAGAAATTATAGCAGCAGATTTCAAGAAAGATTTGGACATTGGAATACCTGGAAATGTAGTTCAGAGTGGCTCACAAAGGAAGGTAGTTTTGAGAACTGAAAATTGATATGACAATCATAAAGAGAATAACATCAAGATGAGATGCTGTGTCTTTGCTAATATCCATTATCCACTTATTATTTAACAAAGGAAACACATTAATGAAATTTTCAGATTTCAAGCCAGGTGAGAACAAAGAGGATTTAAAAGGTATTGCAAATAAACGGAAAACAACATTTTGAAAATAATCTCATAGCATTGGAGGCTAAGCAAAATGTGAGAGAACATATTTCAATATGCAATTCAAGGGCAGAACTGTAAATAAGCACTACTAAGACAGACTTCAGGGGACCAAATATTCATGCTAGCATGTCACTGGAAAGAATCCTGTAGTTTGGAGAGGTTTAACTATGTGTTGGAAAAGAAAGAAAACATTACTTCTTATATGACTTTGGTATAAGAAAAAAATGGAATTAAGTTTTCCTAGAACAAAGCAAATCCATGGAAAGTAGAAATTGCTCAAAGAGAGCATTAACTGGGAGCTTGAAAGACTCAATAAAGAAGAAAGTTGAAAATAATAAAGTACAGCTTGGTTCACATATGACTAGCCTGACAGTATCTACAAATATTTTGAGATCATAAACAGAAAGTAGAATAGCTATTCAGCATGAGACTCTCATATTAATAGCCTGAAATTAAACATGGAAAAATTGAGGCTGAATATCAGGAAAGCTTCCTGGCAGTGAAACAAACTGGGCTCCCAAGGGAAACAATGGAATCTACATAGCTTTAGACTTTTAAAACTAGACTAGACAATAACACTCAGTGTAGTTTGGGGAATATTTTTGCATTGGCAAAAGATATGGCTGCATGACTTGATACTGGTAGGTCATTGCCATCTCTGGTTTCCATAATTCTGTGAAGAAATACATAACCCCCCCAGCTGCACAGTTAAGAAAGTTATCTGTCTCTATTTTCACAAACATCAGCAAAAATTGCAGGCAATCACAATTCCCAAAAGAAGACCTCTCTTTTAAAGAAAAGGTTTTAGTTACTCAAACAAAATTCACAAAAATTATTCAACAGCTAGGGCAGACCCTGAGTTCATGTTTGTTGTGTGCTGCAGTTTGCTCCTGTGTTAAGACAGCATAAAAATACATGATTTTAGGTGAATTGGGATAGCTTCTGTTCTGTTGATTTGATGTACTAGCTTGTAAGCTAACTATGCTGCCAAGTAATACTGTTATGTGTTTTGTGAGTTTAAGTTGTTGTCGAGGTGACTATAGGTGTCCTTTTCTCATTTAAAATCTAAAGAGATATTTTTAATAAAGCCAATGGGAAAATATTTTTAGTTTAAAGTTTAACCATCCTGTTAAATATTTCCTCTTAACAATATGCCAAAACTTTTTAAACCCTCTTGATACTCATTCCTTTCTGCACACATTGTTTTCTTTACAAACAGAACATTTTATGTTTAGTGCCAATTACTAGTCTTGCTCAACTTCCATATAAACCCGACTGACGTCAGCGAGCATGCACAGGTGTACTGTCAACAGAGCAGCAATTCGAAGTTAGGTGCAGTGAATTAAGTAATATGCTATTTATTAATAGGCCTTGAAACATTGTGATTCTCCAATTCAGATTGTTTTAACAAGTTGCAGAGTTTATTGAAATACCTTTGCAGACAGATACTTACTGTCCTGATTTAAGTCTTTGAGTTATCTCCTAAGAAACAAACTTGCCTTGTGTGCCCTAAATGAGAAAAAAAAAAAAATTGCCTGGGGCAAAGTTGTTCTGCCTGTTATTTATGTCACAAAGAAACAAAAGTTAATATTCATTTACTGGCTAATCTTTGTAACATGGAAACATTTTGCTTTCCAAATTTAGGTCGTTGATTCAGGGTTAGTTATAAAAACCTCCTGTTTGTTTGAGAAACAAATCTGAACTGGCAAAATATTTGAAGCAGTGTTCAGCAACTATCATGAAACAGGATTACACAGAAAACACATCACATAACAGGAATATTTATTCCTTAAAAAAAAACAAACCCAAACGTTATTAAATAAGAAAGAGCTTTTCATTCTAAGGACAATTAGGAGGCAGAGCATTGTTGCAATACAGTAATTTTGTACCTTTTAAAACTGTCATAATGAATTCTGACATACTAAGATAGTACTACTGATGGAAAAAGTAACAGTGAGAAGGAAAACATGATACTTATTTGTGAAAGAGAAGGTTTGATGGCACTCTAGTTAAGGACGCCTTGTGGCTTTTAGAGCTCTGTTTATATTTCCAATACACTATGCAAACTTTCTACAGCTAAAAAAACCATGCAGTAATGGAACCAGGGGGGAATAGGTTATACTGTGAACAACTATTCTGTGATACAGCCATTACAGGGTCATGTCCCCTGAATGGCTAAGAAATGTGCAGTCCATCTTCCAGATTTCTTTTGCTGTACGAGGGACGTGCACCTCTCTGTAGAAAGCAACATAAACTCAGACTGCCATTTAGGGGTGAAAGTAGAATTTAAATGGTAATAGGTCTACTACTGGCCCTAATTTCACTGCAAATTGGCATTATATTCAGAGATGTCAGCATAATTAAATACACAAGGGGACTTAAATTACTGATGCAGAAGTGATAAAACATATCTACAGGGACTCACCCTTGAGATCAATATTTTGTAGCCTTTACTATTAAAAATACAGTGTATCTATGTGAATTATTGACTATAATGGTGAATCTGGTATATCAGGGCTAATCTTTGCACCATTATTTTACACAGAACAGCTGTCTATCCATTCTGCCAGACCTAACTTCATATTCCACCAAATGAGGGTAACAGTGACTGATCTCCAGTGCAGTGACCATACTCTATTCTCCCCTGTTGTTCACACGCTCCTTCCAGTTTCTCCAGAAGGGGTCTTGTAGGGTGGTCACGAGGTGAGTCAGTTCAGCAACCCGAGTTGAAGAAAATGAAAGCACTCTCCACAACCCAGGTAAACAAAAAAGGGAATGGGGCTTCCCCTGGCTCACCTGCCTAAACTGACTCACCTCTTGGCTACTGCTGCATCCTGCTGTGAGAGGGAGGGGAAAGAAACACGCAGCCAGAAGGACCTCAGTATAGTGTGAAACTTCACCCTTAATAACACTGCAGAGTGTTATTCCAGTTTCAGTGGAAGATAAAATAGGCTGCTTCTTACCAGAGCTATCCATATAACCGCACACAGATAGGCTGCTTTTGAGCACAGCACGACCTCCAGTTACACCACAGGCAAGAAGGTCAGTCAGCATCCTAGGAATTATTATGTCTGTGTGTACAATGAAGGTCCCATGGCTGTTGGGACCAAATAATTATTTTCTTTTGGGGAATTATGTTCCTTCTAAATTCACATGACAGTACAAACCGCCACACTAAGAAGCTGGGGAGTGTTTCTGGCTTATGGGCCACCCAGTTTGATACCTAATCATCCTCACCTTTGCCCATTACAGCAACCTTGTATATACCCTCATAAATCTGTTTACTTCCAAATTACTGTGGGTTTTTGTTCAGTTCTTTTTTACACAAGGACTCAGAAAGTCGTTGCCAACAAAGTTAGAAGCAGTCAGAAACCGTACCCTGAAAGAAAATACAACTCTTTGAAAAGGCCTTTGCACAAGGTCATACCTAATGTCAGAATGAGAAAACATTGCATTAGCTGAGTATTCTTTGAGATCTCAGTAGAGGAAAATCTTGCTAGTGAATGGTTTCAATGCTAGTCTTGACATATTTCTTTTCTGTACCTATATTTGTAGAAAGATTGTTTAACTAAACATTAGAGCCTTGAGATGTGCTCACATGCAGGACTGTCCATGTGTATGCTGTAGTTCAGGCTATCTATTAAGCCACTTCTGTCTGGAAAAAATAGCAATACAGAGAAACAGTAGATTGACAAAGTTGTGGCAAAAGAAAAGCTGGTGAATAACTAAACTACAAGGAAGAAAACCAGTATTAACAGAGTGTACAAAACTTTAAATAAGCAGAGCGACAAGGACTTAAACAGAAAGCTGATTAAAATCAATGAGACCAAAGGGACACTTTCAGCAAATAAGTCAATATGAATTATGTAAGAAACAGCAGAAGCAGCTTGTAGTACTAATTTTCCCGTAAGTCTATTTCAATACATGCACTATCCTACCCAAGTGGCATAAGGACAGGGTGTTCTGAAGTGTTAGTAAATCTACAAGTAAATCTGCTTTTTTTTATCCATTTTATACCTTTTTCCTCTATTCTGGGAAAATTTCAAAACTGCTGACAGGCCCAGCGTGGAAAATCATTACTTAGTACAGTTTCCCATGCAACAGTTTTCTTACCTGTGTGTGCACTAATGATGAGAGTTCTGGCCCACATTTCTTTGAAGAGGGTTGCATAACAGGAGAGGCAACTTGATAATGTTATATGAACTATTTGCCATCTTTCACCCTTCCATGAGCAAATAATAGTTTAAACATAAAAACAACAAAGGTAGAAGGATGCCACTCTTCAGAAAATATTTTAAGTCAGAATAGATCTACTTTTTATGTGTTTATTATAATTCTGTTCATAAAATAGTGAATGATAGCCCTTATATTATTTCTAAAAGCATATCTGGGGACACGATCAATGCTTGCAGGGAAGACATCTATAACAAACTGACCACTGAACATGAACATCCATGTTTAACACTGAATAAGAAGCAAAGAATAGAGTTTCAGGCACTTATTCAGGATATTCAATTTTTAAGTCACAACCTTAACCCAGACAGATATGACTTAGATATAGTGGACAGCTCACACTCCACAACTGTTCATTCACTATTTTTCAAGTATTACTTGAAGGGGACCTGAGCAATCAGCAGCTTTAAATAAAATTATAATTCTACTAAAGTGCTATTTTGAATCCACAAAATGAATGCTTTGCCCTCCTTTTTCAGAATATATTGGAATCCTAAAATACCCTGGGCACACTCAAACCTGAATAATAAACACGATATAAAGATGGTGAGGAACAGCCCAGGCTTCAAAAGCTTTGTGATTTCTCTTTAAAATACACGGTTTCCCAGAATTATATGTATACATCAGTCTATCAAACCCTTTTTATAGAATGTGGTTTAAGATTACTTTATTGAGAGGAAGGAAAGGTAAATCTTTTTTTTTTTTTAATCAAAAAAGTAACACAATCTAAACACACTGTAGGCTGATCATCAGTTCTGTGTCAGACAGAAATTAATTCCCAGATTCCAGGGCTAACATGTCTTAAGTTCATATCTCTTTTCTATTATTAGATTTTTTAAAAAAAAATCCAAGTTCCCTTTTTTTCATCAGAAACTGTACTGAAGTAATTTTATGAATAAATCTACTCTCACATCAAGACAGAAACTAAATAATTAACAGTTGTACCATGGCAGACACATTTTACACAGATGAGAATAGAGAACTAACAGTCAAGAAAAATAACAGAGAAAGGTTACAAAAGGAATTTTCCCATGAGCTTTTTGCTCCCTACATGCTATAAACCTTCTCATCTGAGAAAACTCAGATGGTCACATCATACCAAAAATTACCAAGTGAAGCGGGAGTAGGATAGTAAGTGACTTTGCCAAGCAATGACACTGTTTATGCACTCTTGTTCCCTTGATGATGGTACTGCATTCTCGTATTAAAACAGATTTTAGAAGTTTTCTTTGCATTAATGATCAAGAGAGAGAAGAAAGAGCTTTATGCTAGTGCAGAGAGAAGCATAACTAAAACAAATACTAAAAGCAGAATCAAAGTATTTTTCTGATTCATACACTCCCTGAGAATGCATGATATTTTCACTGTTCAGTAGAAGTCTCTAGATAAATGTAGTGTTCTTCTTTTGTTTCTCTTTAACAGCAAATTTTGTAATCCTCTTTTTGGCATGACCAGAACAGATCATGGAAATATTTAATAGCACTGGTCTATGTTTCGCTTTGTTCTATTTCTACACAAGTTTTAAAAAGAGAAAATAGAAAATGAGAGAATTTTGCTTCTCCAGCAAAAGTAAGTAGCTAACTACTGTTTTATGAAAGCTGTGTATGGCAGGACTTCAGTTGTAGGGTATCAAAAAAGAAAAATCTGGCCCCAAAAATGGGCCAGCATTTCAACTTTCTGCTTTCTGGACTAACTGCACTATATTGTAAATGGAGCTGTCAGGAAGAAAGCAACCTGAACACATGCTGAAATTCTGCTGGCATCAAAACAAAGATGTTTTTCTCTTTTTTTCACATGAATGTAAATAAAACACAGGATGTATGAGGGCTTTTGATTTGCTTTACTGAACAGATTCTTACTCATCTTTATATAGCAGTTGTAGATTTAATCATTTTGACAACCTTGAATTTTTGCCCTGAGCTTCAGGTCTGCAGGAACCAGGAATATTATAGCAAAATTGCTAACAAAAGCACTCCGGAGAACACTGACTATCTTGGAAAGTCCCCTAGCATAGCTGCTTTGTAATTTCAAACCCAACCCAATTGGCACAGAGGAGCTGTGAAGACAGAGTCACTCTGAGTTGGACAGAATCCCTTGGGGACTGTGCTTAACAACCGTAGCAAGCTAAAACCCCACCTATTAAAACTCAAATTTAGTAGAAGGTTCCTATCAGTCTGAGATAAAACTTCATTAATTCAGTGAAAGATACAATGTAGATGATAAAATTACCTCTCTGTCATATTTCAAGTGTCAGGGAACCTGAGAATGACTCTAAAGTAAAGTCACCAGGATTTTGTTTAAGTGAAAAACAGTATTTTTTTGCCTAGCTTCAGAAATCACTCTACTGTTTTGGCTAAAACCTTCAAATGAGGAAAAAACCAAACCAAACCAAAACCAAAACCAATCAAACAAAAAAGATCAACCTAGGAAAGCTACCTAGCATGGAAAACTTCAGTGTAGGTTTGACAAGGTTATAAATGAAGGAAACAGGTCTTTATAATCAAAGCTTTAGGCAGCTTTCACCCAACTGCATTTTGCAGCTTCCATTACTTCTACTACATTTGTATCTTTGTTATCTTTATTTCCCACTTGAATTATATTACTGCCCAGAGGCCTGTCAGCATGTAAAAGTTTATTCTCCTTCTGAAATGCTCACTCTCCCCATTTCCTCCTGCAGCTACCTACTACAGCACATGCTAAAAATACTGCATTAACACTGAACAGAGCAGAGCCATAGTATTTGGCTCCTATTGGGGCTGCAGATGGGGCATCATTGTTTTAGCAGACTATGACCTCCCATTCCAGAAATGGCATTCACAAAATATAAATTTGTTTAAAGTTAGGATAATTTTCATTTCCCTTCAAACATCACTTCCTCACAACTTGTTTTCCTGTGCTATTCCAGCTCATGGTCACATTAACAGTTTGTTTCTGGAAATGCTCTCCACCCTGTTAAATTTTTAATGTGAAATATTTTCACTAGAAGACAGAGCACTCATCTCTAAAGCAGAACAGACAGTAGCCAGTACATGCCTTAAATGAGCCAAGGTTTTCCCGCCTGCTTCAATCACAGTTTATCAAAGCCAGAAATCACTGTACTTTGCATAATGTTCCATAAATACTGAAAAGATATTTCATTATATCTGTGGAGTACTTAAAACTCATGGATAAGAAACCACCCAGGAAAAGATAAAACTTGTAACACTTTAAATAGAGGAAACTATTTTTCATACATTTACTTATTCACTCACCCCATCAAAAAACCACTTTGCCTAAGGTCAGACACTGTCAAAGGTTTCCATATTGTGACTCCAGCTTAAATAACAGAAGTCTTTTGAGATGCCCTCCTCCAAAAGGGTAATAAAAAGTAGGGGTATTTCTTTGTGTTGATAGGTATTAAAAAAAAAACATTCTCTGAAAAGAAAGACTATGCATGCTCCTAACCAACTCTATATGTAACTCCAGAGTGAGATTACTTATTTTAAGTATGACTTGACACTTTTTAAATTAAGTGATAAAGTGATTAAAATAATTTATTATTCTCAATAACACATATATGAATATAAATTTCAACTTCTGAAGATGTTCTAATGGTCTCTACAGTTGTTTAATAAAGCTGCTTTACCACTGTTATTTACTGCCAGGGACACACAGTTTTCTAGGAGTTGCTGAGGGGCAGTCAGTAGAGGCTTACTTTGGAAGAAAACACGAAATACAATCAATAGTCAAAAGGTCCTCACAGAAAGTGCCTGTCAGCTTCCTCTGCTATTCTAAAGCATGACTCTAACGGAGGTAATCGTAGGGGTCTCAGTGATTAAATGAGGGCTCAGCAAGTAACTCCTTTATATGAACGTATTTACTGCTCCACGTTTAATTTTCTGTGGGTTCATTCTTTTCACTCATGGCTAACTCCTATACTTTGTTCATGTTCTACCATATGGCTAACCGCATCTTTATAATTGAATATTGAACAAATAATGTTATGCCTGTGAACATTTCTTCCAATAGCCTCCAGGAGATCTGTCAGGACTAAAGAAAAGTTTTAAAACATGAGTTCCCATGCTTCCCAGGTTTTTGTTCCAAAAGCCTGTTGGCTCTCTTGTATCTGCTTCCTCACATCTTTTATCTTGTATGTGATGGCAGTACTAGACCCTGAAACATTTTTCAGCATCTTGAAATTCATTGTTCTACAAACAATTTTAAGGAAACATTTTCCAAGATCCTTAAGGAACATTTTTCCTTTGCACTCTTGAAAATCCTATACTAATTATTCTCACAACTCAGTAGAAACATTGGTACCAAATGTCTGAAATAAGCTAAATATTCTCAAAGCAGAAAATGGAAAGCACTGCTAAAAGTTAGTAAGTGCATTTTACACCAAATGAAGTGCACATTTCTAAGCCTGATTTATCGATATCTAACAATAGCTTTTGTCTTGCAGATTTATACCCTTTTTATCCTAAAAGACAACTTTATATTCCTACATCTATAATTTTGTTGGTTTCTGCTCAAATTAGGAACACTTTTAACTGGAAGCCCTAAATATAAAAACTTCACTGACAAACTTTAAATTACACAAAATGGACCTCTGGTGTAAGATTCTAAGGAGGCAAAACACTTGTTGCTGAAACTGTAAGCCAGTAGTCATGTTTAATGACCACTTCAGAGAAAAAAAAAGACCATTACAATTTTCTTTAGCCTTAATTTACATCCTGAACATTGAATAAATTAAAAAATGACAAACAAATAAACCCAGAAATCACTCTTTCTACATTTGACAGCATGTGGAAGGACTTCTTTACCTAGCTAGAGCTTCAAAAAATTAAATATAGATTTGTGAAACTGCAACAACCTGTTTCATGCTGCCAGACAGATGTTTGGGACCAAAGAGAGTTTTACTTACCATAAGAAGTTGTTTGCATATTTGCAAAAAAGTATGTCAAACAAAGTATGTCCCTGTTTGGATCTGATGTTGTACACATGGTATTTCTTGAGGCAATTTGGATCTGTCTTGTCCAAGTCCAGGTTTGGTAATATCAGAACATTCTGGATTTTCATAAAATTGTTACATAATCAGTAGTCCTTGTAAGAGCTGTTTATCACTTTGCCAGATGCATATGGGTCTGTATCACTGATACAGTTATTACCTGGTAACTGACATCATGGAATATACTCTACAGGCATTGGTACTTATGTTACCAAGCTGAGTAGGTGCTTGATACAGTCACACTAATGGAATAAGAGTGCTCCACGAGCCCAGCAAAGGGTCACAAAGATGATTAAGGGACTGAAGCATCTCACACAAGGACAGATGCAGACCCTACCTAAGATATTTCTGACATCACATTCCCAGATGCCTCTTGATGATGGAGATCTAGTTTCTGATATCCTTACCATTAAATTGGAATATTTAAATTAAATTGTAAAGCTTCATAAATTCTTTCAGTAAAAACTGCAATCCTTGAAGAACTGTCTCAAATGCTGAAGAATGCCTGACACGTGTTGCAATGGATGTGAGAATTTCCTGAATCAGCACAAAGTGCCTTCAGTGATGTTCTGTTTACAAGCTGAGCATCATTAATAAAGGACTTAAAACTCCCTCAAGCCTTAATGAAATTACTCTGTAAAGCGGGTCTGGGAATCCTGCATTAGAGTTTATAGAACTGTTACAGTTGGACTTCTACATATGGAAGAGATTAAATCTACTCTTGTTCAGCATTTTTGCTCAATGGTTCTACCACCAGAAAGTCCAGCAGAGGACAAGTAAAGAATTGCTCACATGAAGGCTCACACTGATGACAGTTTGCTCTCTTGGAGACTGGTGGTAAAGAATCTGTTGCTTGCCAAAGGAATTTCGCCATGTCCAACAGTTCTTCACTGGTGGGTAAAGCTATCCAACTAGGCACAGCTGTGTGCAATACATCCAACACTGTAAGGATTTTCCTGGACTGCTTCCACAGAGATGTCAAGCAACTTTTCTCATAAGATTTTTGGAAGGATTTGTAATCATCTGGGATAAAAGAGTATGATTAAAGGATGGCTGGCTCAGCTGGTGCTGACAAATATACGGGCATCTGCTATTCCTCCTCCTGAAAATTCTTTTCCAAGGGAACCAGATCAGTAACAGACTGAGCAATAGGAGGAATAAATATAACTTTCATGGTCTTTGTGGTGAAACCTTATGGAGTTTTGAGATACCCCATGGTGACCAAAAAGAGGTAACACTTGAAGAGCTGAGGCCCAGACACAAGGATCCCTGTAAGCAGGAAATTAAGAATGTCTGGTGCAGGGAACTACAGAGACACAGGATCCATGTGGTTTGGAGTGGAAAGTCTCTCTGTTGCCTTGCAAATCTGATGAGGAAGACGAATATTTCTTTTAAGCATGGTACAGTATTGCAATAAAACCTAGATCTTTTGGAGGGTACCAAGATAGGCACCAACAAACTACATAAGGGAGTCCAATAACACTGTGTGTAACAAATCTCTATTGACTATCACATAGTGTTAGAAGGTTGGATAATAAATTGAACTGGAATTATTCATCAATAGGCATGTATTTGGTTTTAATTAATAAATTAATTGTGATTCTAGTTACTAAAATCTGATAAAAAGATCCACATAATTGAAACAATAGAAGATTTCATAAAGTACTGAGGACAATTAATGCAGTTTAATCCACACCTGATCATCATGGTTTGTAGTCATTCAAATCTATATTCTGTCTGATTTATGGAAGGAGTCTCTGATACTTTATGGAAGTGTCTTAATTGTCATGCCATAAGACAATCACAAAGCTGATCTTCAGTCAAACTTTTGCTAAGTACTGAAATAGTTACTGAGCTAAGTTTGAAAATAGTTATTTAACTCAGTTATTGAGACATTAGCATGGAAGCCATTAACTGGAATTGGTTTCTATCCTAGTAGATATTTAATTAAAGTGGTAAAGAAGACACTATGAGGCGATGCCCAGAATACCTTCTGATCCAGTGATTAGGTATTTTTATATCAGGTCAGATAATTTGAACTAAGTCATATTCCTTTCATTTTGAGTGAATAAATGTCATAAAATCTAACTATTTTTACTGAGCTCTTAAATAAACAGATAAAGATACATATATACGTGTAGCCTTGCATAGGTATCATGAGGATTACCAGCCAAACATGAGTTATCTGAATATTATACCTAAGAGGAGTAAAGTACAGTTTTGGACATATAACAAGGGAATCTTAAGTAGATGTAGAAGTGAAATACCTCTGTGTTTGGCACTGGTGAGATCAGTATTGGAACACTGCAGTCCAACCAGGTGTTCATAATTCAAGGAAGATTTTAAAAAATGGGTATAAAACTGGAGAGAAAAGCCATGAATATAAGGGGATGAATACCTTGCAGTAAAACTTCTGGAGTTCAGTCTATATAGAAATAGAGCCAGTTCAAAGAGTTTCTAGTGCACAGTCTACAATGTCTAAGTAAGGAACAAAAACTTTAACAGAGAAGTATTTCAATCCAACAACATTATAGAAGTGGATCGAATGAAGCTTAAATTAGAGAAACTAATACTAGAGTTGTCTTAACAATGAAAGTAATTAAGCATTAAAATAATTTACAAAAAGTATGGTAGAATCTCTATCACTGATCATTTTACCACTTTTTTTTTCCTAAAAGATATGATTTATCTAATAAATGTTACTGGTTTTGAAGCAGAGATTTACTCTGAGTAACTGTATGTATTCTATTAAGCATGAAGTCAACACAGGTAAATACAGTAACTCCTACTTGTTCGTAAAGCCCATTAATGCATAAATTAAAACAAACTAATATTTATTTAGAAATAAAGAAATGAATATGTGATCATTAAACCATTTCTAATTGTCATTTGCCTGCTTCGTTCAGTTGTAAATCACTACACAAAAGAGGATCTGAAATAATTGGTTCTTGCTCTTGGAGCAGTGAACGATCTCTAAAGCCATTTTCCATTTATTAAATTTCCTGCATACTGTGAAACTATAATATTCAGTTTTCTTCTGCAATATATCATCTGATATTGAAGTAACGCACCTTGCAAATGATAAAGATAACACTAACAATAGTGTACAGGCTATTTCTCAATTGGTCTTCACACAGAGCAGCACGAATCTTGAGAGATATGTAGTATCTGTCCCACCAGTTGGACTAAAGGTTCTGTACAGTTGCATCATAGAGCTTTAAAATTAAAATACTAGCATTAAAGAAATATTATCTTGCAAACTGAATCAATAACAGTTTTATATACCACACTTACTCGAACTTTTGACTACATTCCCTTAAAGAGAAACATTTACAATTATGTCCAGGTTGCTGACATATTCTTTACACCCGTAACTTCTTACAAATACGGTCCTTTTTAAGTAAATGCAGTTTTATCATGACTCCATGTACTACAGAGGTCTTAATGTTTTAGTTTTCATTCATAGGAGAATGGAATTAAAACTAACTCTGTTCAATGCAAATTAGTGTTGGGTAGATTGTTTGTTTACCTTCTACAGACTGATACTGTAAACCCCTAAATGTCAGGTACAGTGTTTTCTTATGTGCAGTTTCATTGAGTTCATTAGACTTATAATGACTACCCATGGGCTCATTTATTTGCAGGATCACATCTTTACTTGGTAAAGAAACACCATCAAAGGATAATCAGGAAAAAATATGGATGTAATGGAATCAATCCCTTTTACCAAACCAGTTTGCAAGTTTCTATAAATGCACACTTGGCAATCTCAGAAGGCTGCTTTCATGGAAGTTTCAAACATCTGTGCTGCAGCCTAAAAATTACCACATTAACAGATCTGTTCAGATCTATACAGCATCTTGGGACAGTGATGATAGCAGTCCAATTCATCCAGTCACTCTTTATTCTGTGAATATTCACTCTATGAAATAAGGAGTGGTTTACATATAAAAAGAACCCCCTCTTAGTTTAAATGAACACTTGTAGAACAGCAGGTGAGTTTTTAAACATTTAAACATGAAGAATTTGTAAGGTATGTAATCCATGCTGTTTGTGTACTGTTTTGGATTTCACTTAATTTCGTAAGAGAAACTAAACTGGACACTTCCCTAGAGTCTTCAGCATGGTTAATTCATTTTGCTTTCATTCCTGAATTTTATTCACAGCTTATTTACCAGCACAATAGGTATAAATTTGCATTTGGTGTGTTAGCGCATGGTAAGTTGAGTTGGAGTCACATTCCACCTTTAAATGAGAAGTGGTAACTCCTGGCTTTATTGCCCATGTGAGCAGTTCTTTCAGTGCCAAGTCAAACAGATTAATTTCAACCTCCTTTAGCAATCATTTAAACTAATTTCTTTGACTGCACTAGAACGAAGGAGAAGCTGCTGCTACTGGCCCTCTTCTGGGACCTGATTCCTAACAGCTAAGACATAGTAATGACCATGTACTCTTCCCAGTCTTTCAGCTAGAGCCTGGGTTTTACCTTTTTGCTTATACTCAGTCCTGCAGCCCTGATCTAGTTTCTCCTCCTGGTAGGCGAGCTTTAACACGTACTAGTTTGTAATGTGTGCTATAAGATATGGTTAGGCATTACTGTGGTCTGATGTCATACCAATCTGGCTGTGTAGAAGTACTCTAATGAAGCTGGGAGACAAACTGAACTGGCCTGCAAAATTCACCTGTTGATAATAGTCACAGAAGCAGGTCTTCCCATTGCTATTTCAGATGCTATGGAGGAGAAGAATCATAGTGGGTGGAAAGCAATACAACATCAACACCACTATCTCCTCTTCAATCTGCATCTGGTAAGTCTTGGCCCACAAAATTATCTTGACAGTGGGGACATCCAACCTGGTGCTAATAACCAGACTCTGTATTCCTGCCAAAGAAAGCTGGGCAGAAGCACCACTCAGTCTGGGAGGTATCTGCCAAGGAAGTCCCTCTGTAGTTCAGGAGAGCACCAGGAGGGCACAGTTTGAGTGTGAAACTTCCTGGAACAATGGACTTCAACAAGATGAACATAGTGCATGGACTGAGGAAATTAGCAAACTAGTGTAGTGAAGACTGCAGTTACATCAGCAGCTGCATAAGAATGGCCACTGCCCACTCACATGTCAGACAGCGTTCTGCCTTCATTGCAAGTCCTCTATCCACCAAGATCTCAAATGTCCTATGAAAAGAAGTGATTCCTGCTGGTGAGAGAATTCACATCTCACTCTTCTGCTAGGAAGAGTTAGTGCAAGATAGTGGTCAAAAAGTGTTCTTCTGCCTGAGGCATGTGATCAGATCTTTGCTTGCTGCTGCTTATCCTTGGTCACTGATGGCACTGCCAGACACAATCCTCAGAGCAGTGAGGCAATCAGCAGCACAGCAAGCATTCTAACTCTTACTTCCAGCTGAAGCTAAAGGCCCAAAAGAGAGAAAAAAATATCAGAAATAAATATGTAGACAAATGAAGTCAAGTAAAAAGACTGGAAAGATACAGGGCCTTTGGGAAGAAGTAGCTTTATTAAATGACTACCACAGGGACTAAATAATCAAGCAAATTTACAGAAAATTACCCATATGAGGAAAAATAGAAATTGCCAAAAGTACGCAAAGATAATAAGACAAGGGCTCTGAGGTTTTTTTGTAAAATAATACAGCAGAGAGCACAAAGTATATAGGAAGGTCTTGGAGGCAAATAATTGTTTCAAGAAGCAGAGATACGTACAGAAGGAGAGGGATAATGGGCCATTACTTCCGTTTTATGCACAATAATAGAAACACACTATAAAAGGAAAGTGCAAACAAATGTCACTTAAAATGATGAAACCTTTGGAGGTCACAGTTATAGGAAAAGGAAGGAAAAAGGAAGAAACAGAAGAAATACAGCATGAATGGGAATGAAATCAGAAAGGCTGAAGCATAAAATGAATTAAACTAACACAGAGTCACATAGGCAAAGCCTGATGAAATTCACTGTTACATACTTAAGGAACTAGCTGAACCTTGCTCTCAGTCATCAGTTATAGCCTCACAAACTAATAGAGAGGATGTATTAGAGGGCTGAGGAAAGGCACACAGTATATATCTTTGGGGAGGTAAAGAAGAACCTGGGAAATATATCTGTCCATTTAACTGAGATTCACAGAAAGAAACAAAATTCATATTTAATAAACTAATTTGTAAGAGCATACATGTTAACAAAAAATAAATACAGACAAAATTGATTTGCCCAAACCAATTCATGTAAAGCCTCTTTAATCTTCTTTGCTAGACTAACTGGTCTAGTGAGTAAGGAGGAAGTGCTTATGTAGTATATTGACTTTAATAAATTCTTTCCTGCTGTCCTAATAAGACATTCTCTTAAAGAAAGTAAGGAAATACAACTTTGATGAAATTAGCCAAGATGAGGATGTGTCTGGCTGAATAAATAATTAGCAATGGTTCACTGCCAAAGGAGCCCATTTCAAGCTGGCTATCATAAGATACCAGCTCAGATCTATTGCATATTCACTCCCTTTGATAAAGAAATAAAGCTCAGTGATAAGAGCTTGTGAAAGTCACCAGAATGGGTAAAGTTGCAGGTACCTAGGAGGTTAGGTAAATATTTTATTTGGAGAAATGCTCCTCATTACACAAAATAACATTAAATATAGACATTTAAAAATTGGTATAGAAAGGTGATGGAGACAATTGATGAGGCATCAGCAATGTAGCAAATGATCTGGAAACTATACTGAGAATGATAGCATGAGTAAGAATGGATGATAACATAAAAAAACAAGTCTTGGTGAGGTGATATAAGACAGAGTTGTGTATACAGTAAGACATACCATTTTTCCATCAACTAAGCCCTAAATGATTTGTTGCTGGAATAATCTGTTTGGAGGAATCACAGTTTGAAGAAAGCTGTAGACATACCACAGACTGAAAAGGAAAACAATAATAAACCCTGGAAATTTAGGAAACACTACCTGAAGAGCAGTATTGAAGAACTGGATTAGTTTTCTCAAGTAAAGAGATGACTGAAAGCCAGAGAGGCATACAAGGAAAAAGTTCTTATTAAGAAGTTGATGACAAACTATTCCTCTGTACAATGAGGAAACAAACTTTTCAAACTGGGCGTGTTTTTACAGCATATCTCATTGTAGTGCACAGATATTGAGAGAATATGCAAAGAAGCTAAGTCAGGTTGTGGAAGCAGTCAGTAGCAGAATGAAGCTCAGCCTGTGCCAAGACATAGACTTCAGGATTCCTAAGAAAACCATTATGTAGTCCAGTTTTACATCAGGTAACAGAGTCATTAAAGCTGTTTTTTACATTCCAAGAGGATGGAATGTAAAAGGGGAGACTTGGTAACACAACAATACATTTTAATTTGGGCCCTGAAGGGACAATCATTCTGGTTAGATCACTCTTGCTGAAAATTGTTTAAAATCTATATGCATTTTACAGGGACTCTGTAATTTGGTTTTGTTCAAAACAACAAGAAAATACTGTTAATTATTTATAAACAACATCCCAGTAATTCAGGTATAACATTCATTTAATTTTAATTTTTATGAAGCATGTTATAACACGCTGAAATCCTTTCTCCAGCATTAAGGAAGCTATTAATTTGATTCCCAACAATGTTTAAACAGTTCCGTCTCATTGTCCATTATCAACAGAGAAGGTTGCTGCAATACATTAGTTTTAAACCAATGCATTTTACCTGTTTTACATAAATCAAAAGTTCCAGCCCATGTCTATCCAAAGCCACAAGAAAACATTTGATTAGTTTTCAAATGAGAAGTTAACAGGACCTGTTATTCTGGTGCTAAAAACTGGGGTTTCTAAAGTTAGGGGATTAATAATTTAAGAAGGATCGGTTCAGCACAAAATGCATCTCAGATGATGCCACCAGGAAACCAAACTAATTTCCTCAAAAAGTACAAGCACTTACCCATAAAGTCTCTATCAACCACCATGACATGGCAAGAGCAACATTCTTTAAGGTCTGAACATGGACTGAAAACCTATGAGCCTCAAGAAGCAGAATGACAGTATAGAAGAACAGAATCATGGAAACAAAGAATCATTTAGCTTGGAAACGACCTTCAAGATCATCGCGTCCAACCATAAATCTAACACCACCAAGTCCCACTAAACCATGTCCCTAAGTGCCAGGTCTGACTTAATTTCAGTTGCAGACTTAATTTCTCTGTGTTGGGCAATGTTTCAAGTACTAGATGCAGGCCTGGAAGAAAGCTGTATGTCAACATTTCTGGTGATCAAGAAATGGCTTTACTTAATTTGTACAAACTGAAAAAAAAACTAGGCTCACCAAGATCTGCTTCCTGAGTAGATTTTTCAGATCTCTTAAAGTACCTTAAGGAGTCAGATACTTTTAACAATGACAAAAATTACAAAGCTCACTCATGCCAGTTGGAAAATGACTCAACAACTGATCTTGTAATGTCTCTTGAATTTGTCATTAACCTTGGAAAAGTTTGCCTGGGAATAGCACAAAACATCACACCAGCAGCATCCCAAACAGACCACCAGGCAAACATTAAATATTTAATATATTTCACCAGTGTCACTATCTGTAGTCTACCTACAGATAACATGGAGTAATTAACACAACTTATGTTTTACTGTATTAGGGGGTGAGTAACCATGTAAAACTGAAAACTACCATATTTTCATTGATTTCTTTGTCAGCTCACCACCTGCTTATCTTTACATTTCCACATTACTCATTATATTGTTACTCTTTCTCTTCCTCTTTTAATTTTGCTTTAACTTCTTTATTATCCATTTTTCTCTCCTTTTTTTTTTCTTACATCTCTGTAAAGTTTCTCACTATTCTCCCTTTCTCAATTCCACAAATTCCTATCCAACTTCTCAGTGTTCCTCTGCCACTAAAGCCACTGACTTTTGCACTGGTTTACATACTTACATATTCACCCCAATCACCATCAAGTTCAATTCTGGTGCTGACATCCTATATTTAAAATTGTGACTCTTCATCTGCATCTGTGGGGGTGTCTGCAGGGTCCATCTACAGCAAAAGGGCCAGATAACATCAGCTGTTAAAAATAGGAGCATGAGTGTAAATAGTGTGTGTGGATGGGATACATAAAACTCCCTGGAAGGGTGCTCTCCCAAAACTGTTTATGTTGAAGAGGAATATGATCATGAGCCACATTAAACATTAATTGGGCAATTATGAAGAGACTCCTGAAAAAATGGACTTGACTTGGAAAAAAGGTACAGAGGAAGCACAGAAATTGGGAGCAGCAGTGAGAGACCTTGGAGTGGAAACAGCGACGCTCAAAACCCGGTTTGACACTGCCAGAAGGCACCATGCAGTTATCGCAAGCCCTGCATCGGCATGAGCTTGTGGGGTGCCTCAGCAGCTCCCAGAGCAGCAATGACCACATGCAGCACTGGAGGAACCACATCTCCATTGCAAGCTTGTGGAGGTAAGGGAACAAGATTTTTCAGACTTAATTTACAATGTAAATATACCTTAACTTGCTTACATCACTTGCCCCCTTTCCTATGTCCTTCCCTACTCACAATCACCAGCTCTTTCTTCAACCTTTCCCAAAACCCAGGTCTCTTCCCCACCCCCTACCAGTATGCAGTGATCTTCTCCATTTAAAAACAGCAAGGCTTGACTCCTCCTCCACTCTTAACTATGAACTGATCTCCACCTCCAGCATCAACTACATGCCTGGCCTTCCCTCTCCATAACTCACTGAATATCCATCCACAGCCATGCTCCCGAGTTATCCTCTCCTTTTGATGAGATTACTAATATTTTTAACTTTTTATGGATCTATCAAAGTGCACTGACAGTCTCTATCAGCACACCACTTAGCATAAAAGGATCTCAATCTGTAGTGAGCCTACTAAATGGTAACATAGTACAAAAAGTACTAATAGACAATGTTGGATTTATTCTTATTATGGTAAAGCATAATCTTCAAGATTAATAAATTGAGGGCAGGCTTTTTCATAATAGTACAATGATCGATAAATATCCATGCTCAGAAAGCACCTATTTTAGTAGTTCACCATGGATATAATTGTTACAAATACTTGATCAATAAATCCTATTTCTATGATTTGCAATTTCTTTGCTTGCTTTTTTTGTAATCATCCAAGATTCCTGACTTACATCTCCTAGTATTATAGTCATAATCTCAAAACTTAAAGATGATGTAATGGAAAATATTTTTTTCTACATTTCCATGCACACTTCTTGTTAAAAATAAAAATTTTGTTATGTCTCCACAACATGACATAATGCCTTGCGGAGACACATGGGGCAGCTGAAAATTAGTTATGCCTGATACCAGAAGAAAATCTACATAACAGGAGTTTTACATTAGGCAGGCTAATTTTACACAGAGATCACAATATATAAATGAAGACAGAGAGTTTTATTTAAGGTTATGTACAAGTTTATGTATACAAATTAAGATAGTAATGAAGACTAACATAACTGAACTGTTTGTATTAGTCAAGTTAGTATTTCTAGATGATCCTGTATTATGCATGAAGCTTTCAAGTCCTTTGTGTTCTCCCCTCTTTCCTGCTGAATTTCAGGTTTCCAAACTCTGAATAAAAACAGATTGCCAGAAAAGAACATTAAAGCAAGCGGTATTGTTATAAATGTAGTGTTGTAATGGCCAACTAAGCTCTTTTCAGAGAACATAATAAGTAGTCCATTTTTGCACTCTAGCAGCTAGGTCAGAAAACAACAGGTTTATGCCAATGCAGCCTATGCAGTTGTCTAAAAGGGTCGTCAAAATTCATATTTTTAAAACAACTTTAAAATCATTCTTGAGAGCACAATTCAGAAAATACTTTGGGATAAAAGTTCCAAAGCTTTATGTAAACTGTTCCCTAGTCCCTCTTTTGGCTTTGCTAATTTTCTTCATGATTTTGCCATTACTGCCTCATAGTCATGTCAAAACATTAGAAACATTTAAAATATAAAATCTTTTTAATGCCTTGCCAGATCCTGTTTTCACCTTCAGATTAATTTTTAAAGTAAATCAATATAGTTATCATTCTTAGATGGGTAGACAGTTTCTGTCATTTTTTTTCTATTATCTACCTTTTTATGTACATAACGGAGAAATTTTGAAGAATTAAACTGAATGCTTGCAAGTGTAAGCTTGTTTAATGGAAAATTAAACATTTCAGAAGTCAAGATTCCTGTAATATCCAGTAATAAGCAGAATATTGGTTTGGATTGTTCTTTGCTGTTCTCTCCTGGTTTGGAAATCAATTTTTAATGACATTATCCAATAGGTCCTTAAGGGCAAGCCAAAATATTATAAACACAGAATCCACTGAAACATTAAGTCTGTGACAGGAAAAAAATGAAAGAAATATTTAAAACGTCATGTCTTCCTGACACACCTTGTTCTCATTCTCCTACTTAGTAAAGACAATTTCCAAGCAGATTAATGAACAAATGCTAATGAGCATCTCAAAGCTGTGGCCAACCCTAACATACATGGTTCTGCTACATGAGTGACTGGATTTCTTTTGCCTCGAGTGCATTTATGTGAACACAGACAAACTGGAAACCCAGAAAGTCATCCTAGTCTGGTTTTTAAACTGATGGTCACGAGATCCCTGTGATCTAGCCAGGATTATGCTGGAAGACATTCATTCTGGTTTGAGAGGAACAGCTGTTTAAAAACTGTATAAAGGAAGTTCACCGTCCCTCTTTGCTGCTGCTTCTAGTGGGAGTCAGCCTCCCCTCCTTCTTCCACTAATTTCCACCCCCAGGTACGCAGGCAAGAGACCTACCTTCACCCTGGTCTCCGACCACAGCCAGGTGCTTAGCCAATGCATCCTTCTCACCACCACAGAGACAAACTAAAAATTCTACCTTTACAACATGTAAAACCTGCCTACTGCTTAAACATGCAAGACAGGGCATATCGCCTTTGCTAACTCCTTAAGTTTTCTTGATGGAGCTCCTGCACTGGACAAGCTATGGTTTTCATCACAGGCTTTCTTACACAGATACAAAGCATGCTAAGCTGAGACAAGGCAGGTGCCATGTACTCTGTGAGAACTGCAGGAACTAATGCTTTGGGAAACCAGAAATGAGTGCTCTTACTAGGTGATTTAAAACTATGACTTCCCAGAAAAGGATAATGCAAGAGATGAGTAAAAATAAATCTCTCCCACCAACTGGGAGAGGCTGCAAGGTTTGTGAAATAAGAGCGACTCTTACCTTTTGCGTCAGCTCCTCATCCTACCAGTTTGAAAACGTAAATCACTGGTAATCTGTGCGCTGGGCCAGTGCTTTTCTTTTCATCATATCCATTTACATTGTTTCTTCTTTACTCACTGCCCTTGTGTCAAAAAAGTGAAGAATGCAGCATAACAGGAGTTTTTATGGTTATTAGGTCTGACGAAACATATTTCCAGTACAATGTTTCACAATGCCAGGACCCCAAATATTTGCACATATAAATTAGTTCACCAATCTGCCTCCAGAGTAAGTTAATTCCACCCCAGAATGAATTATATTTTCACCCCTGATTTTTCAGAGAAAAACAGGAGAGAAAAAATTTCTCCACCAGGCAAAAAATTAATTCAGCCTCAGATATCAACAGAATTCAATTCCTTTGCTGCCTATTGTCCCTTCTATTTACTAGGATGTGCAAAAAATTCACTGTTTTTCTTTTGAACTTTCTCTTGTACCTTCCTCAATGCTTTCTCCTCTTGATGGAGTACTACCACAAAGCCAGGTGACAGCTGTAGAGTCACTGCTCATCACTCCTATTTCTTCAGGGATAATAAGAGAATTTCCACTCTTCCCTTCTTAACTTCTCTGAAAAACAACTAACTATGCCTGATCTGCTGCTGCTTTTCTGCTGCTATCTGAAAAATTGCCTCCTTTTGATCCTGGTTGAGGCATAACCTGACTTTCCTGAGAATGTCCTTCCAAACCGTGCAAATGACACTTTAATTCCAACTAAAAGTAATCCTTAGAGATGAAAATGTTAATCACTGAATGCACATCAATTCTCACTTAACATTTCTTCTTCAGAAGTTTACAATCAAAGTTAGTGTTAAATCAGTTCTTGATTCGGTAGGAACAAAGTAAAGGGAAAGTTGTAAGAAAAAGCTTAAGATATGCAGGCAATATTGTTTTTCATATGGTATGTTCCCTAGAAAGTGTAAGCGAGGGCAGAGCAAAACTGCATATACAACAATATAAATCAAAATGTTTTCCACTTAAATAAATAAGCATGCCCTCAATGAACTGTTTTAAGTTAGGAAATTTAGTGGACTAAAATATGAAAAATGCAATAGTTCTTATCCATGAAAAGCTTTTTATTTCAGCTGTTGAAAGTACCAGAACAAATGGTACTTTTCACAAATCTGTTCTTAAAACCAGTCAGGATTTTCCCCATCACTTCAGTGGCCATCTTGACTACCATTACTGGGATGGCTGTAAACATTCTTCTGATTTCCTATCTCAATCTGGTTATGGCCAAGCTACCTATATTATAGAGCATGCTATGCTATAACATACTACCAATGCATTTAATTTCAATCAGTTTTTGTCTTGCTGAAATTTCTAAAATGTATTTATTCACCTTCTAGTGTGATTAAGGGGTTGAATACTAACATTTGGACAGCTGTTCAGATACATCTGAACAACTTGAAGCTACAACATTTGCTCCTTCTGCATTTCTAATGTACTTGGTTCTGTCTCCTTTCAATCTACTTATTGAATAAATGTGTATCATCTGTCTGAAAATTGGATTCTCCATTCTTTCCCCCCTACTTAATCTACTGTTCTGTCTCTCTTGCTTTCTTAATTTACAAAATGCCACACACTGTCCAAATTTTTTGATGTACTGCTTTACCTTTTATCTTTCTTGCCACAATCTTCTGGAAGTGCCATGTTTCTCAAAAACTGTAATTTATTAGGCTGAATTTCTAAGAACTTTTTACACCCTTCATACTGTTCTGGATACTCCTCAAAAATGTCTTCACTTACTGCTTCAATCAAATTCTTTTTTCATAGCTTCTTATCAGGCTAGGAGCAGATGCTCCTGTCCTCTCAATCCTCCTCCCAAAGCCCAGTTTTTTTGTTATTACTTTTTTACACCAACCTCTTTTTCATTCCAATTTATAAGTTACCTCTTCTAAGGTACTGCCATTTAAAAAAAAAACCCAAAACCTATTGATGGTTTAAACCAATACACAACTATGTAATATTTGGGGCTATTTACCCATCAGTGTAGCCATTAAAACCACACAGGAAGACAGAGAAGAAGGCACATAGGCAGAAAATACCTTCAGCAACATCACCAACAGGATGGCCATGGCTATGAACTGTATGTAGCTTTGCAGAAGTTGCAGCAAACTTTGCCATTAGGGGAAGGGGTAATCAAGAAACAGACTGATTTCAGGGTCTTCTTGTGGTGCTGTGTTTTTACATTTCAGCCTTTTCTTAGAGCAAGAAGCAAAGGATGATTGCATCTTCTCTTTCCTGCCCACCTTCCTCCTACACCACAGGAATAAATTGTCACTCATTAAATTAATATGCTACATTAATTTACAATTAAGCTATCACTAGCAATAATGATATATAATGTACGTTCATTGTAATTGCAGTGCAGAATTCAACATAAACTGGCAAAGTTTCCCATACATCTGCTTATTCCCTACACACAGTATAAAGATAATAATATTTTGGACCCATTTGAAGGGCACTACAAATAAAGGGAGGAAACATCCTTTTTTTATGAGCTTCTAAGCTGCTAAACTCTACAACTTTCTAGGCTGCCCACAGGTACATAATTTTTTTCTTGTTTACTGAGTAAGTTTCTTCCTCTTCATACGTTATTCTGATTTGGTACCTTTTCTACAGACACTAATTGAAAAGGTGCAAACACCAGTTATACCCATGCAAAGCACAAATATACCTGTTCTGTACATACTATATTGAAGCCACAGGATAAAGAGAGTAAGCTGGAACTCAAAAATAGGAAAAAATAATGCATTAGCATAGTATGAGGATGTATTTTCTTGTACTTGGTAAAACTCTTGGATATTTGGGGGGGGGGGGG
>JANZLQ010000001.1:25860904-25876057 GCA_026212715.1 Elanus axillaris | reverse complement strand
GGGGGGGGAAAGGAAGAAAAGCCATGTAAGGGCATTACAGTGATGGATATTTTTTGCTAGAAAATACTTGTTAGTGTATTTTTTCAAGAGGAAAAACTTAGACTGTCTATAAGTCACAGAACATTCTGTTTCTGTATTTCATTACACCCCATGTAAGTGAAAAAAAAAAAACCTCAAAAGTTTTTGATATTGATTATTTTTCTACAAGTTACAGCAGTATAAACATTTTCTGGAAACCAGATCTTTGTAAAAATTTACAATATACTGTACAGTAAATACAATATATAATTACCTATGTGCTCTGTAGTGGTATAAAAATCATGTTTGAATAGTTTCTGCCAGTGGATTACAGTAAGCACAAACATCTAGGTTTTGGAGCTGATTTTAGTACAGAATAAAATAATGAATCAGCCATATATATTTTAAGGAACTAGATGCAAGAGACCAAAGGACTAGGCTGGGTCATTTTCTTAGGGAAAATTCAAAGTTACAGAGAGATCCAGTCTAGCTAATCACAGTTAATACAAAATTCATATATATAAAATGAACAAAGATACTGGAACAACAGCAACAGTACAAGGAGCTTCTCTCATATGCAGACACCATAGAAAAGGTAATAATAAAGCCCCCCGAAGTGCTGGAAAACAAGTGTTTTTCACCATTGTTCTTTCCCTTGCTTTCAGCACCATGAGCCCTATTTTCCTGTCCCTATTGCTATAAGGGAAAACCCTTGATCCAAAATTGCGTGAGACCACAGAAAATGTGCAGGACAGAAAAAAAGAGGTATTTTGAAGCTAATGCATTAATATTTTTTAAACACATTAAGAGCCTTAAATCAAAGACGTTACAGAGCAAAGACAAATTCTTTGTTATTATCCAACTGCCATTCATCTGGAAATCTCAAAAGACCATGGGTTTCTTGAAATAATTCCAGGCTTTCTTGCATCCTGCCAAGGCAGAGACACCAAAAGAACAAATCCTCTTGTGATACTCTGATCCTTTTGCTTCCATTCACAGTCAAGACCAGGAAGACCGAAGTCATACAAGCCACCCCATCCCCCCGCCAAGACTGAAGCAGAGTGCAGAAAAACGTTAGCTTCAGTATAAGCTTTGACTAATGACTGTGTAGATTCTTACATTAATAGAAATCATAGATATTTGAGAACTAGAACACCTATTGTGTCATCTAAGCTATGCAGTTGGCAGGGAAGGATTTGTTCCCTAAAGCGTATTTTATATGGCTTTTTTCAGTCTGATTTTAAATGTCAGAGCTATGAAGCTCTCACTGCTTTCTTTGAGAAAGCTGATTTGTTTATTGTTTGAATTAATTTCACCATCTCCAGTTATAGCAAACATGCTCAAACGCTGTTCTTAATAAAAATATGGAATGTTCTCAGTAATTTATATTAGCATTAAAATATCCAGTGAATATCCAAGCCATAAGTTCTGTTGAAATGTATCTTTGCATATAGCAGACTGTTCTTTTGATATTAAGGAATGCAGGAATCTCTAAGCATTTGGCAGTCAGTTTCTGATGCAATTACAAAATTTTATCCAAATTGATGTGCTTCAGTAACCAGTTCAATGTGATTCATAAGCTTGGCTTTTTTACACGGTTTTATTTCTGAATTAATTTTTTAGTTATTTCCAAGCACTACTGGATAGCAAATACCAAAAGTTACACTTCCTTCCCAGTATTTTTGTATTTTTACTTCTTCATGAATTCAGAACTTACAAAAAAATTGAAAATGAGTCCAAAATATCTTTTTATTACTGAGTTTCCCATCTTGAAACATAATACCTATCCCACTCCTATGTTGAGGATTGGTGGTACTAAAGGGATTATTTAGAATAGATACTCAACTATTTTTTACACTACTGGGAAGGCAGCTCAAGAAAAAGTACAGCCCACTGTAAATGTAACTTTGCTAAGTAGGGAGATATTTATATGTACTTAGTAAGTTCTGACATAGCTCTCAGGAAAGACCTGGTTTTTAAGAGTAACTATAGTTAGTGTTGGCTGCAGGTGTAGCATGGGTAAATGTACATAAAATTGGGGTAATTTGATATTTTCTTGCCTTTCCTTTTCTTTTTTGAGGGAGAAATTGACTAGACTGCTGATTCAGTTACCTCAATGTAAGATTTGTGCCCAGTAAATCCATTTCACCTACACTGAGAGAAAATCACAGGGTTAAAAGGACTGAGCCTAAATTTTCACGATTCTTGTATAAGAACACTTTTTCACTGGAGAAATATTTTCTAAAGTCATAAGGAAAATGAACACACATTAAAAAAAACAGCTCTTTAATGTACTACGATAACATCTGTATTTACTGTACATGATACGATCTTTATGGCATACGGAGATTGTCTTTCTGTTTCAGCTGCCTAAAATGTTATGCTGGTCTCGACCTTGGAAACGTTTCTTAAGCATTTACTGTAGTATTACAGAGATCTTTTGCCAGAAGAGTCACTGCAGAGCCATGGACTCTTAGGGGGCTTTCCATATTAGGGGTTTTCTTGCTCTGAATTAAGCATGCCAACAGTAGTTAGTTGCCATTCTGTATTTAGAACTGATTTGCAGGAATGGATTTCAGTAAGAAATGTTGCAACTTCTTGTATTTCGTGGAGTTAAGTTCACTCCCACAAGACAATTTAGAGAAACATCCGTTAAGAAAGCTCTTGCAAACTATCTAGTACTACACTGGCTACAGCAGATTTCTATAGCAGATTCCCGAACACATCAGGAAATACACACTTATTCACCCGCAATTCTAATGGCCCCAAAAGACTGTGAAGAATGTGCGTTTAAATTTTCTTTTTTAACGTTACAGTTTATGGGATAATTATCACAGATCCTTAAAAATAATTACTGATGTTTAAACAGATATATATTCAATTAAACTATTAGCTTAAATAAAAAGATATCACTTGAGGAAAATATCAAATGTCTCTTAATCATCAGTCATAAGCTTTCTGTGAAATAACTTAACTCCACTTTATCAAAGTGCAAAATGCTTAATTTAATTTACAATATAAATTGCATAGTAAATCTCATAGGACATTCAAATTTAAGGTTAACAGTTAAATCATTTCACTCCCATAGTAACCTTCTACTGTCCAGATTCTCTTTCTGCACCATAACTATAACACTACTGAAAGATTTCTCCACATGTGACATTAGTAGGACATAATTGTGGCATGATTACCTTTCTGAACTTACTCTGGACCTGCAACACCAACTGTTACTGTACTCCCATAATATATGACATCAGTAGTGGCCATCCAATAAATAACAATCTTGTATTTGCTCTAGGACCATCTATAATATTATATTTATTTGTCATATCAACACTGTGGTTACAATATCCTACTGATGTCACCCAGTAAGAGCTGGAGTTTTGTTAAAGATGTCACCAGCCATAAACAGAAGTGTGAAGTATTGCAGGTTTATTTAATCTTACAGCCACTGCATCCTTATTCGCTGTAGTTTGAGAAATGTTATTTCCCACTCAAGGTCACTTGGCCTGAAGCTAGGACCCCCCCTAGGAAAGGGGGTCTTCTGTGGTAAAAAGCACAAGTAAGCCAGATCTAATCCTGATCTGTAAAAAGAATTTAATAATTGACTTTAAAATATAAAATAATCAGAAAGTTGTCTCATAGATCAAACTAACACATGTAGGAAGCAGTGAAGAACCACCTCACAAAAACTCCAATTCGTTACTCTTTAAACTTGAACCCTTCCAATCAGAAGAGTCTTACGGATTAGTTATACTTTAAGCACTTGTCTGCACATCCCAGCAAGCAAACTACTTTACTCTGTAAGGTGTATCATTTCAAGTATTAAAATTCTGCCATCCAGACACAATCAGCTAAACCAACCAAGAACCTTGCTCCACTTGTAAATAGTTTTATAATTCCAGAATACAGTGAGGGACTGCAGAGCTGTAGGGAAACAAAACACACAAAAAAAACTTTTCAAGAGCTATGCTGCTCTTCTTTCATAATAAAGACAATCCCACACAAAACTTTAGAGAATGCAGATGACAGAGAGGACAAGAAAAAGAACTTCTATAAAGTCTCAGAACAAGTGAAAAAAATACATTCTGAACACCAAAATCATCCAATATGTTACTAGGCTATGCAATATTAAGCTCTTTCTCTTGAACAATGTATTGTGTGTTTGCATATGAACTCTAAGTTAACAAATAGGACGCAGAGAGTAAAGTTCATAACATTTTCAGTTCAAAGTAATAATAGCATCACTTACCTAAAGATTGGTCTTTGGAGATGTTTTTTCTTGATTGTAACACAATCATCCATTTAAAGTGGGGAAAAAGACTTCTTCCAGCAAGTAACTCCAAAAAGACCAGGGAGTAATCGGGAAACTTGTTCTTAGCTACTGTGCTGCAGAGAGCACACAGAATGATATTTTGGTGCTGGGGGAAGCCTCCCTCCCTCTTTCTGACAGTGGAGCAGAAAAGGGCCATAGAGGCCACATAAGCCAGGCACGGCCGCGCACTACCAAACCGGGCAGGCTGTGCAAAACTGGAGTCAAGTTGATCAAAGCACAGAATTGTACTGGATTCCTTTCAACTGTGCAAGAAAAGGGGGGAGCTTTGCCAAGTGCTGCCCAGGTAAAAATTTGTTAGATTATTCCAGCCATGAGTGCACTTCTTACACATGCTGGTCAAAGTCTTAAATGCAGAGTCACTCTCTCTCTCTCTCTCTCTCTCTCTCTCTCAAACACACTGTTCCGAGGCTCAATTTTTTTTTCTTCAAAATAAAAGTTGTGCAGCTGTTTCAGCATTCCCATGCAAGTACCTTCAGAAAGTTTGTTCTGGTAAAAGAACTGTATACAAATTAATGACGGATGGATCTGGTCTGTGAGGCTGGCTCTACTTCAAGAGATTGTAATTATTTTACAATCTGGCTTTTATTCACTCTGGCTGATGTGTGGATATAACTATGCAAATTAAAGCACTGCTCATAATTTTTAGCATTCATAACCTAATAACCTAGAGTTGGCTGAAGCAGAATATGGCGTTTGCAGCTGGTAAGACCATAACTACATAAAACAAACCAACGCTACATGAGTGAGGAAAACAAAAAATGACCAAGTTCAGATAGCGACAGTAGCAAACTGTTACTGTTTGCAAGATAAGATTTCAACAGAGATCCAAACTGAAAAGCTTGCTCTGACATCACACTGACATAAATCAGGAAGAATTCAACCGCAGCGAACACAGGCTGTAAACAAAGCTATAAAGCGGAAGCGGCTGACCGTGGCTCTCAGTGAACTGAAGTCATGAGTGGTTCAGGTGAGATGCCATTCCCCGGGCACGTTGGAAGGCCCATCGCCAAGCTGTGCTGGCACCAGGCTTGACGGGGAACATGGAACCCGGCCAGAGAGGCAGGAAACCAGCAGCAAGCCGTCACCATGCGTGTGTGTGGCTGTACACCCTGGCTGCATGGTGCCCTGGAGCCGTGTGCCCCCTTCCTGCCGAGGAAGGAAAGGACCTGCCGCCATTGCTTCTTCCCTGTGACCCAGCTGCCTTGCGGCTCCACTCTTGGGAAGCACTCGGGACGTGTTAGGTGAAGTTGCTGACCTGTGACAAGTAGGGTCAGGGAGGGTGGGCATCTTTTGCAATTGCATTAGTGGGTGGAGAGGGGAAGAGTGGTGGGTTTGCACAGGTAAGTGCATAACACTGACATTATCAAATTAAGTTCGAGGGACACTGTAAATCTGCAGAAAAGGCAAGATAAGTAACACTGAGATGTGTCTTAGGCTGTACATGACGAAGAAAGTTCATAATACATTATGCACAAATTATTATGAAATTTGTGACGCTTCCATGAAATAATACTATATAACAAACGGAGAGGTAACAAACGTCCCAGTGATATGTATCTTCACAAAGGAAAACTTAGCATTTCTGTGGATTTTACTGAAACAGGTAAAATCTCTTCCTAGAGCTAATATATATTGCTTATACAACAGAGTGACACTGTCAAGTCTGCTTAGCCTGAAAGGACCCAGGAACTGACCCCGACACTACACGAAACTTTTTTCTTGACACAGCCATGGAGTAATTATCTAAGGGAAACATTATCAGACAGCAGTCACCAGTTATTTTGTGTCAATTCAGTTTCACTTTGCCCCGCTCTTCACTCCTACTCCTTTGTAGAGAAATACATCTTCCTCAGGAAAAGAAGTATCTTTATCTTTGTCAGATCACAGATTAGTTTTTGCCAAGATCTTGAGGGATCTGAAGACCTTTCTTCAACAAGATGCAGTGTTCAGAGCGTTGTCATGTTTTTAAAGACTTTCATGTAGTCATGATCTTATTTATTCTTGCCTGCCAAGATTGACATTTTTCTTCATGTAGTTTTCCTGCTTTGGGTTTCAGCATTTCAAAAGAATTTGCTGCTTTCTGAAGTGTATTCACTCACTGCCTATACACATAGCTGAAAATCACAAAGAAACCTCCCTTTCCTTTCTGTTTCACATTATATGCATAGGACTGCTATACTTCTGTTATTCAAAGGGATTATCTGTATCTCAGGGTAAAAAGTCCTGATACCCTCTGAGAGTTTCAAGAAAGAAAAAAAAAAAAAAGATCTCCAAACCCTCAGTCAGAGCTATACCAAATATGTTTTTCCACTGAACTCTCCAACCTTTCAACTAGCAGTTTTATCGGTCCTGAAACTAGTATGTATCTTAGAAGTAAATTTTTCTGGGCCTCGTCCAATGCATTGTTGTTCATGGGACTTCCATTCAAGCATAGCACTGTAAAAAGTACTATTTGGGGCAGCTGAAATTCCTGCAGTGTAATTACTTTGGCTACAAGGAATTTTGAGCTGCTAAAAAAAAAAAAAAAAAGGCAGGGAAAGAAATATTAATATAAAATTGTGACAGAACTTCACTTTAATTGCCTTGTTTTTCATCTTCCGAAGAGTCTTTTTTGACCATTTTTTCATTCAACATTCAGCAACAACCCACTGACTTTTTCCTTATAATATTGAGAAATCAAGTCTACGTGTTGAATAAGTATTCACACAAATTCTTCAAGAAAGGGCATTTCAGAAAGATATGATAGATTAACTAGGCTGCCTGAAACCTGAGTCCCACTAAGATTATCCCTATATTGTTCAGTGGAAAAATCATATGTATAAAATTCACCAGCATGTACCTTTTTTGCAGATTACAGCATTAGAGCATATTGGAGTAATATTAGTCAATGGCAGGACATACCCAGACCTGATATACAGAATGCACCGAAGAGGTGCATTTTTATTAGATTAAGGAAGACTTTAGCTTGAAAGCATTATTGCAATTTTAAGAAGTCCTCTATAGATAATCTTCATCATATTTCTTACTTCAGACTAATCTTTTCAGCAGTAATTAGAATGGTAAAGATCTATTTCAGTGAAGCCCTAGAGGGGCCTAGAGGCAGAAAACTCCTGAATTGTTTGGTTTTCAATTTATTTTCTAATTATTGCTGCTATTGTTTGCCCATTGCAACCAATGACCACTGCTCTTTCTCTGTGAGGCAAGCTATTTTTATTTCATCTCCCATGCATATGTTCATGTGAAAGCAGACTTTTTGGACCAAGAGCATGTAATACTTTACCCCTCACAAAACCTGAGTTTCCCTAACCCCAAGATCCGTAGCAATAGTTAAGTAATTTGATATCTAGTACTATGACTCAAGGCAAAAGCCTGTATGTTAGAACCCAAAATACTTTATTCTGTTTAATGCCACATATTTCTTATTGATCTGTAGCTCTTTGCCAGAAGTCTGGAAATGTAATTATTTTTCCTACTTTAATTTCAAGCCTATGGGCAATAAAGATGGTAAATTTAAGAACCAGTAATCTGTATGTGTCAGACAGTTGATTCTACTTTCTAGCTAAAATATCTACTGAGTGATGAAGATATGTGTAGGCATTGCTGGTTGGGGTTAAGGGCTCATCTACCTTAGTAGAAAGACAGACAGGTGGGAGGACCAACAGAAGGTGAAGACAAGGAAATTACAAATGCATGATCAACTACGTATAGGAAAAAATAAATTAGCTTTATGTAACTGCTGGAATATAAGTGAGAAAAATAATTGGAAAACTGCTCTGAAAGAATAGTAATTCTGTCAAAGTAGAAAGATATTTTATCTAAGGAACTTGCTGTCCCAGGGCCAGCACTATTCAATGTTTTCTTTGGTGCTTTGGATAGAGATAGGTGACATACTTAGTCCAGCACTGACAATATTAAGCTAGTAAACTCTTCTGAAAGTCCTTGACAAACAGCAGAAATGTTCAGAAAAAAAGAGGATATAAAAAGTATCAAGCTCTGCATACACATGGGAATAATCTGCTGGACAAGGGGCCATTGGCTAGGGAGAACTTCTCCAGAAAATGCATGGGAAGTAGCAGTGAATCATAAACTAAATATACTATCACAGTCTTATGAAAAAACAAGCATCACCCTGGGACATAGAAAAGGTAGTATCATCCAGAAGGGCAATCTCCCATTCACTCTGTATTCCTAAAGCTCACCTGAAGCATTGTTTCTTGCTTTGGGTCAACAGGATTCAGCTGAGACATACTGGACTAAACCTCGAGAAAACAGAAATCTAGAAAACATCTCATATGAGGAAGGGCAGAAAGTCACACATAATGTAGCCTAAAGAAAAAAAAAGTAAAAGCAAACATAATTAAAAATCTTCCAGTTTATAAATGTAGCCATGTACATTTATGGAAACAGACTATTTTCCTTATCCTTGTGGTCAAGAAATAATTGGCTGCAAAATAGCTCATAGGGCCATAAGTTGCAGTAATAAAGATTTGACGGTGAAAAGAATACTTTTCACTGGAAAATAAGCAGCACATTAATTGCTGAGGGAATCTGTTTGTGGAATCACAAGTAGGTTTTTAAGGGCAGATTTTTAAAAGGCTATAGAAACACCTTTCATAAATTATTAGACTTGCCTTGGAGGAGAAAATAGAGTAAATAATCTTTGATTACACCATCCAACCTCATTGTTCAAGAATTCTTTAGTAACCAGCTGCTATTACCGGCTTCTAACCGAACCTGCTATTTCTGTGTGCATGAAACCATTTACCAACTACTTGTACCATTTGGGCTTTTGAATCTTTCATCTATTTGCCACTTCATCCAAATTTTGAACTTTGGTCCTTAACTCTGACAACAAAGTATGACACTTAAAGATTTAATCCTTTAAATGCCATAATCTCTGTTCTGCTTCCATAAGAAAGCAAGGGGTCAGAGGCTTTCTCCTATTGTTCATGAGCAGCAAGAGAACAAGTGGAGAGAAAGTTTCAAGCATCCATTTATTTTCTGGATTAATTAAAGTAGAAAAAAAACAAAAGACAACAGGCTTCTACATGCTTCTCTTCTTACTGTTGTTTTTTCTTTAAATGTACAGATTTGAAATATAAAAATTTAAAGCAAGACTTATAACGAATTCTATTGTACTTTTCAGTAGAGTACCTTGCACCAGTTAACTGTTTAGGAACTTTGTAATGTAATTAAATCACTAACTAAAGCATGAAGAGGAAACTTTTTACAGTAGGAAATCAGTGTATCTTGTGCAACTCCTAATAAGATTTTTATTTACATGCTTAAATGATTGGTACATTAAATCCACTCCATAAAGGCTGCATATAGGCTAAGCATTTAAACTCGATGCATAAGAAACTGGAGGGGATAATGTGAAAACCATCTATGTCATCATTGCCACTTTAGCAAAGAAGAGGGTCTTCCAACGCTCTCTACAAGACAGAATAGCTGTCACAGCCTTTTCATGATAATGAGACGGATGTGTCTCTCAGCATCCCTTTTACCAGCTTCCAGTCCACATGAAGGCTCTCCACATCTAACCGCCTGTATTGCCCAGGTGTCTGATGTCTTGTACTGTCCCCAGACACAGGTTAAATGCTATAGGAGATACTGTGATTGCCTGCCATACAAACGGTAATCTTTATCACAAGCATTTCATGCTTAATATAGAACACTACCTACTAGAACCATGTTTGTGTAATGGTTAAAGAGCTAAATTATAGTTACCCACATTCTCCTTAGAGGTACCCATATCTCTCACCACAGTTCATCCTGTCATGGATCAGGCTGAATGGTTTTTCATTCAACTGCTGTACCAGGTTTGCATTAAGCTTACTGCACTCTGTGTACATAAATGTGTAGGACAGTCTCAGCTTAATTCTTCGTGTTGACGTCAGCAAAACCCATTCTAAAACTTAATCTAATGACTTTTCCAAGCTTGAAAACTAGACAGTACTGAAGATAATTGTGACTCATTCAGAATACAGATAGAAAAGTTGGCAAACGTTACTGGATCTATTGTAGTACATGTGGTAAAGCTCTGTGCAAACAGTTGTGCAGGCCTTCCCTTTTTACATCTCATAAGTAAGAATATTTATAAAATTGCTTTATTCTCTCTTGCTTTCCCTGTTTACATGCACACACAAACTGAGCAGAGATTTACGTCAGTGCCGTCACGCAGGAGACTAATTTCTCTGCTGAGACTTTCCTGCTCAGACTGGAGGATAGCAACTTGGCTTAAGAAACTTCCTAGTCCTTTACTTTTGTTTTTGTATTTTACTACATCTTAAGAATCCTAGCAAAGCTCAAAGCAAATAAGCAGAAATACAAAAAATACAAATACCAATGTCTCACGGGGACATTAGTTTTGCCAATTAATAAAACTCTGAAGAACATGACCAGTATCACAGTTGTATTTTGTTTGATTCTACCTGATATTATTAGGATTTTATACTCTGCATCTTTAGTGAAGGGGAAGAGGGGGATGCAAAAGAGAGGAAGGGAGGGGAAACAAGAAGGAGAAAGAAATTCCTTTGGGATATATGATGCTAAATTAGCACTGAGATACAGAAGTCAAAACATGGCATTCTTTGGTTTTGAGCCAGTGCAATATTATTATTGGCCACGGTGGATGGAATTTCAGTCTCTGTTGGAAAATACTGTAATTGATGTGCCATGTGTTTTCTAAATGTATACATATAATGGCAACTATATACTGGACAATAGAGCAACTACTGACTAAGCATACTGTTGTTCTTTAAGGAGGAAAAGGATAATAAAATGCCCAGGACTTAGTACAGATGGGCTACAGAATATTAAGCAAAAAATAATGGCTAAACTCTCTAATGATAATAATTAAATTCTATGTCAATATAAATATTTGATGCAATAACTAGACAAAAAAATAGTTTAGAACTCCAAAATTACCAGAAAGGACAACACGAGTAACTGTGGCATATGTTAAGAAACGCTGTTGGACAATGGCAAGATCATGGCCAAAAGAATTTCTCTGCTAAACTGCAGTTCCTCATGGAAAATATGAGTATTTAATAGGACAAAGACTATGCTAATAAGGAATCAGAAGAGACATGGTAGGCTGTGTCCATTTTCTTTATGTACCTGAAAGACTGGAATAAAGAGGCAAGAATCTATTATAACTACCTCTCTACTACATAAGTTTTTCTTCTTAACTCACATTCAAATCCAGTTTTAAATTTATGTGTAGGTGGCAGAGTATGAACTTGAAAGAAAATTTAAACAACCATCAGTCATACATAATAGAGAAACCGTTGCAAGTCAATAGAAAGAACTGTAGGCCTATTCTGATGAATGGTATATGAAAAATAAATATTATTTTTTAAAGTTTTTTTTCAGGCAATTTGCTTCGGGTACAATAAGGTGGGGTTTTTTACATTTTAGATTTTGAAAGTATTTTGTACTGCCTTTCATCATGGCCTCCAAGTTCAGCTATTCCTTAGTTTTCTGGAATTTACTTAATTTTCATTTGTTAAAATACTCTAGTCTACGCACAGTTATTGACATTTTCTGGTTTTCATAATTAGATTTCTGGCATCCAGTTTGAGAGACATGGAAACTATGTGGAAGTATACACACATGCATTTCCCTACAGGATTAGCAGTATTTGGGAGCTGTTGCAGTGTCTTTTCTATCAATTATTTATTCTTTGGTCACATTGCCATTATCCATTGGTTAGATACAAAAGAATCTGCAACAGCAAAAACTTTACGGGTGATTACATATCATCTTACAAAACTGTTTCTTTGCAATAGCAACAACTAATAATACCAGATCTTTGCTTTCTGAATATGAAAATTGCTTTTAAATAACAGTTTCCCCATAGATGTCTTGAAATATGACATTCATCATTTTAAAGTCTTACAAATAGCGATAAATGAAATTCTGAGTTCAGCTCTATTCTCAGATATGTAACATGGCCATAGACAAAAAATATCTTGTGCATGACTCAGGAATCTATTATTCTAACACAATAACATTTTGATCATTCTTATCTGTCTATTACAAAGATATTCACAAAATGTAATGCATACAGTAATGATCTGATTTTTTTTTTTCTTTTTATCTAGATTCTTTTATGGCCTTTGCAAAACACTGTACTGTTTTTCAAAGATAAGAAGGCTCACAAAGTTAAAACTTTTATTCCAAGTACAAATTACCTACATTATTTTCCTCTTTATACCAGCTCACTATCTCCCCAACACCACACACACCTCTTCGCAAGTCTCTATTTACTGTGATGACATCCTTCCAAGTGTGCCTAGTTTATATGTACTCGTGACAGAAGACTAGTGGGAAGTTTATCTCTTCTAGCAAAACTTTAAGGAGACCCAGAAGAAAACTCACGTTTTTTTGGCAATAGCATTTCCAGAGAGGAAAAACAAAAAGCAGAGGAAAAATGTAGACTTTTTGTATATCAAATATTTCTCTCTCCCTGCAGTAAAGTTAATTCTTAGTATGACTAAACTATGTAAAACAAGGCTCTCCTGCTAATTGTAGTCTAGATATGAGAGAATTCTGAAACATATTTCAAATGCCTCCACTCATTTGATTTTAAAAGTATGTGTGAAAAATAAACAAAGAATCCTTCAGCCTCTTGCTGGAGGAAGTAAGTACAATTATGTAAGTGTGGGAAATACAGTATATTTCCCACTGAAATCACTGGTAACAATCTTGAAGAAGGGTTCACTAGTGTGTTTGTGTTCAAGACCTGTTACTCCTTTGGATAATTTTTGACAGTCAGTTAATCTACAGTAAGCTTGTCAGAATATCACTTATTTAGTCAACTTTTTTTTTTATAAAAATGGTGCAATTATTTTACATATGAAGTTAGCACACGTGTAATGGACTATGTTCCCAGCTCCAGAGAATGCACTGGTTTGCTTATCCACTAAAAACATAAAGCACACATCAAGGCATTGTTAAAGTCCTTACCTATGGTCTGTACACGTACCTGGACCAAAGAATGAATTGATATTTTTCATACTAACAACTTAAAACTGAACTAAAGCAACAAAGAACAGTACTTTTAACAAAACCTCTGTAGTGATGTCTTTTGTGGAACTATTAAACTTCTTATGTGTCACTACTGAATGATAAATTAAAATACAATATTCAGTAAGAAAAAGATTTTCTGGTATCTAAAACTATCTTGACAACAGCTGGAATATAATTTTAATAAGTTGTAGATTAAAACTGACCACTGTATAATATTTTATGTTATTTGAATTGAAGACTGGGCGTATTTTCCCTCCTCCCCAAAGGTGTCAATTCTGTAGCTCTTATTGGAATTTTATCACTCAGTTCCACTCATCCCCTAATGGAACCATGAACAGTTTTGCCTCACACTCATTCCATCTCAACTTCTTCTCTGGAACCTGTCAAAAACCATGCCAAGTTGTATTATTTGTTATGATTCTGGACTGAGTTATGTGGGTACTTCTGACTAGAATCAGAACTGGCGATTTGAACTAAACCACTGAAATAAAATTCAGATGAGAACCATTAATACAAAGATGCAAGATTCTTCTGTTGAGTCCCAGGAGCTTCATGGTTTCCCTTAGTCAGAACACTGAAATATTGTGCACTTTCATCATCTCTTCTTTAAAAATTCTCTTGACAAAAGAAAAAGTTCCTAATGCATTGTGCAATAGTGTGGTCATTTTGACATCAATTTCTTCTTTGACAAGTATATTTCACACCAGTATTTGTTTTCTTGCTCCTACCTTTTAAATGTTTGACACTAGAGATGAATTTCTAATCTCGTTTTTATAAGTAACAAAATCAGCTCTCTGCTAATGTTTAATATATATTTTTCCCTTTAATATAAAATATATATTCTCAACAGCTTTTAAATACCACTGTCATGAGCACAGTAAGTCTCTTTTGTTATATAGATTATTGTCAAGCAGTAAAGCATAATGAGACTAATTTGAAATTAATGATATAAATAGCCAAGTAGCAGATTTTTAATTATCTTGTTGCAGAATTCATAATTAAGCAGGGAGATCTGTACATTCATTAAAGCTACTCTGCTACTATCCTGACAAGACAAGCTAGAACTGGTATTAACATGTCCAAGATAACAATATCCAATCTAGTTAAACAATGCGTAACAGATACCACCACGTGTATCACAAACTGATGTTTTTGCTGAAGCCCAGCAGGTGTGCCATGGAGAATGTCAAGCATTTAGTGGCTCTGCTATTATCAGACTTTTATTTTGTCTACTACTCTATGCTTTTGATATTCAGATAAGATCGCTTGGTACAAGAATTCATGCATATAGAAAAAAAGAAATATAAGACATACATGGTTGTGTAACTAGTCCCAACCAGCCACCATAGCCGCACCTGAGCACACTTAACACCACCAATTCCTAGAATAGAATCAGAAAATCATTTAGGTTGGAAAAGACCTTTAAGATCATCAAGTCCAGCTGTGAACCTAACACTCCCAAAACCACCACTAAACCGCATGCCTAAGTGGCACATCTACAAGTCTTTTAAATACCTCCAGGGATGGTGAGTCCACCACTTCTCGGAGGCAGCCTGTTCCAACGCTTGACAACTGTCCTGATTTCAGCCCAGCCGGTAACAAAGGACCACGCAGTCGTTCGCTCACTCCCCCCGCCCCCCTTCGATGGGACGGGGAGGAGAACCAGAAAGGGAAAAAGAGACCCGGAACCTCAAGGGTTGAGATAAGGACAATTTACTGGGGCAACACAAAAAGAGAAGTTAGAACAAAACCGATACAGCTAA
>JANZLQ010000001.1:25837520-25860864 GCA_026212715.1 Elanus axillaris | reverse complement strand
TTGGTTGCCCTTCTCTGGACACGCTCCAGCACCTCAATGTCTTTCCTGTAGTGAGGGGCCCAAAACTGAACACAGCATTCGAGGTGCAGCCTCACCAGTGCCAGGTACAGGGGGATGATTGCTTCCTTTGTCCTGCTGGCCATACTACTTCTGATACAGGCCAGGATGCTGTTGGCATTCTCAGCCACCTGGGCACACTGCTGGCTCATACTCAGCCGGCTGTCAAGCAGCACCCCTAGGCCCTTTTCCACCAGGCAGCTTTCCAGCCACTCTTCCCCCAGCCTGTAGCATTGCATTGGGTTGTAATTGTAATTCATGACCATTAATCCACACAGTTAAACAAAATTCTATTAATTCAGTATTTCCCACTGTAAGTTGTAGTAGTCTCATCTTGGACATTTTAAAAAACAGAGAGCCTTTCATTTACATCAGAGAGAAAAGTTGTTATAAAATCAGTCCCACTGATGTCAGCAGCATTCATTGCATGACTAACTCACTGTCAGTGTGGTCCTCAAAGAGCAGATGGAGCAATATTCATTAAATACGCTGTATGTGGTAAATCATACTCCCAACAAAAAGACCTACCCAGTTAGGATAGGTCCTAACTAATCAGGACATCTGCAGTGGAAAATAAAAAATGTAATGTGAGATAGCCTTAGGAAGGAACTATTTCTATTCCTTTCAAGTAACATGTTTTAGTGGATCTTGAAGTAAACCTATGGGAAAACACACTCTCCACTGGTTTTTAACCTTCTTCCCCCACAAGAGCCCTGAACCAGGGTAACACCTGTCAGGTGTTCCAGAAATATTAGTGAAGCTTACTGCCATTTTTCAAGTGAGGAATTACACCCTTTTACAAAAGAACAGTATGAGCCATGAAGATGCTAAACATCCTTCCACATGGCCTGTTAGCAGTACTAGTATAGCTCAGAAACAGGAATGTTACAGAGAACAGCCTCTAGTACTACCACTGAACCCTAAGCAGGCCACTTAGCATGGTATCTTCTCCAACGCTTAGAGTGCCATAACCATGCATGGGTCAAACCAACCTTTTAGTAGCCAATGCCCACCCGCCAATGCCCTGTGCCTCACTACAAACTACGCAGACTGAGCTCGCACCCTTTTCTCTGATACTGCTGTTCAGTTTCTTGAGGCGCGTTACTTGAACTTCTCATGTTGAGGTAAGTCTTGTGTTCAGATTGAGACAGCTGCTCCTATTCTTCAGTTTTATTTGAAGTAACCCACAATATTTATTGTAAGGCCACTATAGTAAGTTAAAGACTTTAAATTTGATGACATAGAATGATTCTGGTTTGATACAGTGAATGACTTCACTCTACAGATACATATAATCAAGAAAGTATTTAACAATGGCGAGCATTTAAATAGCATGTAAAATGGTATGAGCATGTTATAATTAATGACTATATGACAGGTGCTAAAATATAATTGTTCATTTAACAGCCTTTGTTACAGAGTGTTTGAGGCATTTATGAACCTGGCTTTCACACTGACTCTATACAAGCAAGCATCTGTGCCCACATCACTTCTGTCAGTAAAATGTCAATTACAACTAAGAATTTTTCTCACTTGGATCAATGTAATGTGATTTCATTATCCCTTTATTCAGATCAGTTATATGAATTCTTCCATTATACTCTTTGACCCTTAGGAAATGATTCCTTTAGTGATATTATAGGAACCAGCTCAAAACCATGATTAATAAAACATTTAACAAAAACATATAGCCTATGGAAAACATTATGGGCTACTCAGGTCAACTCTGCTAAGGCTGTTTTGCTACGGTCATTTTTAGAAAAGAAATACAAGGAAGACAACAGAAATGCCAGGAATATGTCTACATAAAACCAAGTTGTTTTCTATTTCTGATAACATCTGTCTTTCACATTCCTGTATAAATCACTTTTTGTGATTTGGATTTCTCTGGTTCGGGGAACCATATCTTCAGGGAGGGGTTCAGGGGGAGTTCAAACAGTGATTGTGCTGTGTAGAAGCTCATGTTTCAAAGCCATGGCAGGGATAACGATGGGGGATAATGATGAATTAGACTTCCAAGTGGCTCAGGGTATCAAAAGCAAGAAACATGACTGCAAGAAGGGAGTCATTAAAAGCTCCCAGAGAGCTGAGACTTTTTGCAAATGCAAGGAATAACTGCAGATTTAAATAGTGCTTTATTGGTCTCTTCCAGCAATGGCTGCCAGCAGCGAGAAAATAAGCCAGCAAGTAGGCTTAGTTCTTAGAATAACTGGTTCTGATGCACTTCACATCTCAGTATTTTTCCTGTTAGATCAGGCAATGAAACTAACTATGAAACTGTATTGCAGATGCTGAAGAAAATTATATTCCATCTAAATCTGAAAATTTTAAAACTGCAAACACATATCCTTGTGAAGAGTGAAAAGTGGGACACCTAATCATTCATTAACACAAACATGCAGTCTGAATCTCTGAAAACAAAACCAAAACCAAACTCATTATGATGGTGATCTGGGACGAGTATCTCACAATTATACTACTGAAAGACTCTATTTGCTTTTGACCAGTTCGATCTGCAAATAAAGAACATTTTGCACTTCAGGTTGACATTGTGAACATTAAAAAAGGTACAAAACCTCTCAAGAATAACACTGTGGTAGGCATGTGGAGCTCAAAATCAGATATGTAAGCAGTATTTTGCAACCAACAGAAACAATACAAGCAAAGACAATGACCAGTGTTTGGAAAGAGATGCATGAACTGCAGAAGATAGATCACTATGACTTTGTTCACAAGTGCTAGCAGAGATTATATCTCCCAGGATGGTATTTTACCTGTTTCATAACAGCAGGACACTGCTGACTTTTGTTCAAGTTCATTATTATCTCCTGGATCCTTTTCTATGGTATTGCAATGCAACTAGTTTTTCCCCATCCTGTGTTTGTATAGCTGATTACTGTTGCCTAAATGTGGCAAAAGTCTGGCAATTGCATTGCATTTTTGGACCACAAGTATCACTTTGAATTCTAATTTTGCTCTTGCTGTATTTGCAGCTCTTCCTGTAAGCTAATAATACTCCAAACTATAGAACAAATATGTACCTGTGTCAGAGCACTTCAGAGACAGCAGATACACCTTTCTATTCTGACAACAAACCTTTGATAACCCTTTACCAGATATAGTTTCCAGCCAGTATGATTCTTAGAAAGTTCCTCTGAGACGTAAAAGCAATTATATGGATATGTTTCTCAAGGAACCTTGGAACAAAAGAGGTGATGAAGCAAGTCACTGTATTCATTCACAATGACAATGGCAGAGGAAAAACTAAGTCTAAAAGGCAAAGCCACCACAAAGCAAACAGATCATACTCACACTCTAATTTCAGCCAACTAGTATCAAAAGCATACCTTCAAAATTGCAGGAAAATATCCTTCTGTTGGTGACTGTTGTAAGCAATGACACTTCCTTGGACTCCATCTAAAGTGACGTTGACAATCACATATGTATCAAATATAAATTGGATAACAAACAACTTCACCAACTGTATAAAACCACCTTGGAAACTACATGTTTCATGAGTGGTAAGTACACTATCCTCACAGTTTTTCTTAGATTAATCTAGAATTATGATGTTGAAGTGACATCTGAATGCATAGGAGACAGCTTCAAATCTAACTTACAGTTAGCTTGTTATTGCTAATACTGCACAAAGCCTTGTATGCTTATGCCATATTGATGGTGAAAGCTGACCACTTCACAGAATGTCCTTTGTTAAGTGAAATGAGTGGCATTTAGAATAGATTAATGGCAAAAATAATCTGGTTATTTTTTTCCTTCTTGTACAAATGTAAACAGTGTGGACTGATAGATAAGGTTCTGGACTGGGACCTCAGAGCCCTGAGGTTTTGATTAGTCCATTGACTGATCTTGGACAGGTCACTTTCAACTCAAGACTGCCTGTTTCAACACTGGGAGCTGAGGAAATTTCTTCCCTTCAAAAGGTGCTTTGACTTTTATGGACTAAAATTCTTTGTAAGAACTAGGTATTCTTTCTTCCTTTGTTTCTTTTCCTGTATCAAGCAAATCCCATGTAATCATATCTAACAATATCTTTTTCATCACTCTTGCGTATCAAGTGCCTTAGTCTCTCTCATACAGATCTTGTCAATCTGTGGACATGTAACTCACTATTTCTTACTAGCAGTTGCCACAAATTCAGTATGTCCTTTGGTATAAGATTTAAGGAACTGCTGTAAAGTGACAAAAGGCAAACATCAACTTGTTCTCAAGGTTTCTGCTTTGTTCCAAAACCACACTTACTATTTGGAATACTGCAGCAATTTCCTGCTGGTACTTTGATCCAAGAACATCATGAGCTATGCAGGTGGTTTCTGTCACACCGTCATTCATATTTTTGACAGATTTTGAGTCTGCATAATATTCCCTGATAAATTTCTTAATGTGATCTGTGCCAGGAAAGGAAAACTTATGTTCTGCCAGCTTGCTGACAAACCACGTCTATGATATCAGACTTTTGCTCAGTCAGAAATGCAAATAAACCTTCAAATCACAGTGAGAAATACTGAAGAACCTTGTAGAAGGCCACTAAACTTGACCAGGCTGACTCACTAAATCACAGGGTTACATGTAATTTGTTGCATAATCATAACCTTGGTTTTAACTTAAAAAGTATCTTTAGTCAAGTCTGGAGTTCAGCAAACCTACCTACCCTCTCCCATCAGCATAATGCAATCTTTCAAGTTAGGCAACATTATAATGGAAGAACAGCATCTGTCAATAACTCCCCTTAAGTTGAAGATACAAAACCAAGGAGGGTTATCCTGTTTCAGCTTCTTAAAGGACTCTTCACTAACATCTTTGACTTAGGAAAGAATAAGGAGGAAAAGTACTGAAATTTCACAAGTCAGCCTCATACAGGTTGCTTGGAGAAGAGGTCAAAGACATAACTATTCTAGACTCCAAAAAACCATGTAGAAACATAGGAGGTGTTCAGCACCCTTCCCAGCTATATAATTACTGTAATGGAGGATGAAATGAAATCTACTTTAATATCTAGGTTTTTGATACTGTGAAATTTAAAAAGGCAAATCCATAGAAGATCCTAAACTGAATATCACAATGCTCAAAATATCCATTTATTTTCCTGATGTAAAAATACTGAAATGTCTACACTTTGACACAGTCCTCTTACACAATGTATTGACTCATTCTAAAGCTGAAACCTACTTTGAAATGCTGTTTTGTCCTACCATAATTAATCAGCAGCTGGGCATAGTGACTGAAGGAATTTAGAGGATAAAGTGGGTTGGGGCCATTCCTACACCCATCAGTTGTGGGGAGTTTTAGGTCTTTTCCCTCCCTTACTACTTCCATTGAAGTAATTTCTTCCTCCCCTCCCACCACTCTTAAAACTTTTTGTTACACACCATTTGATTCCTCCATTTTTAGTAGTATTCCAGGATGAGCCATGTTTTGGGAAAGCTTTGATTCTAATGTACAACAATATAAGGTCACAGGAGAGACCTTCAGCTACAACAATATAAGGTCACAGGAGAGACTTTCAGCTAGAGTTGAATGCCATAGGATCAGGGAAATAAAGGCAGCTCTTTGTGCCTAACCTCCCTGGGTATAAACAGAGCACAGGTGACATGCAAAAATAAATGTTGAAATACTAAATACTAGCATTTACATGTTAGGTAAAGATTTTTCACTAACATAGCAGTCATTCATAACAACTTGGAAAAAAATTGCATGCACTGTAAGATTTTTAAACAATGTACTTTTAACATTTGTTTGCCGTGATAGTACCCAAAATTCCCAGTGGTAGATAAAGACATTATACCAATTGCTATACAAACAGAACAAAAAGCTGATTGCTACTCAAAGATCTCACAACATAAGTTATCTGAGAAAGGAGTACATTGATAAGTTACCAAGTCTGAATTTTGTTTTAAACTTTCAGCAATGACTGTTGAGAACGAATCTCCATCCCACAGTATTTTACTGATAGGCAGAATCAATTATGCAGAGTCATTTTTATAAGGTTCAAAATACAGAGAAATTACAACCATATGTCGTTAAAATAAGATTCCATTTGCTTATAGATAATTGCCAGGGAGCATCTATAGGAGTGAAGCTACAAGTTATTTGCTTAAAACAGGATAAATAAATACACAAACTGAATAATAAACATATTTACTGGATCTCCAGTGTCCCAGTTTAGACAGTGAATAAACGCCCAGTTAAGAGGTGGAACAGGTTTCACATTTCAGCAGTCGGCTTCCAACAATGATAAACACAATAACTAAACCAGCTGAAATACTTTCTTTTGTATAGCTGCTACCCTAATCTCAGCATATACCATTTTTACACAGATATGAGACATTTCTTGTAGTTCATTTTAAGGAAGGCAGCTCTGAGAGTCCTGGAGACCAGTATCATTTCCTGTTTAAAGCACACACCTGTGCTGCTCTGATTTTTTTCAGTTGATACAATAACTTTCTGAACTTACACTAATATTTAGCACATCTTTAAAGGGTGCAAATAGATAATGAATGGTGATTGCAGTGATAATTACACTTGCCAGGAAGTGATGAACCATTTCATACTCTCTTGCTGGTCTTATTTTAAAACTAAGAACTTGGCACTTATCCTTTTTTTTTTTTTTTTGGCATACATCCCAAAAGCTGCAGCATACTTTCCTAGACCAAGGGTTAAAACAGACACACAGAAAAACGTAACAGGAAAACAACTGCTCGAAGAAGAGGAAAAAAAACGGAAGAAAAGCCAATGACAACAGAAGTCCAAGAGTTTCTAGACATGTGGCCTGAGGCTCTACTTAAACTGCCAGAATATTAAGCTTTCCACACTGGTATGGGGAGGAAACATGTAATAAAGCTTGAGAAAAAATGCTGAAGAAAACTAAGAGGAGTTTTAAGCTATGGGATATGATGAAAGAGCTGCAGAAACCCAGTTACATGTAAATGGATCTAAGAAGAGGATAATGGCTAGGACAAAAAGTTGAGTTTGTTTCTTGTGATACATTGATACTTCAGTGAAATAATTAGTGCTGTGTCCATTATCTGAGCAGAATCTTGTAATGGCAGCATTTATCAACATCACAGATTGAGGCAAGATATAAAAAGCACCTTAAAGTCCTCTGCTTAGTTTCCATCAAAAGTTAAAAGCTGCACACTTAAACACTCTAATTACTTCCTAAAAGTCCAGCCTTCATTGCTCCATTTTATCTGACATTTAATTAAAAACTAAAACAAAATTAGTCACTCCTGAGCATAGTTTCTTATGTCCTGCACACAGCTATGTTCTTCACAGAGGTAAACTAAGAAAGCAATGTTTAGAAACTTTGATTTAGAATAGTTAAACAAAAGCAAAGGAGCATTTTCTGTTTTATTCTATTATGGCATTAATGGACAAGTAGAATCAGCAGTATCTTTTAAAGAGAAATAAGAAATATTTTCCTCTTCATGCTTTTCCTCAAAGCCTTTGAGCACTGAGGATTACCTGAACACTAAGAGATGCCTGGTGAACATATGGTTTGAACATTTTCACACTCATGTTCTCCAACAGCCACTGAAAATGTCTCTGAAAGGCTTAAAAGTAGCAGGCAGCATTGTTTGGTTTTTCCATGCACTGATCTGACAAGAAGAGATTAGAAAGTTCAAGCATCTGCTCCTGACCCTGACACAAAAAGACACAAAACTACAATAAAGATCTTCTTTAAAAGAAGTCTGCTTGGAGTAGCAGTAAATGTTAAATAAAATGAGTACTGGCAGACTACAAGTTCACATATGAACTGCCCAAACCTTTGTTGCATTTAAATCCTGGGGGTTTATAATTTTTTTAATCAGTATTCTGCATTTCACCACATTTGTCAGACTTTGACTCCTGAGAAGAAGCACAACTAACAGTGCAGCCTAACAGCAATACCAGCAGTCTGGAACCTAAACAGCCCAGAGAATAATGCCCAGAAATCTCTAAAACCTTTTTAGGTGTTGTACTGTAAATAGTAATAACAAGTGCTTATAAGGATAGAACTTGTACAGGAGCTTAATGATCTTGCCTTTTTTTTTCTTCCCAAGGAAATGTTTGGTTTTTTTCTGGGAGATTCTGCAGTAGTAATACTTAAATGTAGAGGCTGCATTGCCCTACTTTTGATGCCTCTTTAGTTTCCAATTTTTGTCAGAAGTATCAATTTCATGTCATGGTGGGTTTTTTATTACTTGTGTGTTTTCCTGCTATTTATTATGGATCTAACACTATTTCAATTTGGAAAACTGACAGAAAAAAAATTCCAAAATTAATATAAATAGTAATTTTAAAATTCATTGTAACTTTCAAAAAATGTGGATGAGTCTGCTTGCCTCCAGCCTCTCAGATACATTTTTGGCAATGGCATGCAGTGCTGCTACCTCTAAAGATTATTCTTACATTTTGATAAGGAAAAGGAAGTACCCAATTAATTTCTTCCTCCAAAGTTTCTGAGGACCAATTGGTGTTAGTGACTTGAATTGATAACAGTGTATTTAACCTCACATATCTCAGTGCTGTAAAGCATTCAAGTTCACCTAAGTATCAACATGTGAAAAAGTATCAGTCAGATTTGACAGGTATTTTGAAGGAAAATACACCACTATTAGTAAGAGGAATTTGTACCCATATATACATATGTTTAACAGAGATGACTATGAAAAAAATAAGTATTTATTCTATTTTATCAGCCAAAAGTATAGTTACATAAGAATCAGCAAAAAGGAGATAATAACTTTCTGTGATACATGAACGCAGCATGCTTATCATGACATTTACACCTACTCAGATGTTCATCTGGGTAAGTCAAATTGACAGCTTAGTACTTGAAACCATCATTGTTCACAGACACATATAATTAACAGCTAGACAGTAATGAGATGTAAGTCTACATGAGTATGCAGAGGGTGGAAGGTTGTGGTGCACCCACATATATCCACTATAAAAACTCCATATTGCAAAAACTGTCTTTATTAGCAAACCAGGATAAATCAAACTAAAATACCATTTTTGTGAACCCTGTGTAGAGCTGCTTTCCAGGTCTGGCCACTGTCCCGAATCTTTGGTTTGTAGGCTGGGGGGAAGAGAGTGAGGAGAGGTTTCAAAACTCATTCTCCCTGTGTATCATCGTCTTGAACTACTTACCACTCCCACGTCTTTGCAAGGTGGACTTGGGCAGGTCCCATCACGATAAATCACCTGAATAAATCAATAATCATTTTTCTGAGGCTCTTACTGAGTTCCTAGATGAGCTGATTGCATAAAATATTTTAAAAGTAGATGAATGAACTTCCCATCCTTGAAACACTTTACAATTCGGTAAGAAGCCTACAGAATTTAACACTTCTTACATTATAGGAATTTTAGCTTTTAATCAGTTTTACCAGTGACTCTGGATTTCAAAGGCCTCAGAAGTCAGTCCAGAGAAATGAAGTCTCATGCTCCTGCAGGCATATATCAGGGGAAACACCAAATAATCAAAAACCAAGAGGCAAGCAGGAGGAGAGAGAGGAGAATTCAATATAACTTTCTGGTCAAGTGATTTGATTAGTTCATTTTGCTACCTTTGAGATGAAAAGGAAAAAAAAAAAAGAAAAGAAAAAAGCTGGAAGACCTCTTAAAATGAAAACCCAACATGGAAATCAACCCTGATATTGCAGATACTGGAATTATCCAGACTGTACAGCCCTCAGCTATAGCCCTCACTACACATCAGCTCAACTCATAGTTGTGTACATGTGATTAGGTAAATCCAGAATCAACAGTAGCCAGAGACATGTCTCATGGTGGTAACATGAATGTGTGCAACATTTTCTTTCCAGTTTTAATTTCTTTCTTATCTAAATCAATATATTAGGCATATGAATAAATCCTGATAATTTGCATTAAGCTACGTATTTCATGTTTCAAAAATATTTTTTCTCCATTTTTTTCTTAACTATTTCTTTGAAATACCTTTTTAATACTTTTGTTCTTGGAAAAAAAAAAGCAATGAGCCATCCACCCAAAAAGTGCGCATTTCCCAAAGCCCCATTAACATATATTTATCTGAATATATTAAGTTTACTTACCAGATTTTACTGTTGAAGAAGTCCCCCAGCACCACCAGTCATTCATATTACTTCATCCTCTTTCTCTGAGAGGTAAAGTGTTAAAAGAAACTGTCTTGCTAGCAAAACACACTAACACAACCAAAACAGAATAAATTGAAACTAAAAATTTGGCCTTTATTATAAGTCAGGTACTAGTTCACTCTCTTGCTCTCAGAACAACAGGTATTTGCTTAATAGTCCTAGATACATTAAAGTTTTTGTGCTACTGGAGCTCAGAGAACTACTTGAAATGTTTGAGAAGCTGTTTGATTGCCAGGTATGTAGACGGTATAAGCAATATGGTCACAATGAACTACAGCAGATGGGAAACATGACATTAACAAGAATGTGGAACAGTGACCTAATTTATATCAAGTAACTGCAACTAAGTGTGAGTTGAGGGCTTTGCAACCTAATCATTCTGTAACAAGTAGGACAAAAATATTGATCAGCATTTTTAAGTGGAGGGCAATCTGAGCATATTATTCGAGTATATTGTTTAGAAGCTGATTGATAAAAAATGACTGTCAGGGGTGGGGGGTATGGGGGAGTGAAAAGCTAGCCTTTGGGTTTAGCTTGAATGAGAAGCACCTTAACCATCAAGAGAAGTCCTGCCCGTCACAATACTTCTTAACTCTAATGAATGAGGGAGAATTTATTAGTATAATTTGGTCTGTTTTACTAGAACAAACCCATTTAGTAATGAGTCAAGAGAACTTGCAATCATGTCAGGATTTCATGTTGTACTGAAGTTATTAAACACAGAAGGAATGCAGCATGCATCTGCCAGCAAAAAATGGAGGGGGATGACAACCTGCTCCATAAATACTGCTGTCATCTACCTTTAAGACTATTTTTTTCAAAGATTAATAGGAAAAGAATCAAATAACACATCTAGAAACAAAAACAAGTGCATAACCTTGAAAGGAATTGAGCAGGTTTGTAGAAGGAAGAAAAATCACTCTTTTTCTCTGCTGCTTTCTCTTTGTGAGTCATACTCTGGGAGTGGTACCAGAACGTCATCTTGTCCTATTTCTATGGAAAAAATCCTTGAGCAAGTTCATTCTTGATTAAGTTAGCATGGTGCCAAGGAAATGTAAAACAGTGTTCTCTATTGTTCCAGTTGCACTGGGGGAGGGAGGGAGGCAATCTCATGGTTTTGTTAACAGTGCTTCAACACTGGCATTGCTGTGAACAGCATTGGGGTAACATTTCCTTGTGTTTGTCAGCTTCAGTGAAGGAAAATCTTTCTGATACAATTGAGGGATTTCATTTCTCAATACACCACTTTCAGCAGTGAATTAATACTTGCACCCCAGCTCTGATAGTTCATTCCCATTCTGCACCACATCCATTATCCCATTAACTGTGCCAATAAACCAGATCCTTGAAATTATCTGGATTCCTAGAAACAATGTGGATTAAAGGTAAGTCTTCCTTCCAGAAAAGCGTGGGGAAGTAAGAGAGAAGAAATTAGCTTGACTACTGAAGAAAGCACGTGCCATTGTATCCAAAGCTGTGAACTGAAGCTGACAAAGATAAGTGGGATAATTTCTGGTGTTAATAATTTTTCCCACAGTATAAATGTGACATTTTTATGCTTACTAAAACTGTTAGAAAAGTTTTAATGTGAACAGAAAAACAGCTACCTTCCACTGAAGTACAAGTGCCTGAATAGAAGTGTTGTAACTGTATAATCACATAATCACATCACTATAATTGGCAATATATTGCTGCTCAGATAATGCCTTTGCTCACTTTCATAATTCATTTACACAGATAAGGCAATCTGGATAGCTGCAATCTCATATGTAGGCATTGGTGCTTTGTAGATAATGAAATTAAAAATGGTAGCCTACTTTTGCTCATTAGCAGTCTACTTTTGGTACAGGGATAGTTTACTAAGTAAAACATCTCTTTTACACGTGTAACTGCTGAGTTTAATTCTTTACACATGAAGGAACGGCAGCTTCTAGACTCACAATGTTAGGAATGGCTTTCAGTGTTAATTAGGAAGACAAGCATCAGGAAACTGAAATAGTTGTGATGGGAAGAAACATTTTGTAACAGCATAATAATGCAAAAGAAAAGAGTTGTTTCAACGGGGAGGGATGGATTTAATCATGAAGTGAAGCAACAAAGGCTTTTGTGCTTCTGACACTTTCCTCTGAGACAACTCAGCAGGGAAAAAAACAAAACTTCTAACTTTGTTACACACTTTTGCAGTGTTGAATGTATAGTGAGAAACCTCCACCTACTTACAAAAATGCAAGTACAACATTTAAGACTTCATCACTTAATGTGGTATATACTCCTACTATTATACCAAATACTGTACAATATTGTGCATATCATGCTAGCTGCACGCTGCACTAGAAGGGAATGCAATGTAATTATTTGGTTTAAGTGGGGGTGGCATTAGATAAAAAAAGTGGGGGTGGCATAGTCCTTTCCCATCTATGTCTCCGTTTCTCTCTGCTCCCATTCCCCAAATCACTACAGAAAAACCGCTAAAACAAAATTTGAGATGATACTGTGCAATTGTTTTTTCTTTCAATGTCTAACTCCCCTCATCTGCCCAGTGAAAGCTTCACAGTTGCATTAAATATGGTGAGATCTATTTGTGACAATCATAATACAAATTACAATCTGCTGATTTTATTGTTAAAAATAAATTTAATGACAAACCGGGATACAATCAAGTGCATGCGAGCTGAGGAGCCCATCCTTAGTTTGCCTATCTGCAAAAACATAGCTCATTAGCAAGAGTGGCAAAAATCCAAAATCATAGCAATAAATAGCAAATTTGTTGCAATCTGTTTCTGTGTTACTACTATAGCTGCAGCCAAGTGATAGACAAAGGGAGGTAAACATGTTTCTTTCCTTTGGGAGAAGGGGGGAAAAAAAGAAAGAAAAAAAAAGAAAGAAAAAAAAGAAAGGAAAAAAAAAGAAAGAAAAAAAAGAAAAAGAAAAAAAAAAGATAAGCTTCAGGGAATCATTCTTGTCCTGTCAGGTGACTTGCTCACTTAGCAGTTATGAAAAGAAGAATCACATCCAGTAACAACTAAGTTTGAAAAATTATAACATACTTGACATAGCCCAGTGTTCATAAAAAGGAGTGACCAATAAACCTTAGCCGAATTCCACTGCATCCATGAAATACTGTGCTCTTTTGTCACAATAAAGTAAATCTGTTTTGAGGTCTCATTTACTGTGCTATAATTCAATAGTCTCCAATTATACTGGTATAAGTGAGACCAGAACCAGGCTAATATTATTAAATTATGGATTTAATGGAGAAATCACAGGCTGAAGTTCCATGGTCTATGCTCTGTGGGCATGGCATCAATTGTTATTATGTTAATTATGCCACAAAAACTATTACATATCTTTTTTTCCTTAATCAAAATCCCCAAACCTCATTCACACTGTCCATTTCAGAAAAATCTGTAGTCCAAAACCACATTTTACCTGAAGGAATGAATTGAATGTTGGATCTTGGCATTTTCTTACATCTCTGAACTGCAGTCTTGCAAAGCTACAAGATTTTCAGAACTGTCAGATTGAAACACAAAGTCCCAGTACAGCCAGGAATTGGAGTGCCTTTAAATATTATTAGATCGTAATGGATTGGATAAAAGCAGATGACTGAGCAAGCAGAACCCATAGCTGCGCCATGAAGTACATTTTACTGAGATACAGAATTGCATTATGCAGCAGCTCTTTTGTGAAAATCATCAACTAATTTTCAGAAGGGAAGCATCATATGGAGATTTTTGCACTCATGCCCATGTATAAAGCTGGAATTGGTCCCATGCATGTGGTAGTCTGCCAACTTCAGTAAGGCATGGGTGCCAGCTAAAGACAGATTTAATATAGCTTGTACAATGTAGAAAAATTTCAGTCCCATGCCAAGAGGATCATCATAATGTTCATCATTGTCAAATGATAAGAATGCATTTTGGTGTGAGAAATCACATCTGTTGTCACTTTACATTGTCGTTATAGAGCTTTACACAGTATCTTTCTGAGTCTATTTCAATGCAGAGTCACCATATGTAAAGCTGTAATACCATTTTTCATTACTGGGAATGAAAAGAATACAGTTAATCTCTAACTTCTATGAATTCTACCTTTTCCTTGAGATCCTTCCACTTGAAATCTTCCTTTACTGTAGCTGATGTCTTCAAGTATAAAGTTTCTTTCTATTCTTGGTCATTCAAACTAAGCATGTATTGGAGATTACGTTAAACATAGAAAGATAAAGGTTGAAAAGTATTTAAATATCAAGTTCTATTAATAACCATGTTTCTCTAAATAGTAATATGGTTCAAGGACTCTGCAACTTCTGAGTCCTCCTCTCCCAAACCAACAAGACAACTGTAGCATTGAACTGATAACGAAAATGTTCTGAAGTTTCAAACTAAAAGATCTTACATAAAACTCATAGGAAATTATGTACTTTCATTAACTCATTATACACTCTTTACATTTTGCTTTCATCTTACATATGAATGCAAGGATATTTTTAAAGTACACACAATAGCATTCTAGATACAGCCCTTTGTCACAAAGAAAAAGATCAACACAGTGCTAGAAATATAAATATGACCTCATGCTAAGACAAGGTTGACTCTCTCATGTATCCAGAATGAATCTGGTCAAAGCTGAGTGTAAGTCAAGGGAGAAATAGGTGACATAGATGGCTCCATATGGCTTATGCCCACCTAAGCCACCTAATTTTTCCAGGAAGTGATAATATTAACATATTACAGCATGTTTGTTGGTGTTGAATTTAATTGGACTGTAGCAGAGCTGGCATTTGATGTTAATAGACATGCAAGATTCTAATGAAAAATCAGAAACACAATTAGAGGACCAAATCAAAGCTAAGATTTTCTATAAGAATTCTAATACCATTTTTATCTTAAACATCAGGGCATGCATTGTCATAGTTGTACTAAATCTATCACAATTTACTCTTCTAAAAGGCCCAAAGTGTTTGAACACAAACTTTGATTTAAGCTTTAACAGTAATAGGAGCAACTCAGAAAGTTTGGATTGACCTACAAACCATTTTTCTTTTAGCTAATGTTCAGTTTCATATAGCATATAAACCACATGCGATTTACAACAGGGGTATATGTGCATGCTCTTGGAGTACTGAAGACTAAAACAATACATTACTGGTCAAGGAAAATGGAAAGTTTTGGTATATTAAACCAGAATTAGGAATCATAAGGCCTAGGCCGTAAGTGTTCATGAGCTGCCTGTTTGGCATTCTTGGAAATTCAGTTTCTGTTTCACAGGATGGAAATGTATTACCAACCTTTCATTTCTTACCAAAAAGATTATCTGACATAACCCACTTAACAGCAGAATGCTACTAAGTGTGCATCGTACTTTTTTTAATTACAAAGCCAGGAAACCAATTAATTATATAGGTTCAGAAGTGTGTTGAACCAAAATGTTTCAACACTTTCATGCCTAGTTACTTCTACACATTACATATTTAAACATTTCTAGAACAGTAGGGATGTTCTAGCAATCAAGTGGAGAGGGAATCCCTTTTTCATGTGTAGCTCACATAAGACAGACAACGGCTAACCGAATTACTCCAGAGAACAACTGAAAATAGAACTAAATATTTCTCTCTTGGAGGCAAAGCTTCCTCACAGTTATCACTAAACTATTTACATGTGTATGTTATTAACAATCTCCATTTTGACATGTCTTTGACAAATATTTTTTAATATTTCTAGAGAAGCTATCAATATTAAATCAATCTGCTTAAAAAGGAACTTCAAAATCAAAAGGCCCAAAAAAGCCAAAGGCTTTATCTAGAGCATTTTAAGTTAAGAACATAATACTTCTGACAAAATTTACATAAACCTGAAAGTATCTAGTAGAGATAACCTTATTTTGAAGAGTATAATTGTTTTTTACTCATTTTACATATACTCTCGCCCCTCTAATACTTCTTGTCATTTAATGATTGCAGTTCTCCTTCCAGAGTTAAGTGTACTATTTCACTCATTAAATCAAAACATTTACACAGTTTTGAGGAGTCTTCATGGTGGGAATAGGAAGGAAGGGCTCAACACTTTCCACCACAATATAATAATGTGACACTGTTAAAAGCATCAAATACATGCGCTACCTGGAGAGACCGAGACATACACTTCTTCTCACTATTAACTTGGGATTGTAACCAAACTAGGCTTTACAGAAAAAAGAGGAGAAAAAAAAAACACACACCACCACCAACAAAACCTAACATAATTGTCTGTAAAACATGCTTAAAGAACTGTAAGTACACACACACAAAATAGTCACAGGTAAATTAATTTGAAGTCTTATTTTTGTTCCAATTAATTAGAATTAAGACCAATAATGTCTGTTCCAGAGAGATATAACACTAAAATAGGGTTTCCTTGTCACAGCAGTATATGGCAGAGAAAAGGCTATTATATCTCCATCTTACTACCAATGACTGTTAAAGGATTATCCCATACAGCTGGTTTGTAAACTTTAACTTACATTAAGGCTGATAAAGCTGTCTTAGTAGTTATTGAAACATATATCCCAAATTACTAGAGAATGAATATATGATCAGAGAAAGTGTTCTGTGATACTTTAGCAGTTTTCTGTAAAAGAGAAACATTTAATTTCCAATTACCCATAAAATCCAAGGTCTTTCTAGTTAAGTTGAAAAGAATTCAATCAGAGCTGGTCAGTAATTTTCTAATTGAACCTTTTATCTGATGGAAAATTTCAGATTTTGTGCACAGCTTACCTTTCTCATAAAATTATATCTATCTTGGAGATTTCCTGACTATAGGTAACTATTTCACTGGGTTACTCAGTGCTGTGCTCCCAGGTCTCATCTTTGGCTGCACAGGGACTAGAACCACTGATTTTCAAATAACCAATTTACTGCCACCTCAGTTTATAGTGTTGGAAGTAGAAAAAGTGAGAAAGGGATGTTGATTTAAATTAAGACATTTCAGAATACTGATTCTTCTGAAGATTTAATTTTGGTGGACTTTTTCAAGGTTTTTTTATGCACTTTTATTCAGAGCAGGAATTCTGCATGCCAGCCCACCCTAATGGAAATCAATGCCAATGATGTAATGTTTTTTGCAGTGCAACTTGCCTGTGCATCAAAAAATAACACACTGATGATAAAAAGGGATTGTCAAAAGGGACAACCATTTGCTGCTCCAGCTGAGCCTGGCATGTTTAGCATCTCTGCCAAACAGGTGTCTCAGTTTATTACCTGAATGTATTTGGGGTTAGAAAATACAGTGATATTAAAAAAAAAACCCTTCAGTTTAGAGGAAAACATTTCAAACCTTCATCAAGCCTTTAATAAAATGGGAAAAAAAAGCTACTGAATATGACTAGGTGGTGTCAGTGGTATTAAAAAGGGGGGGGGGGGGAGAGAGAGAGAGAAACGATTCAAACCAAGCAGTAAATAAAAATACAAAACATGTAACTGCAGCTAAGCATGTTGTTAGATGTTGATTCTTCAATAAATTCTGCAGACAACACAGCAGAGAAAAACCAACAATAGTGTTTCGTTTCAATTTTCCCAGGCAGAAAAACAGTTCTGTATTGTAGATGAACAAAAGAAAGAAGTAAATACTACCCAGTAGTCTGCTCCTTAGTGTCCTTCTGGTATAAATTACACTAACAGTGAACCATTCAAATGTAACTGCCTCCAACACTATTTATCAGAGAAATTCACAACAATTAAATGTCTGCATAATATTTATGGAGGCTACTTGTTTTCCTGGGGGCGCCACAAGTCTGGAGAAGGGCTGGGTCAAACAAACTGCAGCCAATGTCAAACAATAGATAAGGGAGCATAAGCGCTTGCATAGACAAACACCTTCCTTCAGATCTCTCCCTGTTAAATAACACTGCATCAAATAATATCTGCTTTATGCTTTGAAGGTTGCACTGCTAGAATTCAAGTCTCTAAAGCTGAAAAACTCATTAAATAAATCCAACAAAACCAGGCAAAAATGCTGGATGACTATGATCACAAACATTCAGTTATGCCATCATGCAGCAGCCATGAGATCAGTGAGAAAGACTTGAGAAAAAGTACATTCTGTGTTCCCCCACCTGATTTTTTTTTTCTTAAAAAAACCCAACAAATTCGGAAGGATATTTGTACAACTACTAATTCTGGAAAAAGTAAAGCTTTAATGTATGTCTCACATTTTTCTGTTCTCCAGCAGATACCTCAAGGTGCACTGGCTTCTCTGGAAGGTCAAAAATGAGATGTATTTGTCTAAATTGCCAAACAGGCAAGCAACTTGGGAATACTTTTTTTCCTATCATTTTATGACACTGACTCAGATTCAGATGAGCATTACTTCTCTTACTCATTCGAAAGAACCTATACTAAACCTTGTGACTGTCCAGCTTCATTGTACAGACCATAAATAGCACAATGGCAGCTAATGAGTAGTCATTCTCAGGGCATTCAAGTCAAGAAGAATCAAAATTTTAATGAAGCAGTTTTCACCTTTTTTTGATTTCCAGACACCTGTAATATTGCCAGTGGTGGCAAAGAGCTTTATACAGCAAAGGCAAACAATAGGCTTAGAGTGGGGTTAGATTACAGGTCTGTAACTGGTAGTTACAGATTACCTAGCAGTACTTAACTGATTCAGTTGAGGTGCAAATATGTGATTACAATTGTCTTGAATTAGCCAAAGTACACAGCACAGAAGTTTATACTGGCCTTCTTTCTGGCCAGCTTTCTGTTGGCTACAGGAGCACAGATGTTATCTGGTGCATCATAATGCTGGAGTGAAGTGGGCAGTACTTGATCTTCATAAAATCTGCTAGTTCAAAGTTAATCTTTCAAAAGTACTGGACCAAAATTGAATCCTCAGGACAAGTTCATACTAAATCAACACTTTCTGCCATATTTTGATCCAATACTAGGTACGCTAGAGTGGGATTTACAGTATCACAGAATCAAGGACTTTGAAACATGAGTGACTTAAGACTATGATTGTTTTGTTGGAGAGCTGCTCAAGCAGGACCATCTCCTTTCACTTAACTTCAGATATCCCCACCCTCAGACAACTTCCTCCATTGTAAGGATGCAACTAGGTATGGAAAGACAGAAGGAATCCAACCTAGGATCTGACTGAAGTTTAAATTTATAGTAGGGGTAAAAAAAAGCTATTATGGGTTATTTTTAACACAGAAGAAATCCCTGCATGGCATCAAAACCAGTCATAGAAGAACAGCTAAGAAGGATAGCATGGAGGCAGCAATGAGAGTTGAGAGGCAAGAATGAATCACAGGAGACAACTTAATCCGTGATGGCTGCTGAAAAAGAACATCTTTTAGGGACCGTGCAGCTGATAAAACTCCCTCAGCTCACAGAAGACCAGTTTGGAAATCACGTTTCTAGCAGAATTCACAGGAATAAATGCATCAAGTCAGGTTAATAGTATTTGACTTACACTAATCAAATTACATATGCTGGCAAACAGTCAGAATCACCCAAACTTTTAGGAGTAAGTCACATACTCCTTTAAGATCACTATTACTTGCATAAAGGTATTCAGAGAATGTGTGTCTATGGTCTGAGGCACAGACTACCCTGCAAGCAGCTGCACCCTTTAACAGATACTGAATGCCTTTCTTTAGTAGTTCTTTATAAGTAAGTCTAAGCAGTTTTTGAAAAGAAAAGAGAGATTGGGGAAAAGGCTGGCTTCTTCTTCAGTGTCTGCAACACTGCCTGACTAATTGTAAAGCTTTATGGACGGTGAAAACTGAGTCACTTCATTGTCAGCTGTAACTTTATAACTGATGCATTCAATTTCTGTTCAGCTTCCCTTAACCACAGCAGAATGCTATTTTCTCTCTTATTTTAGTCACAACTGCTCATTTTTCTCTATTTCCTTAGTACCATTAAAGGATTGACTTTATATAAAGTTCTGACCGCCTCTACAGGTCCCCTCTATGAGGCCTTGTTTTAAAAGTCCCATAAATTGCATTGGTGACCTCAAGTACTTCATGAAATTGTATGGTGAGGCAGTAAAGGAAAAACAAAAAAGCTCCCAAACATCTGCTGGCACCAAAGAATGAGTAAAGTACTCCACCAATCTGCAGTTTCTGCATCAAGCTTAGCCCATTTGGTCCTTGGATGTTTGATTTTGCTTCCTTTTGGGGGGCTGTGGATGTTTTGTTTGTTTGACAAAAAGAAAACCTGCAGGTTAGATACAACAATACAGTACCACTGGAGGAGTTGCTACCATACAGTTGATCTTAAACCTTTTTTGCAGTCTTAGTTCTCTAATAGTCTCCATTAAATGGCAGCAGAAATAATTGCAACTAGCAATTTTGTTCTAGTTTTCCTCCAGAGATGGTATCAGAAGTAAACCAGATCAACTGGCAAACACAAACAAAATGGATCTGTACTAAACACCTAGTTCACTCCTAAGCGATTATTTTGACATCTTACAGGAAAACTTCTGTTAGACACAATTTTGATATACCTGAGGTTACGTTTCTTTTTCAGATCTATGAAGTCAATGCCTATTTTTATTATAACTTCCACTGGTAACTATGTAATTTCAGTATTTAGGCATTTGCATTTTTCCAACTCTATAATTAGAAAGACAAAAGGCTTTTTTGCCTATCCAGATATTTTGAGTTCATTCTGTTGTGGGGGTAGAGCAGAGACTGGGAGTTACATGTGGGAGAGCAGTATGAACTCTGAGGTTTTGACCAATAGCTCTGACAAACTGCTAACCGTCTTGTGGCAGGCTTCAGTGTGTCCCAGCTACATTGGAGAGTGAAGTTTTTGAAAGAAACATTTGTGACAATTGGTCAGTCCCCAGGGCAAACAAGGGCCCCTGCACAAGCAGCTGGCAGGAGTTAAAAATGGGAGGAAAGTAATTATTTGTGTAATCGATTATACGCAATCCCTTTCTAGGCAGAGATCTGAATTGAACATTCATAACTTAAATAGTCACAGAAAGCATCTTTTAGGAAATCTTAGAAGTGTTTGATGTAGCGTAAGTAGAGTCAGAAGTCTAAGTTAAACAAAAATAAAAAGTATAGAAATTTGAGACTTCATTTAACTGTAGGTTAGCTGTCAGCTTCATAAAATGTTATCTTTAATTTCCTTTGCAGTGTTCTTAGATAAAATACTTAATTTTAATTGGAAGCATATGTGAGGAGTGTATGTACATACATCTAAAGGTCTACAAATGGGGAATTTCAATATTATATTATTTGGGGACTGTGAGACCTATAAAGACATGCTGCTGCTGTTCTTAGTGATATCACAGGCAAATTATGGCTTGTGCACCTTTCCTTCAATTTGCAATTATTTCTAGTAGAGCTTTCTATAAGCACAGCAATTCACCTACCCACAACTGGAGGATTAACATTTACTCTAATCCATCAAAAGACTTGCTATGTGCCAGAATTTGCAGTAAAAAATTAATTCTGTGCCTCTTGTACATGATAATAATGGAAACACCTCTCTAACAGCAAAATAATATCATTATTCTAATATGACTAGATAAAAGCTCTAATTTGCTAAGTAGCTAAAATATCTGTATTTATTGAAAATTCTAAGATTTAGCATATTATAAATTTAATTAGATACAAATTTTTATGTTACAAAGTTATAATTATAAATTGTTTACCTTGACTACTCAGGCACAGAAACAGACTATGGTTTCAAAATCAAAAGAAGCTGTTCACAATTTATAATGGAACAATTCTTACTGTAATTATAGCACTAATGGGATACATAACAATCAACAGGTAAATCATTATACAATTTCTTCAATTTTCTGCTCAGAGCACTTCTGAAATCATATTTGACAGATAACAGCTTTAATTTTACTTAAATTCCCTGTAGAAATATTTGTCATTTGGATTACTTTTAAGAGCTTAAGATTATCCTTTAAAGAAAAGTTTTCACATTAGGAAAAAGTAAGAACAGGCAACATTACAAGTAAAAACCACTTGAACTGTATATCCTTTTATTCCTAATGTAGTTAGCAGTAAGTGACAATTTCTGTCTCACAATTTTTTATCATAGTTATCAACCTGTAATTCTAGCTTTTCTCCTCTCTTTGATTGTTCAGTACTTACAAATTTATAAACCTTTATATTACAAATGTTAAGTTTTGATAATGATAATCTCTTCAGTTAACCTTTACTGAACTGTCATAATTTAGGCAAATCGAGCATACAAAAAAGGACAAGAAGCAAACATAAATACCAAATACAGTATAAAATAAAATGTGAACAAAGAACTTAGAAAAACAGAGGAAAGACCTCTTTGTTGTATATGGTTCTGGAAACTGTTCTATAGCTCTTCCACCACTATCCAAGGATCCGGTGAAAGAATGACTGGGTAAGGTTCCCTAACTAAATTTACCCATTCTGGTCCCATTTAGACCTAACAGGCCACTAATCTGGATTCTCTTTGATGCTTTTAAAATCATTCTTTCTTCTGATAATTCAGCAGGTGTGGAGGAAGCAATTTCTCTACTTTCCTTGACATCAAGCCAAGTTTCCTCAAATCAGTGACTAGGGCCCCTTTTTGCCTCTACACAACATGTACACATACAATGATAGGCATTTGTCATTGCAGCATTGCAGGATCAACAAACTGGCTCTATGAGTCAGTCCCTTTTACTGTCGAAAACAGTTTAAACTCTCCTGCAGAAATTGGGGTCTATTATGTTGGATGTGGAAGAAAAGAAAGGGAAGAAGGTAAGGAAAGAACTTATGTTTTTCCTCAAATCCCTTTTGCCATCCAAGTTAGCATGAATTAGTTTTAGGACAGTGACAGCAAGAACATATACTCTCTTTTTAAATCAGTAACAACTACATAAAGTAGCCTAATCTAATCACATGTGAACTCCAATCCCCCAAACTCTTGAGACCTTGGGTTTTAACTTTTTCCATTCAGACGTTTTCTGGCCTCTTAGAGACAATTCTAGCAAATATGTATATCTATGAAAAGCAACTTATTTTCTCACTAATCAATTAAAAGCTCAGAAATGGAACTCACCCCTAATACTAGGTTCAACAGTGGTGGCGATGCAAGAACTTACTTGCAAAGAAGGTGCCTGCTTGCAAAATAAGATAATGGGGGGTGGGGGGGGAGGTATTACTTTTATTTG
>JANZLQ010000001.1:25822956-25837420 GCA_026212715.1 Elanus axillaris | reverse complement strand
TGGGGGGGGGAGGTCTGACTTTTCTGTGGGTGACACTGAGTGAAGTGGCAGACAACCAACATATACTCTAAACAGACAGCACACCATTTCACAGAGTAATGAAGAACACAGAGTTAAGTCAAGTCTACGTGCAGATTAAGGAAAATACCAAGCACTGTAAGGCATACAGAGTTCTGCCTCAAATCTGGTTCTCTAGGTTCTGTATTAAAATGTTTTAAAACTGCTTCTCTTTCAGAGCTCACTACCATGCTCTATCAGTATCTGAATATAAACTCTCCCAGGCAGCAAAACTCTGGTCCTATTGACACCAGAAATACATTTAAGCTGGAGACTTAGTTACTGTCTAAAGTAAGATTCCATCTAATGGAGAATGAAAGTCTGAGGGAGAAAAAGTGCAATCAGTGGCATTAAATGGTCTGAGAAGGAGCCCCTCGGCCAGGCTGTGACAAGATGTTTCTGAAGTGGAAGGTGTATGACACTCCCCTTCAGTCAAAAGGCTGGAATTCCAGCAGTGGCTTGAAAGGCTTTTCTTTTTACTCTTCTGCCTAACAAAGAACTATAAAAGCCACACCATTATGCAAGTTATTTAGCTGTCACTTGTTATTTGTTTTTTGCTTTCTCCCTGAAGTACAAAACATTAGAAGCTTGCAGTCTGCATACTGAAAATGTCTTACTTCAAGGACCAGAAGCTCCAGTCAAGACAGAAATATACACGACTCATTCTCACAAGTAAGTCCTGTTTCACTGACCTTGTGTTTTATATACTCGGGCACCAATAAACTCAGCACCAATGCTAAGGATCTAGTTATTAATTTCAAATTAATCTCTTCTCTGCCATATAATCTCCTTTTTTGCAGCATTGCTGCAATTGCAATGTAAAGAAAATAGAGTTGGACTTTCACTTGCTATGCAGAAGGAAGAGCTTCGCTGTACGGCCACATGGACCTGATGAAAGTTAAGTATGGTTTTCATTTTATTCAAAACATCCAAGCCTTTATCACAGCACTTAGGGAGAGCCTTAGGTTAGCAAGGTCTATGCGCAAGCCTATAGAGCAGAAAACTCATAGAAAGGCCGATTCATTCAAGCTTCCACAATACCCAGCTTTTCTTACTGGACATTCAAACAAGGATTTTCATTTATCCTTAACTGTATTCAACTCAACTATCTTATAGAGCAGTCTGCATTTACAAAAATAAAAAACAAAACAAAACAACAAAACAACAACAAAAACACCCCAAGACATATGAGGTTAAATGTATATGGAATTCTGTAGCCAAATCCATAACTAAATGTCTATTACGCAAAAAGCTGAAATGCTATCAGAAAATAAAAGCTCATTTTAAGTAAGGACCTACTGTGCAGCTTCTAAACATTATCCAGATAGTTACCTAAATGAAATCCAATGTTCTTTCAGAAATAATGAGCTGTTTGCAAGAAGATAATCAGCACTCTCCACTGGCAAAATACAGTAAAACTGTGTTGAAATCACATGTATACATTGGTGAAAACTCTGTAGGCCTGTGGACTTTATCAGCAAGAACAGATTCAGCTTCATAATTCACACCACATCTTGACTTCAGCACAGATATACTACCATATACTACTTTAAAAACTCAGTAATTTGTCTTCATGCATACTCAGTTTCACTAACAGGTCCCCTACCTAAGATAAAACAATTCTCTTGACTGACAATTTATAAAAGAATTCTTCCCAAGTCAGATTACCTATCTGTAGCAGTTCCACTTACCTTTCCCTCTCCCCTATCACACACAAACATACTTCTACTTTAATATCTGTACATCAACAAAAATAATCCTTTTCCCTAATGACTGATGCTTATACTACAAACTGAGCATAGAGATCTACTCTGAAAATTCAACTTTTTGAAATTTCCCTGTATAATATTCATAATATTGACTAGTCAGAGATTTCCAATTGACTAGTGAATAATTAAAATGAAACCATCAGGAAGTCTGAAAAATAGTCAGCTGAGCACTTGTGTAATAATATAAACTGTTCCTTTTCAATACAAGTATTTTAGCATTATCTTGTCCTGCCATCACAACAGTCATAAGGTTGGCACCAACCTGTGAAAGATACACTGTTTTCAAACACTTAAGCTCCATTTGGTTTTGATACACCACAAACTCCAACTTAACTATTGTTTTAACTACTCCTAAGGAAGCATGAACCTTATTTCCTGGAGCTGTTGTACTGAGTGTCACTAATGTTTAGTTATTTACATTAGTTTGTTTAATGGAATCACTCCAGAGGCAGCTGAAAGGAAATGTTTCAACCCAAGATCCTAGTGGTAACAGAGAACATACAGAACAAGCAAAAGCCGCAGCTTAGACCCTACACAAATGGAAGTCTGCACAAACTGAGCGACGTCTCTAGGAGCAGAAACCCAAAGGCAAGATATGTGTCATCAGGAAATAATCAAAATATTTGCTCCGCTACATACACTTTAGGGTTTCTATGGGCAAAATGGTTCCCAAAGCGCATACTCTTAAATACAGTGATGGTAGGATTCAGAGCAAATATTCAAAAGCATATCACAGAGAAATTCTGACAAATCTCTGGCCACAACTGAAAAGCGAACTTTCCAGTGAAGCAAACCAACTTTCTCTTGAAAGAAAGCAGTTGGTGGAAACTCCCTTTCCCACAGCCAGCTTGAATCCCCATCTAATGCATAGGGGAAACAGGCAGTGCCATAGCCAATGCATCTAATCCTCTTAGCACTGTAAGTAACCCATTTTCCTTCAACAGCTGAAACACTACATAGCATCTGTGGAATACCTTTAGATATTTCAAATCTTTCCAGCAAAAATAATAGTGCCATTTCCTTGCTTCCAAAGCAACAAATGTAACATGTATTTATTTGTAACATCCTGACACCAGCTTTCAGAGCAAAAACCAGCCAAATGCTTAAAAGGACACACTGAAGTTTAAGGGGGTTTGAACACACTAGTTTGATGAAGTTTCTCTCTGACAGGTTGCAGATGTTTATTTACTGATCATTTACACCAAAAGTCTACACTAAAAATTGCATTTGAGAGGAGTGAATTAGACACAGCAGGTGCATAGTACCCCCTTCAAAAGGTCCTTCAGTCAGTTTTTAGCATTACTGAGCACCAAAATAATTGACAAAAAAACCAGACACATAGTATCTTCCTAATAGCTAAACACCTTTTAATATAGACTTCTTATCTGCACTCTCAAAAGGCAAAGTGTTGATACCTCCTATAGAACTGCAATAATATACTTACCCATATATACTGACAGGAATGATGAAACAGCTCCAGCAATGTTGATTCTGAAGATAATATTTACAAAATTGTATCAGAGCTATGGAAGTGTTAACCTGAAAGGACTTACCGGCATTTCAATTTGGATAATAACTCTCACTAGCTATATACCTTTTAAATGAGGTGATTGAACCTTATACAGAGTCTGACGTTAATCTAAATACCATCATATATGAGAGCAATGTACTGTATTATGAGAGCACATACTATTCACAGCTTAGAGATAACTCTCCAATTTGCTAATTAGTCATTTTAACAAACAGATGAAAACGATCTTTCCCAGGGAATAGAACAAAAGCCAAGGAGAGAAGCTACTCACATTCCTTTGAGTCGTTGCCACATTTTCTCTGCGTGTCCTCCTATTTGATACTTTATAGAGGTGCTTTCCAGTTCCCGAGTTGTTTCCATCGCTCGAGCCCCCATCATTATTGTCCTACAGCGATACAGTTACAGTCAGGCTCAGCAGCAAGTAAAAGCATTCTTTAGTCCACTACAAATGTCAGAAGATCCACGCATGTTAGACAGTAGCTGCTGTCATATCAAAACACATGAGAATTACAACAGCTGAGGGACGATCCTGCCTGAATCGCTATTCACTTTGATAGACAAATCCACTCTTCCCCCCCACCCCCAAGCACAGAGCAAGTACACACAGCTCCTCTGACCTCACGAGTCTAATCCATACGGGTGAGCCAGCTACTATACTACTGACTGCTCAAGCTCCTTTCTCGTGCACTTTTCCTGCTGTAGGAATATGCACAGAAGCACAAAAGATTCCTTAAAATGGACTATAATGCATTGCCATGCAGGATAAATGTGAATGGCTTTAACAATCCAGAAGGAAAGAAAGGCTGGTTTCTGCTCTGCAGGTTGGAGAAACAGGCTGCAATAGGAAAGCAGATGGTAGAAGCCAGTATCAGCCACATCACCCTACAAAAAGAGTGCATGTTCAAATGCCAGAGCTTTCCTCTCTTTAGTTGATCCTGAATTGATTCTTAATGAATAAATATCTACCAGTCTCTCAATAAAAATGACTGTACAAATGCTAAGTCGGTAGTAAAGACATGTATAAATCCCTGCAGACGAGAAATCAGAGCTCTACAGGTTGTTACTGAAGGAATATGCTGTAATGATGACTATTCACCTTCTCCTAGCAACTCCACACAGTAGGTAACTGTCAATTTAACTGGTGGAAAACGTAGCAGCTGCAAGACAGCCTGCTCAGCGAATCCTTTGGGACAGCAGCATGCGTGTGTCAAAATCTGATGCTGAACTGTGTGTGTCGCCAGCAAAAAACAATTAAGTGCATGCAAACAGCAAAAGGGTTGAGGACTACAGGGTATACCAGCTGTGCAGCAGATTGCCAGCTCTGCCTTTGAAGTGCAAACCTAAGAACCTAGTTGTATAGCCAAAACTGGGGTTTGGAGAGGGCAAAGGAGAGGATTTCCTTGCTGGTTGCTCAGCCACAGACTTGGGTTTGCAGAGCAGCTCCTGTACTCTGTAAATAGCACCTGCCTTTTTTGGTGAGTCAGTGACAATCTTCATTGCTGAAGCAGCAGCCAAATAATCAAATATACCACAGGCTTATCTCAGTGATCATGTTTGTTTCAATCAGAGTAAGAGCTGTGCAAGAAGCCAGACAAGAGGGGTGTGCCAAGTAGGAGTAAATATGTCTGAGCTTTGGCAGCTACTGGTGTCACTGCCAACCAGGAAAAGGGGTACGGGTCCACGATGGAACAGTGAGGATGAGTGCCCTCAGATGCTAATTGGAAGGACCCTAATGGTAGGAGATGCATATCTCAGGATGGCTTTAACTAGACAGCTATATCCATGTTAAATTTTACAAAGATGTGAGATGATGAGAGGTTTCATCTGATGCAACTGGCAGAAATGGGTAATATCATTAAGTACTCAAGATCTTAGAGAAAATAAAAATGAGGCTCACTGCTTTGAAACAATCCTAGCACTTCAGAATTTCCTAATCAATTTTCTTTCTGTAGGATAACTTCTATGCACATTATAGATCTAAAATATACCCCATGAGAGTTACAAACAAGTTTGAGATGTGTCTTTTACACACTGATTTCAGGTGGATAATTAAATAGTACATTTCATTTACTTCTATGGATTTAACACATACACAGTTTTAAACTGGTATTAATTCACAGACTTCCACAAAATTACTCCTGACTCAGACATATAAGAGTCAGTCCCATAAAATTCACTAGCAATATCTGAAAAACAGTTGCTGGATGAGCGACATCTCTTACAATTTTCAAATAGCAACATAAGACAACAGTGAAGAAATACAAACAGCTTTTTTTTTCAAAAACTGCAAAGCATTTATTCGGTTAAAGGCATCAGCAGTATCTTTGAAACTTCACTGAGGAACCACTTCAACTTTCCACTCCTGTTATGTATGGAGTTCAGCTAAAGTTTGTAAGAACGAGTATAAATATTCTTCCATGGAATAACTAATAAGAAGATCTCACACTAATCTGGGTTCTTCCCTGGCTTTTAACTGCCAGACATCTGAAGCAACAGAAAGAAATTAAGTATTTATAGAAACCACATAAACCTCCAGGGTCAGAGGGGAATTTTAAGGGCTTCTTTTCTCATAAAGTATTCCTGGCTCTTGTTGTCCAATTCTACAATAAAAAAATAGTGGTGTTTGTAAGCTGTTCTCTCTCCCTCACAAGGAAATAAGCAGTTGAAAACATATTGCTTTGATTTACAGGAGAAAAGTACTATGAGCAGGTAATATCCTTCAGCAAGGGAAGAAAGAACAAACTGCCCAAACAATATCACTGCAAATGGAGGTACACCTGCTAAGTTCACAAGAACTCAACAAAGGAAAATTGTAAAAACTTTGCCCTCTGCAGGACCACACAACTGCAACAATAGAAATTCCTACAACAAAAGCACCTGGCATGGCTTAAGCAAAGGACAACCGAAGCAGCCTCCTCCCCAAAGGTTTATCCTGAGGATTGATATAGCAGACCACCACAGATGACACTGAAAGATGAAACTGTGTTCCTGAAAATGAAAGAAACAGCAGGAAACACATAAAAACAGATAGATAAGGCATTAGAAAATGAAGGAAGTAGCCAGGGCGAGTGTCGTGTATGTTCTTAAGAAGAGAGAAACAAACCATTTCAAACAAACAAACAAACAAACAACTTTTAAGTATGCTGCTCTCCTGGAAACATGAGCAAAGAAATCCTTACGGAGACATGGGGAAAGGAAAGACCTTTCCTCCCTTTAGCTTCTGTGAATAACGCTCAGAGAATGAAGCAGCTGAACCTGCACCCTTCCTCCCGCTCAGATGAAGGCAGACACAGAGGCTGAGGATGACAGAGCCAAAGAAATGCCAACACCCCTCTAGCTGCAAGAGGTGACATGGGGCAGAAAGGACAGGAGTGTACTGCTGGAATATAGAACAACCATACATTAAAGCCCATACCTAACAATGAGGGGATCAGGGGAGGAATTACTGATAACCTGACTTGCTCAGAAACACACATCTGTGCCCCAGCAGTACAAACTGGTCTAAAGAAGATCCAGAATACTAAACAATAAGCAGCTACTTTAGGAGGCCAAATAAACCAGAGAGATAGCACCTGAAATGATAAGTTATATTAAATAGTTTTTCTCTTTCCACTTCCTGGTTTTGTTCTCTTTTTCTGTTCTTGCCCTACCTAACCTGGTGTTTCTGCTACAGTCCCCACAAGCTGTTGTTACAGTCCATCTTGCTCCTATAAATATATAATCTTTTTTGCTGTTTGCCCACAGCTTTTTCTTTTTTTTCAAATTTCAGCTTACGATTTCCATACTAAAGAGAACACTAAAGGAAAACCTATATTATTAGTCAATATGGACATATATTAAGATAATTAACTTTTTTGCCCTTAAATATGGCAAAATAAAACTGTCCTGGTGCCACTTAATACTCAGATAGGAAGCTACACGTACTGATAATGTATCCTAAGCTCCTTTTCTTTCATCTAAAAACACTTCAGTAGTAATATCAATGCAAATACACCCAACAGTAAAGCTTTTCAATATTGAGTACTGAGACACCTTTACAGTTACGCCAATATCACACAGCTACAATGAAAACAACTTAACTTAAAACTGGGAAAAACCTGCAGCTAGACCAGTTAGACATTAGCTATAGAAACAGGAAAGGGATCGTGCAGGTTTTGATAAGGAGAATTAGAGCTTCATTTTAAATAAAACCTCTGCTCCTGAAGGGAAATTAAATATGCTGCTTTGTTTGAAATTATCTTCAAAACATCTAACTCATGACAAATGGAGAATAAGGAAGTATCAAGAGGCCTGCAGGGTGACTTGTCAGACTAATACTCATCCCTCCAAACCTGACAACACAAACTTCCCTGTGGTGGAACTGCAGGAGAGCCATGAACTAATTAAGAAATTTGAAAACATAAGGAAAAAAAAAAAACCAAAAGCAATAAACCCTTAAAAAGATAAGATAAATGTATTGTAAATAGTGACAGCAGGTACTAGATCTGCATGCTGACTGTCCTGGCCCTGATCTAGCAAGCACTAATACACATTTAATTTTAAGCAAGTAAAGCATTGCATATATTTGCTGCGTTCAACACCATTGTAAATAACGGAGTTAAATCACTGAAGAACTGCCTGCCAGTGGACTCAAGTGTCCTTTGTGAACAGAACCTAAGGTAGAACAGAGATCCCATCACTCAAATTCTGCCCTTGCAGAAAATGAATGGTTTGCTAGACAGTGTTCTTCATACCTCCTTCTGCCCTCCCCATTGTCTATTATATTCCCATTTGTGGTGTGCAATCCCCTTCTTCACAAGCAGAGTTTCCAGCTTGCTTGCAATGCCCAAATGTGTGAATTATTAATTAATAAGAAGCACAGCAGAGGAAAAAGGAATATTTGGTCTTATTAAAGTTCATGGATTTTATTTAAATACATAGGTCTCCAGCAATCTGGCAATGGTAAAATATTGATGTTACAGTAATCTTGGATTTTCAGATTCTCCACAGAATATATTAATAAAATTAGTAGAGTTACATAATTGAGGAATAGCAACTTTAAAGATCTACACATATGGTCTACACAGTGCCTTGGCATTGACTCAGTTAATTAGGTAAAATTTTTAGTTGGGATTGCTATATTAACAGTGATTGGATGATCTAAATAAGGAGATCCAACAAGGACCTTTTTTTTTTTTTTTTTTAATTCTAGTATTTTCTGCTACATCTGATTTACTGTATTTGGGGTGGGGCTTCTTCATATAATCACTAAATTATGTATATTCATTCACATGTCCTGCAAGTAGCAAGCTTTAAGTATAGCAGGGAGAAAAAGTATCTTCTATTTGTTATGTGCATGGTATATCATATTGGTAATGCACGTGGAGTCAGATTTATTGAAGCTTTTAGGCAATTAAAAATGAAAACAAATACCCATGAAAGCTTGCAGGCAAATTACCTGATAAATCTCAGGGCACAAACAGACACATATTTGAAAACCTACTTATGTTATATTAAGACCTTGTCACATTTGATTGTTCAATACTGCCCCTTACTAGAGGTCAGCAGCTCCAAAATTCTGTCATGACTGTGCATGAGTGTTCACAGACAAGTTCAATGCCAAGTAAAGTTGGGCTGATTAAAGCAGATGTCTTAAATCTGCACTAACGTTGTCTAGGACCTCACTGCAGTCAATAGAATTCAAGTGTCCAGGTGCCTTAGGTAGGCACATCTATTTTTAAGTTTACTTTGAATATGATCTTACACTCAGTTTACTTTAAGGAATCATTTGTTAATTTAATGAACCAAACAATCTGAAAAAATCTGGAAGATGGAGACATGGCAAAAAATTAATAATTGCAGCAATGTGGAATGCATGAGAGGTGTGCTATGGATAATCCGAACAAAAAGAACTGCAGAGGAAAACTTACTACTGCATCATCAGTAGCAAGACAGAAAAAGATAAAAAGATGACTATTTTTTGAGCAGCTGGACTTGGAAAGAGGTCTTGGAAACAGAGTTTGAAAAGTGTTGAAAACAAAGACAGCTGTCAATCAAGAAGAAATCAAAAGTTCAGCGGAAAGTGTGTTGCATGCCAGTGAATGAAATTAAGCAGAAGAGTTGTTCAAGGCAGGGTGATAAAAGAATCACCTTGACCTGCTTTGTAAGATAGATGCTCAGTTGGCAGTTGCATGCTACATCTTCTGCCATGTATGTGGAAATTGGTCAGTAGAAATTTGCTTGTAATTTAAGCTGAAGAATAACTTTATCATACACAGAAAACAAAGTGGATGTTGAATGAAGAAAAAATTGCGAGTACAGAATAGTTCTGAGGTTTTCTTTAGTCTTACTTCCCATTAAAAATGACTGTTACAACTTTTCTGCACTTAAGGGTAACACTTCAGAAACAGAGAGGCTGGGGTTACCTTATTCAAAACATGATTCTGAAAACAGGAACTTTAGCAATGGCATGTAGCTCATACAGTGTCACAGGGCAACTAGCACAACCTAAGAAAATAGAGGTTACAGGTTTTAAAGGTTTGGTGGCTTTTAACCTCTTTGGGATGAATTGGCAAACTGATTTTGAAAAGTATTGGCTGACATTGAAGAGGAACATCCATGAAACAAACACTAACTTCCAAGAACTCCTTAAGAAGCAGTTTGACTACAAAACTAATTTGCGGATTTTTGCAAAGAGAGGAAACCATTCTAGAACTGGCAGCAGTGTTGAAATCAGATGGATTGAAACTGCCACAGAGAATCACGAGGATAACAGTGTACTTCATAATAACAGGAGATGGTTACCTTTTAACAATTGTAGAATAAATATAAATGTTCCAGGTTACTTGTGCTCCTTTTATCAGAGGCCACCACCTGTTTTATCACATTTCATATATTTTCAATCTCTTCTTTCGGAGTTTTATAAAGCCATTATAATTTTTATAATCATGCATAGAAGAGGTAATGGTAAGGTAAGTCATCTGAACACAAAAGCTGTGCTTGACTGTGAAAAACTGTAACTGCCAAGTTATTGGTATGAGCATATAACTAGAGAAAGGGAGAGAGAATATAGAATACAAGGCAAAAGGAATTAGGAAATCTGGATTTGGCAAAGCATTTGGCAGTTTATCCCACTGAACTACATCAGATGTAAAGAAAATAACTAGTCCATTGTAGCAAGATGTGTGTAGACAAAGACAACATGGAGTAAAGTTCTTTCAGCTAATTAATGTCTACAAGAGGTTATTTTAAGCATTCATTCTGAGCTACTCGACAAAGAAACCAAGAAAATAATTCCCTTTTGCTATACCTTACTTACACAAAGACCATAGCAACAGGAAAATGTTTCTTGATATTTATAAAAGACTATAACGGAACAGATGCCAGCAGAGAAAAAAAAAGTCTCTTCATCTCAAACTAAAGATGTACATCAGGGAATCTACCCTCACCATAGCTGTTTTTACTGTAAACCAGCTTTCCACTAGTAGTTGACCCCAAATAGGTGCAATCAATTCATTACATCCCACACAGCAGACCCTTCCAAACCTGAACTTCAAATCTGACCTTTCAGGACAGAAGGGCAAAGGCACCCCCTTTGAGACACAAGACCTTCTGTATCATAAACCCAAGCTTCTCCAGTAAGTTTGGTGCAGTTCTGCATGATATACAGTATTGCATGTGATACCTTGAAAGCAGATTACATCAAACAGTGTTTTCAAAAGTATCAAGGTCTTCATTCATGTATGCTTTTGCTTTAAAGAAAAATAAGATGATCATGACCTCTTCAATCCAGGTTACAAAAATATTTAAAGAAAAATGTACCTAGTAATGGCAGTATATTGCATCTATGAAACAGCTACTTGATTAAGAGAGGAAAGCAATAAAAATAACTAAACATATAACCAGATTATTTTAATTTGTAAACAGCCTAAATGCACAGTTACTTTCTTGCAGATATTACCTGGACCCACCTTGGCTTAAGGTGGGGGGAAAAGAAGAAAAAGAAATCTGGTTCTGTATATCTTGTTGAGTGTGGACAGTCTCAACTATTGTGTTGCTGTTTAACTTTATAGATTATGTTCTAACAATCAGAAGAAAGCACAAAACAAAGATGAGAGCTTTTTCAAGCCTATCTTCTCACAATCTGGGTGCCTGTATCAGTCCCACAGAGTCATCTAAAATTTGCATTTGGAAAATCAGAAAAATTCAGAAGGTGTGTATAGAAAGCTAAATCTTTATTATCTAAACTGTAGCTAGAGGATTTGAGGTTTAGCTTATCAGAAAATGGCTTTCCCCTCAAAAAATAAGCAGTTAATACTGAATACCATACTAACTTCTTTCCCACTGTCATGGTTTAACCCCAGCTGGCAACTAAGCACCACACAGCCACTCCCTCACCTCCCTCACAGTGGAATGGGGGAGAGAATCAGAAGGGTAAAAGTGAGAAAAAACTCGTGGGCTGAGGTAAAGACAGTTTAATAGGTAAAGCAAAAGCCATGCACGCATACAAAGCAAAGCAAAGAATTCATTCACCACTTCCCATCGGCAGGCAGGTGTTCAGCCATCTCCAGGAAAGTAGGGCTCCATCACACGCAATGGTAACTTGGGAACACAAACTCTCTAAGTCTAAATATCACCCCTTCCTTCTTCTTCCCCCAGCTTTATATACTGAGTATGACATCCTATGGTCTGGAATATCCCCTGGGTCAGCTGGGGTCAGCTGTCCCAGCTGGGTCCCCTCCCAACTCCATGTGCCCCTCCAGCCTCCTCGCTGGTGGGGTGGGGTGAGAAGCAGAAAAGGCCTTGGCTCTGGGTGAGCACTGCTCAGCAGTAAGGAAAACTGTGTTTTCAGCACAAATCCAAAGCATAGCCCCATACTAGCTACTATGAAGAAAATTCACTCTACCCCAGCCAAACCCAGCACATCTACTTTACATGTTCTGGGGAAAACCAAGCATCTGTAAGTAAAAAAGCATTCTAACCTGGGTTGCCAGGTTTCACTTGGGACCTTTCCTACCAGTGAGAGAAGAAAGCCCCAATCCCATTAGAAATCTTTTTCATCCTTAGAGAAAACATGAAAAAAAGGGCATTCCCTAGTGGTTCACCGGCAGGTAAAACAACAGGGAAAGCAGAGGATAAGAAGCAACAAAACAAATAATTAACAGAAAAATTTATATTTTCACTTCACCAAATCCCTGATAACTACTTTAATTTATAGAAGTGCTAACGAGTAGTAGAACAGAACTAAAATTCTCCAGGAAAGTAATTCTGCACCTACTGCATTACTAAATGTGGAACTCAACATCATGCAGCAATGGTAAAAACCAAAAATATAAATTATTTCCAGCAGGACTAGATACGATATTAACCATAAGTCCAACAAAGGCTGTTAAAGTGGTTCACATGAAACCTCCAGCTCAGGATGTGAACAACCTGTGGGATGTTACAAGGTAAAAAAGCATACTAGAGAAGGATCACTCCATGTACCTAGTCTCTGTTATATCCCTTTCCCAAGTATTTTGTCCTGCCCATCACTGGGAACAGAATATTGGGTGACAGACATATGGCAGTTATTACATCTTTACTCAATAAAAAAGTGCTTCTCATGATATAGAAAAACATTTTTTATTCATCTTAAAATTAAAAAAAAAACCCTGTATTTGTAGATGCAGTAGTTTACCTCCTTAATTTACAAAGCAGTAGTCTCCCATAAAACCTTTGTAAAATGCTTTCTGTTTCAGTAAACAAGATGATGGAGTCATTGGTACTGCTTATCCATGGTAGAAAAGTAAATATATAAAGAGTCCCTAATAAAGAGCCAAGAATATGTTCCACAGGTCCTTCAACTTGGCCTGGATAATATGCTACATAGTACAAAACCTACAGAAGACATGCAAAGAACCTGGAAAAATCAGCAAATGCAAGCTTAATTTTCACAACTTCTAATTTCAAAAATTTTCTATCTGTAAAAAATTCATGTTCTCCAAAAGTCAGTATGAAAGAGAAGAAAATTGTCTTGAATATTATTAAGTACATGACATGCCTGTGTTGGAGTATGCACACTATTATCTGATTCAGAATTAGTTTATTCAGAACTTCTACACTTCAGGGAATTGCTACACAACTTGAAATCTAAGTGCAGCTGAAATCAGAAGGGCTCTTTCTTAACATATTCTGCATTTTAAACTTAATTCCAGCAAGATAGATTCCAGCTTTTGGCTTTTAAACATCTTAAAAGATGAGTGGAGTATTAAACTGATGGTAAAAACTGGCAACACATTTAAAAATTAGTTCAACTGTGTAGCATGCAAAAAGATTAATGACAAGAACAAAACTCTGCTGACAGTCAGATGTTCAGTATCACTTAAATGTGTTTAATATCACTAAAACATGCAAGTTCAACCAAAGTGTAGAGGTAAAGTTTAGGTAAATTTTAAAGTTGTGCTGGCAAATATCTCCGTTAAACTTTTCATATCAACCCATGATTTGGTATGAATGTCTCTGCATACATTTTCCAAACAAAAATTATGTGAATTCAAGTCAAAAAGCAACTAAAATGATGAGTTTTCAAATAAAACGTTTCATTCCTAAATGCTGGACTGCTTAGAATGATAGATTCTAAAAGCATGATTTAATTATCTACCTTATTAATTTGTACTTTATTGGCGCTTGAGCAATTCAGTGTTAAACATATGTTAAAGGACTCATTGCTAGTGGAGGTCAGCAAAATTATTCACATTTACAGGTTGAAACCTGAAGCCAGAGGAGCAACTGAACTCTTCTTAATGCCAAATGCATTACTATTAGAGCAGTACATTAGCAATACTTTTACATCTTTTGTCAGGTATACGACCAAAAGAGCTTTTCCTACTTTAAGAATAGCTATAACTCCTGCACCACTGACTGTTTTCATAAAAATTTTTTGCACCTGTCATTATTCTAAGACCACTGATAGGACTACTGGGTAGAGTGGTGTGATGGGTTGACCCTGGGTGGATGCCAGGTGCCCAAAGTCATTCTATCTCCCCCCTCCTTCACTGGACGGGGGAGAGAAAAATATAACAAAGGGCTTGTGGGTCGAGATAAGGACAGGAGAGAGCATTCACCAATCACTGTCATGGGCAAAACA
>JANZLQ010000001.1:25812675-25822856 GCA_026212715.1 Elanus axillaris | reverse complement strand
GTGGGTCCATCTTAGAGCCGGCTGGTATTGGCTCTGTCGGACATGGGGGAAGCTTCCAGCAGCTTCTCACAGAAGCTTACACCCCTGTAACCCCCACTGCTACCAAAACCTTGCCACAGAAACCCAATACAAGTGGGAACTGAAAAAAACCATTACTCCATCTCTTATCTTATTCACTCTGTACAGTTACTCACACTGATGACTAAGCTTTGATATGGCTGGTGAAGTTGCACTAGTGATAAAGACTTAGAAAAAAGGAGTGTAAAGGAAAAGTAAGACCTATGCATCTCATGAGAATCCTTTTTTGGGCTATCTTATTTTTCTTCTGTTGTCTGTGTGTTTATCATTACAATGCTTCCTGGCTGTATTAATCTCCATCAATGTAATTTCTCACCATTTTTAGCACATGTAAATAGTTGTAAACCTCGTATCAATAGCAAAAAAACATTAATTCAGACAGAACCTATGGCAGGCTCTGGGAGATGGAGGAGTAACTCGCTGTACTGTGTTAAAAATGTAAAAATATTTAACAAAACACTGAGCTGGTTTCCCTTGAAATAGAACACAGACTGATCATAAAGCAAGCATGGATTTAGCAGCCTACAGAAGTGAAAAGAGATGAAGAATTTCTGTTTGATCTGACACAGCTATCTTACCAGATCAGGGCTTTCCCTACTTATTATTAAGTCAACAAGGTAACCATGCTGAAAAAAAAGGCAAATTTCGGAATATAAATAAGTAAACACAAAACCAGGAAGTGTTTAGGAGATCTCGGGTTAACTCTTCTGTCCAGTTTTAGGAACCAAGCTTTAACAGTTTGGGCAAATAAGAGTGAGTTCAGAGGTGAACAACAATAAAAAATAGCATAGGTATAGATAAATAAAGTTAGCATAAAGAAAGGGTACAATAATTGTATTTACTAGTCTATAAAATAAAAGAGTTTGGTTAGATATGATGCTATTTTAATATATATATTGGATGCCAATACTAAAAAAAAAAAAAAATCAGTGGTTGTCAATATATAGTTAGGGTGGCAGAAGAAGTAATCAGTTTAACTTGTAAAAACAAAGTTTAGGCTAGAAATTAAGAAACAGTCTCTAATTATGAGAGTTAAACACTAGAGCTGGATACCCAGGGTGATAATGGAATCTTTCTCACTGAAGCTCAAGAACAGAACAGACAAAATTCTATCAGAAATATAGACAGTCCCTTGCGTCTTTTCTACTTCCATTTTTTTAATCTTGATTTTGAAAACAGGCATTTTAATTAGCTGGGGTTGAGATATTCAAATATATCCCATGAAAAGGAAGATAGCAGCAGGTCCCACAGAGAAGCAATGGGGTAGCACATTATAAGCACAAGAACACTCAGCTACTCACAGGAGAATTCTCATGACTGGAAAAATCTAATTTTCATTTCCATTAATAAAGTACAGTCATTTTCTTGTAAAGAGAGAAAGTGTTCTTAAAAATATCCATGCTATCAATCCACCATTCTAGAAACATTTTAGCAACAAATAGCAGCTTGTACTTCACTCATAATGAAAATATTTCTGACTCTCCAGAAACTATCTATGGAAAGCAATAAGTAGATGTGCTTGTTCTATGATCTAAAAAGTGCATTGTTTGATCCAGTCAGGTGCACTGCTGAACACAGATTAGCACACTAGTTTGACCAATTCCACATCACTTTCAAGAGCAGTGGTATTGTTGAAGTATATCTTCACAAAACACTGGTTTTTTTATTTTACAGATTAGAGTAAGAGATGATAGTGAGAAAAAAAAAAACTTGTTTCTAAATTGTTCCAGTGTTTAATTATTCTTTTTACTAAAAAAATGTCCCTCATTTCCAACTCTTTTAGCTCCAACTTCCAGTAATAGGATATTTTTCCATTTTCACCTCCTGCCTTACAAACCTTTTCTGCAGTACATTGCTTCCTCTTGTCCATACCTACAGATCATATTCTAATCACCACATAATCTTGTTGGTAAACTACAAAAGAGTTCTTAATTCTCCAGCAAAAAGGTACATTTGTCACTCTTTTACAAGATCAAAACAGTTTTCAGTGTTTGCTAAAATAACTTCATTGTGAAATCAGCCCGAGTGTCCCTGCTGCGCTCTCAAACAGTTCTATTTTCTGTGCTGCCACAGCTGTTTTCTGTGAAGTAACTTCATTTGACTTACGTTCATGCAATTATTTTTTTTTAATAACTAGTGGTTAGCAAAAGTATCATATATTTGATAGCTTCCAAGATTGATGGGTTCATCAATCAGATTATTTATATGACTTTAAATAAAAGATGAGTAAAAGACAACAAGCCTTTTCTTATTCAAGGCAATAAGGCCTTTCCTATTTCAGGCTACAAAATGGCCTGGGTGAACATGTAAGAAAAAAAACCACAACAGTAAAACAGTATAGGGGACTAGTGATTGATTGTTAGTTCAGAACTATTTTAAGCATCTTTATACTGTTAACCACTTTTCAGGGCAGTATTTGATGCCTAAATGACAACCATTCCAAAAGATATCTGACTATCATTGCAGAACAGGAAAAGCTAGAAATGGAATTCCAACCTGACATTCTGGTTTTCCTCTGATAAAGGAATGACAGTATATCCTCTGAAAATTCCAAACATCTATGTTCAGGGAATTTTTCAAGTCAAACACATAATTACAAATATAGACAGAAAAAGAGGTGCAACATTTCTATTCTAATATAAGAGCTACTTTTATCAAATACCACATGGCAATGTGGCTTTTTTGTTGTTGGGTTTGGGTTTTTTTGTTTTAGAGCTTACTGTACATTAGGATATGAAAAATATTTACTATATTGTGATGGAAAATGACTGGGGGAAATTATGACATTTAGTAAATCATATTTTAACAACATCAACATTCATTTTAGGTTCCAATAGACATGAAAAAAAAATTGCAGTGTGCATGTAACATTTTTAGTCTGGTATAAGATATTAAATAATGTAAGTTTTTATTTCAGGCTACAAAATTTTTCACTAAATGCAGACCATTTGAGGGTGAATGGGATTTCCTCATGACTACATACCTTCCTCAAAAATTTGAAGGAAAGCCTCCATTTGACAGACACACACACACACACACACAAAAAAAGGCAAAACCCCACACCCAACCAACCAACCATGGTTTAAAAGTCTTCTGGTACCCAAATGTAATATAATATACTTCAATTATTTATAGAAGTGGTCCAAGTAATTTATAACATTTAAATTATTTCAGTGAACTTAATGACATTGGCTTGTATTTATACATGCAAAAAGCAGTTTGTTTACCTTTTGTATAGAGCAAAACTTTGGTGAGTCCACACTAATTTTAATAAATTTATTTTAATAAATCTGTAAACTAAGGTGTTCTGCTTTGGGCTTTTGCTTCAGAAAGTGGTAATATAACTCATAAGGCCTGATTCAGCTCTCACTGAGGTCTTCTGGACTAGGGAACTTTCCTTCATGAGGCTGTTGTGCCTATCAGCATTGACACAAAAACTGCAAAAGAGAGGCCACACAATCACACACTCCTTTGCATTGGGTGGTCCTTGGGTCTTAGGTTAGTAAGTCCCTTAGGGCTGCTGCACTATTAAGAATCTTGCCTCTATGTCACAGAGCAGGAATTTTACAAAACAGGAAATATCTCCTGTGGTCCTATTTGTAAGTAAAAGTATTAAATTTTGACAGACAAAATAGAATGTGTTTCAGTCATTAATCTTAAACTTTTAATATCAGCATGATGTGAGCTGTAACTCTAAAATTTTTGCAAACATTTACACTAACTGGTCATAGCTTAAGTTGAATCTGAAGCACTTGCCAAGATATTACTGAGATCACTAAAGTGCTGGATATAGTCAGAATAACATTTTTCCTTTTGTTCATTAAAACAGCCCAGTTTCTGGAATAGAGGGCTATAAAGACCTTTGATTTGATTATTGCACACCAATATCCTGTCTACAAAACCAGCCAACATTACATATCTAGAGAACAAATATGAAATTAGGGAAGCATAAAACAAGCCTTCTCCAGCATCTTTCCAAACTAAGGACTTTTTGAGCCAGAGATTACATTTGATAGCATGTCCCATGGCCCCTGCTAGCTTTATTCCATATGAATTTGCCTAAAACTTTCTTGAAATCCCTTATTCATTATTCTCCACAACATCCTGGGGCAATTCATTCTACATTTCAATAACCCATTACAGAAAACAAATTGTCATTTGTATGTTTTAAGTGTAACACATAGCAGTTGTATATGATCTCTCTAAATTCTTGCATTAGAGGAACATTAGATAATTATTTCCTGTTCACATTCTCCATACCATTCAGTTTCATACTATTCACATGTAAATGACATGGATTTACAGAGTGGCATAATATTTCATGTTTTATTCTCAGTTCTCCTCCTAAGAATTACAAACTTTTCATATATCTTTCCATAGTTGCTGAGCCCTGAGCTGGCATTTTGAAATAAGTATCAAAATTATATCGAATTCACTTTCTTGAGTAATAAATATATTACAGAGGCCATTACTGTGTATGTACAGTTCAGGATTGGATTGGCGATTTTCCCTCTCTGTGTCAATGATTCTTCATTTATCCACAAATTGTCTAACATTCAAATTGTCCAGTATTTGTCAGAAATCCTAACATTGTTTTCTTTGCTCACTTTTAGCAAAAAGAAAACCTGTCAATTACTTCTAGCACACTCTTCTAATTCAGCCTAATGCTGAAAAGCATTCCATCCTGTGGATTTTGTTTCAGTTTGCATGCCAACAAACCTTCACAGAACATGAATTACATATTGTATCTGGTCCTCGCATTAGGAAAACCTCAATCAGTCCCTGTAGCCTCTCTCAAAGTGATATCAGCTTATTATTGCAGTATTAGAATTTAGCTCTATTCCTGAATTCTGATCAGTTATTATAGAGTTTAAAGTCTGCCTGAATCACTGATGCATTATTCATAGAAGTTTAGAAATTATGCTTTTCTAGTTATACAACTAAGTTTTTAATGAAAGACTGTACTTCATAGAGAAACATAAATTTACTTTGCAAAAACACGAGAGATATTCAAAAAAGTGTGAATTGTGTTCTCTGCAAATAGAAGTAAATAATGAATGTAACTAAAGCTAAACAATGCAGTTCTATGAAAAAATGCTGACTTAAGAGATTTTTACAGGAGGAAGCCTAACCTCTCAAATTACAAACTCTTCCTTTTCTGTCAACAGTATCAGTATTTTAAAATTACACACTTCAGGAGTGAGACTGTCACTGGCACAACTGCAAGCAGCTTACCAGTCCTCATTGACGTTTCAAAAGATAGGTATCCGACTGAGGTGGCTCCCTTTGGTGACACAGTACCCTAAGCAACAATACTATGCAGCAGATCCCAGCTGGATGAAGTATTATTCATTCTCCCATTCAATAGACAAGAAAAGAAGTTCTCCACAAACCCTGCCTTCCACTTATTATAGAAGAAGTGCTTACAGTCAGAGTTAAGAAGGTATACACTGCCACCTCACTCTCAAGAAAAACAGGCCACTCCTGGGGTCAAAATTTGAGCTGCAGCAGAGAAGAAAATAAAACAGGAGGAGAAGCATCCCCTGTACAGATGTCCAACAGCAGAGAATTCCCACTTTAGGTAACTAAGCAGTGCTAAAATCTTGCTCAACTGTTGTGCAAATGGTGCGGTCAGAGTAAAACTTCCTCACTGTGAACTTAATTGTGCATGGCATCTTTGCAAATCAGTTAAAACTTGAATGAATTATGTGACTAACGAGGAAGAGCTTTGGGGCTAGAGAGGCTGATTGTTCAAGAGTGTTGCTAAAATTAGCAAAGGTTTACACAATTCTTATGTATCACATGAAAATAATTTTTAATATAACTTCCCCTATCTTTTGAAAGACTTAATAAAGAAGACTACAGAAATTAAGGGGTAGTGGATAACACAATTTCTAATATAGTTTTAAGATATAATCACCTTGTGTAAAAAAAGTGGGTATTTTGTACCAAAAAAAGAAGCTATAAGTTTTACAAGAACTTTATACCTGGTTTTCTGAATTTCATAAATAACTTGTGTCAGTGTGGGAAATTATACTAAACTATGAGGAATATGGAAAACAGACAAACAAGCAGAAATATAACCCATCCAAGTGCCAGGACGAGTATAGAAGACAAAAAGTAGCAGCACAAGTATAACAACAGAACAGGAGAGAAAGATTTCATCTTTCACTTGTCTTCACAAGTCAAACCAACATTGTTTCTGCTCTTCTAAGAGAGTGAAACAGTATTCATGTACCACTCTGAGATCAAAGAGATTAATCCATTAGGAAACCTAACAAATATTTTCTAGCATTAGCAACCTACTGCTTGATATTTTCCACACCAGAAAGTAACATTATGTCTAAATTTTTTAAAAACAATATTAGGTAAGATCACATAAAGACCACTGTATAAGCCAAAGTCTGGAAAGAGAAGAATACAATAGTAAGATAAAGGTTACGTTAGTACCTCCTTACTTCAGTATTATGCATCGGTGTATCCTCAAGTGTTAATATTCCACAAAAATAATAGAGACTAAAGCTACATAAGTGCAACCTAGCCAACCTTTTTTTCAGCAGGAATGGCAAACCTATTCCCCCTGCCTTCTCCGATTGCTCTCAGCCAAGAAATTGTCACAGCATCAAGATAGTTACTAGCATTGGCGAGAGGTGCACATATAAGTGAAGAGAGAGTCTGGAAAAAAAGGAAAGGAAGCGATGGTAAAGAAGATTCCCAAGTATCTTCTTTGGAAGCATTAAAAAAGAATAGAAAACAGCAGTTTATTTTTCCCTGGAAAGGCTTGTCCTGAGGCTTCCCAAGCCTTCTAGCAGACACCATGGGAGTGAAGCATTACTCGCTACAGCAGGAGAAAGAGGAGAGATCACTTAACCAACTTGGACATAAGCAAACCCATAAGACCAGACAGGAGGCATCCAAAAGTGCCAAAGGAGCCAGACAAGGTCCTTGTGAGGCTGCTCCCTATCATCAAAGATCAAGGGAATTGCGGAGCCTGTAGAAGAGGAGGCTCAGGGGAGACCTTAGTGCTTTCTACAGGAATCTAGGTAAAGGACACAGAGATGGAGCTAGACTCTTCTCAGAGGTGCATGCTTATAGGACAAGAGGCAACAGACAAGTAGAAACATGAGAAATTCTGGCATTTTGGGGGGGGAAATGACCAAAAGAAATTCCAATACTTTGAAAAGAATTTTGACCATGAGGCTGGTTAAGTACTGGAAGAGGTTGCCCAAATGGGCTCTGGAATTGCCATCCTAGGGGGTGTTCAGGGCTCAGCTGGACAAGTCTCTGCACACCTTGATCATGTTTGACTACATAACCTCCAGAGGTCCCTTCCAGCTAAAACGGGGGCTCTGAGATTCTAACATACAGCAAAGTACTGCCGCCATGGATAAACTTATACTAGCAGAGCTGTGCTTTGCACTGCAGTAAGTAGGGACTTTTCATTTCCAGTTACTTGAAATCTGAACACTTCACATTGTCTCCAGTAGCAGGATATAGGCAATATAGTTTACCTGCAGAATTCACTACTGCAGGATGCAATTGATTTAATTATGTTATTAAGATTTTTTTAAGTATAAATAATAATGACAACTGCTATTAGTGTAACAAAGGATACAAACAAAAAGACTAGCAATTTTCAGGTTTTAGTCAGACCATAAGCATAACACCAGATGGAACAAAACAAAAATTGTCTTGTTACAATAATACAAAATCCTGGCCAGGTATATCTAATACACAGTACTATCAGAGAAGAAAATCGAATTATTTAACTATTTTCCTACATGTTATATACTGTTTCCACTATTAAGTACTTGAAGAACTATTTTGTGTATTTAATTTTTGAGGATAAGTAACAGACAATACTGCCTATTAGTAATTACTTCTCTGCCTTTCCCTTTATTCATTGCTCCAAAATATAAATGAACAATTATGACAGTATGCAAAAGATAGGCAAAATAGTGAATTTTTTACTACTTACAAATTATTGTTGAAATATATGCATCTATTAAATCCATGGTTTTGCATGCAAAGGTACTACAAAATAGATTCAAAATTTAATATTCAATAACCCAAAGTATAATGATTTATTCAGTCCAAACAAAGGCTAAAAACATTAAAAGGCCAAAGGCTGGAAGAATTATCTGCTTTGTTTTAAAAACACATTTAAAATGAAGAGACCTTAGCAAATTTAATCTGCTACAGCTGACATCATTCCTGGGCATTGATTCAAATTCCAAATTTAATTTCAGCAAAGCTTTAGTAAAAGTAATGCCTTCTGCAGATTCAGACCCATCTGACTGACATCTACTGATGACAGTAAAAAGTAATTTAACCAAATATGGTTTCTGTAAACAGTTCTTAAAATTAAGGATAGATGAAATATATGTTAAACTGACTTGGGAAAACATTCTATTGGATGTTGCTTACTATTAGCATGGTCTATGCCCTTCCAAGAAAGTATCAGCACAGACTTTAGAGTTCTTTTGTATGCATTTTTTTCTCTCAGATAGACACATGCATTGTGTCACAGTTTGACTACTTTTGATATATTGATGTTGTGAAAACGAACTTATTACTGAAGAGAGATGTGTGGCATAGTTAACAATGCACAGAACAGAGAAAAGGAAAATCCAAGGTGGGGAAAACCTCTGCCATGGGCCTACCTCCATGACATTTAGCAAGATTTTAAATTTGTGACAATGGTAAAAAGAAGATTAAAAGTAATTTTATTTATTTTACTTTTTATGGTAGATATCAAAGTGTACTTAGCTCATCTCTGTTATTTACTTTGCAAAATTGGCAGGAAATTGAGTGAGTTGAAGCTTTCTTGGGAAATTTTTAGATTCCAACTTTGCTCAGAAAAATTACCTGAAAGTACACTTGGCAGGGCCTTCTATCAACTCACAAAAGACCACATCGGAATTTGCTGGGGATTGACAGAGCTCTAAGCACATATATTTGCATATGCAAAAAACATTACTTGCATGAAAAAAATTGCATTTGTTCATACAGATTGATATTTAGCTGAATAATTAAATACATAACAGCTCATTGATCCTCATTAGCATGCTTTTGTATAGTTCCTAGGATTTCTATTTGTATCTGAGAGGGTAAATACTTTTCAGTTACAGTGAAACATACACATACTCTATTCTATATTTTTTTTTAAATTACAGCATTTAAAAACAAGCTCATCAAGGTGCCAGGCACATAATATTAAAAAGCTTCTCCGTTCCCTTCTCAGTTCCTCAACTCCTTCCCTCATACAAGCAAGTGTTAAAGAAATAAGTATACACTAAAGTAAAAGTTAAATAAAGATAAAATCTATACCCAGGGGCTTTTTTTGGAAATACTTTCCTACCCATTAGACTAAAAGGCTAGAGAACATGAAAAAACAAAACAAAACAAAAAAAAAAAAACCTTTGCTAACTCACTCAGAACATCAGGTAATTCAATAAGTCCATGGCCTTCAGACTGATCACTGAAAAAAGGTGCTCATCAGTGAAGAATCTACCTCTATACATTTCCTTAATTTTACATTCCTAATCAATAAATATCTTCTAATTAATCTTCTGTTTGTAAGAATATCACAGTTGACTATACACTACAGAATGGTATTTTAGAAAAAAATCTGAAAGATACAATAATAGATACATTCCCTTTGTGGACTACCAATATGCCCAAAAACCTCTGTGTTAACAAAGTTGTTGCACTTCGTTAAAATGAGTATTGAGAAGGCAAACACAGTTATTTACTTGTTTTAATAGAATAAACGTCATCTCTCAACACTGCCCCACACAATTACTAGCAGGTAAAAACAATTCTTCCCACATTACAACCAGTTCCTAAACAAGCTGAGGCTTCTATTTTGATAAATTTTTTATTCCCCATTACCTTTCTTCGGTCTCCATTTGTCACTTCCTAATAAAGAAAAGGGGAGAAATTTTCTTCAGCTGTGACCTCTACCAACAGCAGTACTAATTTGGGTGGGGTTTTTTTGTTTGTCTGGCTTTCTGTGGTTTGGTTTGGGGTTTTTGTTTTTGTTGGGTTTTTTTTTTGTTTTTTTCTTGGTTTTGTTTTTGTTTTTTTTTTACATTGGGAGG
>JANZLQ010000001.1:25768861-25795353 GCA_026212715.1 Elanus axillaris | reverse complement strand
TTATCTCAACCCTCGAGGTTCCGGGTTTCTTTCCTTTTCCCTTTCTGGTTCTCCTCCCCATCCCACCGGAGGGGGGCAGGGGGAGTGAGCGAACGGCTGCGTGGTCCTTTGTTACCGGCTGGGCTGAAACCACGACAACCTCTTAACACTTCCTTGTAAATGCTAGCTAGCAAATAGATCAGTATCAATAAACAGTTTAGATTAAGTTTGAAGGGTACTTTGTGAGATCCATAAGAGGAAATTATTGAATTAAAATTTTGTATCTCCTAATTTATCATTACTATTTTTTGGTCTCTTTTCTAAAAATGCACTTGATAGAACTTTATATTTCTATTAATTGTTTACTGTGAAATCCAGTCAATTATGCCTTGCACAAGAGGTTCAAGACCAGAAGGTGATACCAGATACTAAAACCACAGCTAATTAAAACAAGCTCTGTAAAGATAACACTTCCACTGAGGCTATCATGCAGGTTTTTTTCTTTTAAAATTATAGCTAAGATGTTTAAAAGAGACTAGAGAGAAAAACTATTGGATTTCTTGTGATTTTTCGTCTGCATTTTGAGCACAGTTTCCTTTGGACATACTGGATCTATATGCTGAGCCATTTTTGTAAACTCTTCTCATAGCAGAACATCATGATGCTGTCCATGAGAACCGGGTCTTGCTTTGGTTAATTGATTAGCAGAATCTACACATTCCTTAGTTGTCTGGTTTGTGAGGATATTTTAATATAGGCAAATATAATTTTGAAAATTCACCATAAAAATTATGTCCAATAATTGAGAGACTGAAAGCTATGTAATTCAACCTCTGTGGGTGTATACTTTTATAAGTGAGAGTATTTATGTTTCCCTTGACTTTTCTAGTAATTATATTAACTTAGATTTTTTAAAATTGCATTTTCACCTATTAGACAGAGATTCTACATAAAAAGATTACCTGGTGGAACCCAGAAAATACATAAAGCGATATAAGGAAATGGAAAGTTCTAGTGGATAAAAATCTTTTAGCACTTGTATTTTGTTTTTAAGGTAACCAGACTTACACTGTCACTCATTTCAACTAGGTTAATCTGTAGAGAGTATATTTATTCTTAATTAATAGAACAGATGTTGAAGGTTAGGGTGCTGATATTCTCTGCAATATTATTTTTGTGCACTCGCCTACAACAGCAGGTATGTGCAAGTGAGGTGGAATCTTCATCCCATCTGACTTACTGTTACTGTGTCTGACATGAATATTTAATTCAGTTTTGGGGGAAAACAATATAGGAAAAAGGTACATTCTAGATATAACTACATTGTAGATGTACATTACTTAGAATTTTGTTCTCTCCATCTAGATGCTGCTGTTAACTCAGGAGAACTGTGGTTTGTGAATTTCTATTCTCCTCGATGCTCCCACTGCCACGAGTTAGCACCTACGGTATGTATAACAAGCAAATTAACTCTGAAAGTTCATTGTTTTTAACAACATAAAACTTACTGAAGTGGATTTTTACACTGAAGCTGAAGCCAAAGACAACAATTCAAGTTGCCAGGAATAAAATGTGCTGATTTTTCATTATATCTTTATAGAAAAGTGCCCTTTTTTTTTTTTCTTTTCTTTTTTTTCTTTTTTTCTAGTGGAGGGAGTTTGCCAAGGAGATGGATGGAGTAATACGCATTGGAGCTGTCAACTGTGGAGATAATAGAATGCTTTGTCGAATTAAAGGGATTAACAGTTATCCTAGTCTGTATGTTTTCAAAACTGGAATGGTGAGTGATAAAACTTCAAGTGTTTTTAGAAAGACTGAAATCTGGAAAAGTATTCAATACTTGTTGAATCACAGGTGTTTATATGAAGATCTTGCTTTTAATACATTACTTCCTTTTAATAAATTACTTTTTCTCCTCTTTCATCTTGGTTAAATTAATTTAGAAAGTTAACTTCAAAAATAGATATCTGGTTTATACAGTGAGGTTTTTTTAATCATTTTACCATCCAACATATCACTTCTGGTTTGGGAAGATACTGTCAGCAGTGGTGCTGTATCAAAGCAACAAGTCTACTTGAACAGTTTCTCTTATAGTATTGCAATGGACTTTTCAAATACAAAGAATACTCTGTGGGTTTGAGTCTAAAGGATATGACCATGTACCTAAAGCAACTTGGAAATTCCTTCCACATAAATAGTGGTGCCAGGGGTGGTGTGCAAATTGCACTTGAATGGTTGGGTACATTTTGACAATGATAAGACTTGAGAGTTTGAACGCAGAGATTGTGAATACGCTAAATGGACTGATGCAAGCAATTTTTATTTAAATAGAAATACAATCATTGGGAGTTGGTGTTTCTAAGACTAAGTTATCCTTGTATTGCTGGACTTGGAAATAAATCATGTTACAAAATTTAAATAGAAGTTATATTCCAATATGGGAAGGAGAGAACAGTTAGAGCTAAGGGCGGGAGGGGTGTGTGTCCTGCAGTTGCATAAAATCCGTTATAAAAAACCAGTATGTTTTGGGGTGTTTTTTTTCTTTTTTTAATTCTTTCTTTTTTTTTAAAATTTTATAAGCTTTATTCTTTGTCTTCTATAGCAACCAGTGAAATATTATGGAGACAGGTCAAAAGAGAGCTTAAAGAACTTTGCCATGCAATATGTTACAAGCACAGTCACCGAGTTATGGGCAGGTAATGTTCACATATTTTGCTTGAGGGGGTGTTCTTGCAATTGCTTTTACAGTATAAAATATGGCAGAAACAATGTATACAATGGAATCTGTCAAGTGTTGCTAAGGTTGGGGTTTTTTTGAGATTAAAAATAGTTTACTGTAATTTATTACTATAAATATAAAACCTTGTTTCATAGTCTCATTTAACTAGTCACAAACTGATGCAAATTGTTTCAATCTTAGGCAACTTTGTTAATGCCATTGAAACTTCATTTGCTTCTGGTGTTGGTTGGCTGATCACCTTCTGTGCTGAACGTGGCGGTAGGTGTATTAAATACTTTTCAAATAAGGCAAACAGGAAAAAAAAAAGTACTTTTGTTGATGATGGCATAATCCCTTTTGCTTCTAATAAAAAGTTGTAAAACATCTTAGATCACAACAGTATTTGGACTGTGGGTCATTTAAGCTCCATTTGAGAGGCAGCTTAACAAAAGGGACATTAATAGAAAGATTATGCTATTGTGCTTCTGTAATGTCATGTGAGCCATTAAAAAGGCTCAGGGAAGGGAACTGATAGAAAAAGCCTCTAACTTCAGTTTCCAGCTCAAGCTTAAATGACAGATATTGCATAGGTGCATTCCAGCTTGTCACGACAGTAAAGTAGAAGAAAGGATGTATCTCCCCTTTAAACCACAAAAACTCAAAAATTAGCTGAATATTTTCTCTTAAGTTAGGTTTGGACATAGTAATTGGCTCTTAGCACTGATGTCATGACAGGGTTTAGATTTGCATTATTTTTTGTAGCTGCTTGTCACGGACTTTCTTGGTTGGATATGGTATATGAGAAAGTTGCTTTGGTTAGCTGGTAGAACTAAGTAAATGTGCTACACCTTTGACAAATAAAGATTTCTTGGTCTTACAAAGAGACCTTTGTTCTGTGAACTGAATAACCAGAGCTGCATTCATGGATTTACGTTTGTAAATAGCTTGGTTTCAAGTTGTAGTCCTTGTTAAGTTTTCAATTTTGGTCCAATTGAAATGAGGTCGATGCATGTTCTTATTTCAGAAAAAATCTGCATCAGAAGGTAACTATTCAAAGTCTAGATGAGTAATCAGAGCATGTGATGTATTTATGGTGATGAGTTATTATTTGAATCACAGAAAATTGATATTTCCATTGAAATTTCACTCCAAGACAGTATGTAGATACGCTCTTGGGTGTTTTTTAAACTTTGATTAAGGAGAAATTTTAGAGGTCATTTTTAGTATAGCAAGTAAAAATTAAAATTTTTAAAATGAGAATTCTGTGTTGATGAAGCAAGAGAGTGTTATTCATGTCATTTTTAACTTAGAGTAGACAACCATCAAGTGCTGATTACTAGATGTTACAACTTAGTCACTGAAATACTGAATGAATAGCCAGGAAGCATGCCTTTTGAAGCGGTCACCTTTGTGGGGAGGAAAGGGGTAATTCTAAACAAAAGTAGGTTTAGTGCATTAATAATTTGAAATTTTATGTTTGTAAATAAATAATTTTTATTTTGCAGATTGCTTGAGTTACCAAACACGCCTTAAGCTAGCTGGCATGTTGGTAAGCAGCATTTCGCTTTGAAAGCATTACCTGTTATATTTAAAACAAAATAACAGAAGTGAAAGCATCAAGATGTACCTAAAACTGTCACTGAGTTTAGTGGAAACAAGATTTCACCCATTAACTTTCAGAAGAGTGAAATATTTTTAACTTAGTAGCTATTGGAATAACATTAAATTTTTAAAGAATTTTATAAATTATGTATGAATATTACCTAATGAATTCCAGCGTGCTTTCCTTCCGTTTTCTAAATGTTGTATTTAATTGCTTGTGTTGGGATTTTCAAAAACATTTCTGAACCTGAAATTAAAAAATGCTGTTCTTTGGTTTTGTGTTTGTTTTGTGTGTTGGTTGTTTTTTTTTATTACAGGAAGGTCTTGTTAATGTAGGCTGGATGGACTGTGGCACCCAGGGTGAGCTTTGTGATAATTTAGATATCTCATTTAGTACTACAGCATACTTTCCACCTGGAGCCACCATCATCAATAACAAAGAGAAAGGAGGCGTTTTGGTACGAGTTTTTTCTCAACCATTTTGTATTTAGATAAAATAAGGTGATGACAATAAAAAAAGAATGTATAAATAATTTACAGATTGATTATATACAACAGAAAAGATGCCTTTTTTTTTTTCTTTCTTCTACGTTTGTATGCCTCAGTATGAGTTTATATCCCTCCTGGCTTCTAAGGCAGTGATCCTTGGAGTGGTCCCCTGTATGCTGGGAGAGTGAACAGGAGCATACTGCAATAGCAGCAGCCTGTAGCACTGCCTAGCCACCTCCTCAGGAGCCTTCCTGAGCAGCTGTGGGAATCCAGGGGTGGGATGTGCTCTGTGACAGGCCCAAGAGCTGCCACCCAGCTATCCTGGGCAAACCTAGGAGTCTCTTCTCCCAAGTAACAAGCAATAGGACAAGAGGAAACAGCCTCAAGTTGTGCCAGGGAAGGTGATGTTAGATTAGATGTTAGGAAAAATTTCTTCACCAAAAGGTTTATTAAGCACTGGAACAGGCTTCCCAGGGAAGTGGTTGAGTCACCATCCCTGCAGGTGATGTAGGAGTGCTTAGGGACATGGTTTAGTGGTGGACTTGGCAGTGCTAGGTTTATGGTTGGACTCAATGACCTCAAAGGTCTTTGCAACTGAAATGATTCTATGATTTCCCACGTGCCCCCAGTTTTTTATCCCAGAAAGAATATGCCCCAGGTGTCACAAGTTTGAGAAATGCTACTCTGAATGGAGTACTGACATGTGTCATAGAAGTACTCCCATGATGTCTGTTGGTATGGATTATGTTGTTCAGCTCTTCTGTAATATTGCAACCTCCTCCTACATTTGTATGGTAGTTTTAACTTCCTTAATTGATGGGAGACATTTCATATTTTGAAGCAGGGCTTGTTCCTTTATTGTCACTACTGTATCTGTATCTTTAAAAGGAGGAAATTAAATTGGTAACCTACCTACTTTCAACCTTCTGATGTACCAACTTTGAGTTACTGATGCATATTACTTCATAAGAATTAAAAACTACTGAAACTTAAATATATGTATGGTGCAGTTAAGGAAGGCTGTAAGGCTAGATTGGAAATCTTGTAAACTTGATTGTAAATTTTAGCATGAAATTTGAATTTGAGACTTTCAGCCTCCATTTTGACAAAATGAGTTTAACATTGTAGGAAAATGAGTTAAAAAGCAGTATTCAGAGAGTGATGTTTGTGAGATTATATGAAGTAGATCAAGTAACATGTTAACTGTACTCTTCAGCTGATGGAAAGGAACAAATCAGAAGAAATTATCTGATGCTTTGAGTACTAATCATCAACAATCAGGTTGATGTTTGTAGTTCCTTATAATAAATATAGTTAACTTTCCTTCCTAGTTTCTTAACTCCTTGGATGCCAGAGAAATATATCAGGAGGTAATGCAGCATCTGCCAGACTTTGACATTATCTCTGCAGCATCATTAGAGGTAAATTTTAAAAATGTGTTAAGATTTCTTTAAGTAACATATTTTTTATTGTTACTTTTAACATTTTTCAAATCCTGTTGATGCAACAACCTAGTACTTACTTAGCTGAAAATTACTTTTTTTTTTCTCTGTAGCCAAAATTATTTAACGTTGTCTATGTTTACTTTTGTTGTTCAGCAAAACAAAACAAAGTAAGGGGGAAGGGGTTGTATTTAATAGGAAGATAGAAGACCACTGAAATTGCCATTGCACCTCACTCTGCAACTGTAACTTTCTAGTTATTTTTTAAATCAACTAGATTGTAGAGAATTTTGTTTTAAATGTATTTTGTCAGTGATGTAAGAAAGAAAAAAAAAAAAACCTTTTTAAATCCATGATAAGTTATGTATGAACTGAAATTAGAAGTCATGAAAAAAAGAGGAAACTTCTTTTCACGCTTGTCGTAGCACTTAGAAGCTTGATCTACCAGAGGACATGGAAATAAAAAATATAGAGGGTAGCATGTAGCCAGCTTGTTTTCAGATTTTTTCCTCTTCCCGCTTCTGCTGCAGTAAAAGGAAGTTTAGTGGAAGGATTACATGAAAGAATTTCTTGAGTGGAGGAGGTCACTCATAGATCAGATGAAAAATTGGGCTTTTGCCTTTATAAAGCGTAAAAGAATTTACAAATTGGTATAAGTTTGGAATGATTTTTTTTTTGTCTGTGTTTTGGGGATTTTTTTCCCTTTGTTTAAAGGACCGCCTGGCTCATCACCGATGGCTGCTTTTCTTCCAGTTTGGGGAGAGTGATAAATCAAATGTACAGGAATTTAAGAAACTTAAATTTTTACTTAAAGATGAACATATTCAGGTAAGACTGCTCAGTCACCTAGAGTTAAATACCATTTACCTTCAGAGAACAAGTCAATATGTTTTTCATTATTACCTGTTACTACCACCTGCCACCTCTGGTACTGAAAGAGACATACTATCATATGGTAGATCTGTAGTAAAGTTTTTAATTTAAAGCAAGCAATGAAGTTTCCCATACAGTTTGAATAATTTAAAAGTAGTGAGGAAAGATTATCTTTTAAATCTACTCTTCCATGGGAAATGTTGCTGCAGATCCCATTCAGTTAACAGTTAAAAGTTAACACTTCAACATCAAATTGATGTATGTGAAACTATTTTCGTTATTCAGAATATGCTGTAATTGTGTTGAAAATTTTCTTAATAAAAAGAAACCAAATTTAAACTTTGTCCTAAAGACATATGGATTGTGTTATTTTACACAGTATGTTAAAAAATGTTGCATTGACAAGAAGAATTTTAATGTCATGTTTATTTTAGGTGTCTTTTTTTCTTCCCTGCTATTTTATTTGGAGGGAAAAAAAAAGAGGATTCTTTAAGGTTTTATTTCCCATTTTGGCCTTTAAATTAAAAATTAGCAAGCAACCTAATATAGCTGTGCTAGTAGTTTTCCTCCTGATGTTCACTCGAACATCATAGTTTATCTTAAGACCTCTGTTGTTTATAAAAAGGTTACCACTTTTCCGTATTTTTACCTTCTTTTCCTAACTGAAAGGCAGTAAGCCTTTCAAAATATGTTAATCTATATAAATTAGGATGCCTTAATTAAAATGCCACTGTCTTTTAAATAGGTTGGCAAGTTTGACTGTCTTTCCTCACCAAGCATCTGCAACAAACTATATGTCTATCAGCCTTGTTTAGCAGTCTTCAAAGGAAAAGGAACTGGAGATTATGAAATTCATCATGGTAAGGGAAACTTTGGCAAGTTTAAATCATTACATAATCACTTTGAGATGACACTATCTTTGGCAAATTGCATTTGTTTTCCCAAAGAAGAGTTTTGTAGTTGTAATATTTGCTGGTTTTCCTCTGACCTTACTGTAGCCTTGCACAAACTTGTAATTTCCTTTGTTTTTTTTTCTTTATTTCCTGGGTAAGCAGTCATCAGGTGCCAGGAGATGTATTTTGTCTTTACTATCCTGTCTATTGCAATGTCATTTACATATTTACATACAAATGAAATCTCTGAAGCTGATCAGGACAACTTCTGCTTTGGGTAGGATAACTAAAGAATGCTGTAAGGCACACCCTTCATAGAGGTTTAACATGCTAATTATACAGTGCTGCCAACTTGAGAAACTTGGATTTGATTTCGTGTGGCACTGCACTAAAACTAATTCCATGTTTTGTTGACTTCCATCCAAGAAAATCTATATTGAGACTTTTACCACTTACTTTCATTTCCAAAGTAGCAGTTTCCTTCCAGAAAAGGTTGAAACTATGTTAGTGTGCTAATGGAAGGATTCAAATATGAAGAATGGAGCCTGAAGCAAGACTGTAGCTTCCAGCAATAGGTGCAGCTTCATCCAGAATGCAGTACAAGGCGATTATGCAAGATGAAGTTCTCATTTTTCAGCTTCTGAAGTATTAGAAACAGCTTGCTAGAATTAAGTCAGAACCTCAGTACTGTAATAAAGAAGCAAGGAGAAAAGTTTTTGACCACTTACAAAAGATTAGTTTTATCTAAGGGGGAAAGATGATACCATACATCTAATGATTGCTGCTGGGAAAAGCCTTATATACTCCTTGCAATTTCTACTCCTGCAGAGAAGCTAAGAAAGGGTTATATGCATACGACATTTTTAGATCTTTTTATAATGGTGCATATTACAAGTAGTGTAAGAGAAATACATTGGACTACAGTACATACATTCCTTTCTGAATGGTTTGGTTTACTATTTACAAAATAGATGGCATCTGGAATGTTTGCGAACAGTCATCTCACTCCATTATATTTATAACAATATAATACTTGAAAGAATCAGGCTTTTTTGTATACTGTGTTGAAGGGCTTCAACAGTTTAAAATCTAAGAACGGTAATAAATCTTAATAAGTAATTGTGCAGTGACTTCAGATTTAATTACCCTGAAGTTCTTAGTCTCAGTTCAAGACACAAACTCGTTCCTGCTGACAAATATGTACATGAAGGGTATGAAGAGACTTGATCTTTGCCCACTAGAGCTGTGTCAGCAGGAACTTCAGTTACACCTAAAAAGCTGTGATTTATTGATATAATTTCTTTTGCTTTAAGTCTTTACTGTGTCAATACCTTTGCCAAGGCAAGTTATCTAGAATAGTAACTTTTTAATTCCAACAAACACAAGTAAGATGGTAAAACAGCCAACAGTCCAGTCACAAAAAACAGTCTTTTTTTTTATAAAAAACATGTTTTGTCTTGGATAAAACATTTAGTTGGCTAATATTGGGTAAATATCCAGTTTAATATTTAGCCAAATATCAACTATCACCTAGAATATGTCTTACCTATGTAGGTTTGGACAGTTTAACATGGTCTTCCTGAGAAAAAGCAGGCCAGTACCTCTTTAATTTATTTAATCAGGCCATGTTTAGAGATCAGTCAAGGGAACTGAAGGACTCCTGTCGCTGTCACTGAGTTTTTTTAATGAGATCTCTCGTAGGGAAAAATAAAAGTTTCCTTTCTACATTGTTCTTTGAAGGAAAGAAGATCTTGTATGACATTGTTGCATTTGCCAAAGAAAGTGTCAACTCTCATGTTATCACACTGGGACCTCAGAATTTTCCTGACAAAGAGAAGGAACCATGGCTTGTGGATTTCTTTGCACCGGTAAATATTTAATATCTACATTTCCCTTCTTCTAAAATCTGTTATGTAACTATGTAACAAAATACTAGCAGTACCTTGAAAGCATCCTTCAGCATCATGAGATGGTACTGTAAGTTCCCATTTCTTGGCAGCACTAGTTCCTAGATTGTGTGGGTTTTGTATTGAGTGGAGTCTGTTGTCAAAGCAGCGTATCATTAATCTCAAACAGCTTACATTCTCCTGAGAGCCAACTGCTGGGAAAGCAGTTGCACTTACTTGCATTATTTTTTTTTCTAGTGGTGTCCTCCTTGTCGAGCTTTGTTACCAGAGCTGAGAAAAGCATCAAAACATCTTTATGGTCAGCTTAAATTTGGAACACTAGACTGTACTGTCCATGAAGGGCTTTGTAACATGGTAAGCTGCAGAAACTAAAAATAAAATTTAAAAAAACCAATCCTTTCAAATAATATTATTTTCTACTAGGGAGGAGGGCAGACAATGCTTGTTCTTTAATATTACTTTCTTAAAGGGTAGTAAACTGAAAATGACACATGTATCAATTTTTTTCAAAGGAGCAAGCTATGTAACCACTATAGATAATATATTAACGCAAAATACAGGTCACATTTTTCTCTGATTTCATAGTGTTAGTGGAATAATCTGGAAGTATCAGAATTTAATAATCCCTGGTGGTTTTAAGAGAAAAAAAGAATTAAAGCAGACCCAGAAAGTTTTTTCTAGTGTGTATGTAAATACATACATACATTCTTTTTGTCCTTTACCTAGGAGGATAAAATACAGTAAAACATTTAAAAATACAAGTTTTATATTGATATAACACTTTTTGAAGATGTCTGCAAAAACACTTCTAATTCAATTCACCCTAACTGTGCTTTTTGTTTTGTAGCACTGAAGAAGTGCAGGATCTATTTCAAATTAAAAGAAAGTTTATTACTTACCAGTTTACGCTTATTTGAAAAGACAGTAATGGCATGATTTTTTTTTTAATTTTGACCAATTTTGCATGTTTAAATCTGCTTTAACTTTTGCTTCAATGAATTTATCATGGTAGAAATTATTGACATTACTTTTCCTGAATTCCAGAAAATACTACATTTTGACAGCTTTCCTGTACCTGCACATTTTGTTTTTCAGAAGAGCTTTTTATGTTAGAATGTTTGTAGTTATCTTTAAAATGTGAATGTCTTAAAAAACATGAAAAATGAGAAAAAAAGTACAAGCTTTTTATAGTTTTATGTAGATGTGTTTACACACTGAAGAATTCAAGTCATGGAAGCATCTGTGTTCAATAGTAAACAATACAGTTATTCATACAGTAGAAGCATTTCCACCTGGAAACTGGGAATAGCTTTAAAGTTAAGGCTTAGAAGGCCCGTGGATTAATTCCTGTATTTGTGGAGCATGACAAAAGAACTACTGGCTGGTTTTTAAATTCAGAACGAACTACGCCATCTCTGAATACAATTGGCGTCTTTTCTGTACTGATTTTTAATGGTTTCAAACTCCCATCTGCATGTAAGTCTGAGCAGTTGTAGCGTACAAACTGGATAGATTAGCAGCTGTGAGCCACCAATGCCAACAGAAGTTGAAGGGAAGTACAAGAAACCTAATAATTCCTTGCAATTTCTTATTGTCTGTTTTATTAGCATAACATTAGAGCTTATCCAACCACAGTTGTGTTCAATCAGTCTGATGTTCATGAATATGAAGGACATCACTCCGCTGAGCAGATCTTGGAGTTTATAGAGGTATGTAAATCATATTCCTTGTTGCAGTCACGCTCTGTAGGCAGCTCATCCACAAACATGTCTTTACTTGGAAGATTCTAAGATTTTTTTATTTATTCTTTTTTTTTATTAATTAGACTAGTAAGATAAAGAGTGAAAAAAACCTTGAGCAAGAAAAGTGATCCCAAGTCATTCTGGGACTTGACACCTAATGGATTAATTTCCTTACTCTGTCAAGTAATTTCTTTGAGATCAGTAGCAAATAACTTAAGATCCCTTCCAACTGCAGAGCAATTATAATGATTTCTATCTCAGAGAGAGGATAAAGGAATTGCAAGTATGAAGTGATGTAATATTAAGGTGAAAACGCCTCATGTACATGCCTTGACATAGGAGGAGGTTCATATTTTTGTCAGTTAGCTTGCTGCCCTCCACGCTTCTCAGCTGTTTCTTGAATTTTCTAAACTTGCAGAACTGCAAATCATTGGTACTCATCATTGTTGCTGCCAGAGTTCTGGCACCCATCTTTCCTCCAGCATTCAGGTTATCACTGCTAGATTCACAGGCTATAGAGACTGTTCATTCTCACTAGGTAGCCCAGAAAACAGCAAGTGTAAGAGCACACAGGCAGGAACAGGTGGAGATCGGTCTTTTTCAGTTGATATTCAGAGGGCCCTAATGCACCATATGTATTCTGCATCCCAGCCTAAATAGCACAGCCGAGTGTCATAATGCCTGTTCTTGCCAGGTAAGCTGCATTTCTTGCCTTTGCCTCCCTGTATGGAGAAGAGACAGAAAACCTCCCTTTTGCAGCCTAGCTGTATTTTTTTTTGATAGCTTTTCTCAGCAAATGAGGTGCATGATTGTTACGTTGAAAGGATGACTTTTGATGCTTCCATGCCTCTGTGGTGTGGAGTCTTCCCTGCCACAGCAGCAAGCAAATTTCACTAAAAGGGATATTCATAGAGTTTGGTAGTCTGTTTGTATGTGATGGCACTAGATATGGGATAACTTCCTGTTGCAGAGTATGTGTCTATAAACTGTCTTTGTTTTAGGATCTTAGGAATCCATCAGTGCTCTCCCTAACACCAGAGACATTTGTTGAACTAGTTCAGAGAAGAAAACGAGAGGAAATCTGGATGGTTGACTTCTATGCTCCGTGGTGTGGACCTTGTCAGGCTTTAATGCCAGAATGGAAAAAAATGGCCAGGGTAAATGACACTTAAACGTTTTTCTGCTTTTGTATCCTCTTCTGTGGAATTACTGAGATGGTACAACTGCTATCTTAGAGATTTGTCAACTGAGAAAGTCTAGTGATTAATACTGGGGATAAAACAGGGAATTCCTACCTGGCAGTTTTATATTGTTTCAAATGCAAATTTTTTCTCTTTTTTAAAAGGTTCAGTACATTGATACTGTAATACAGTTTTTCCTGTTGATACAAGTGTGTTTTCTAAGATCTAAGAAACATTAGAGTAACTAACTTCCCTTGACGCTTAGTGCTTTATATAGAAAACAGCTCTGCATTTGTTTAAAACAGAATATGAAAAAAACTTATCCATAAATTGGCTAAGAATTGGTTGAAATAATTTGTCACTTTATTCTCAGTATTCTTTATGATCATTAGTCATCTTTAAGATAGCACTTAGAGATTTCACCTAGGTCTGACTTGCTTAAGATTAAATTCCTTTAATCTGAAATTAATCTTATTTCCTATATTAGGAAGACTTTTTTTCTGAGATCTTGTTTTCTTCACTGAAAGTGAATAAATGTTAAATACCATACATTTTAAGGCTGATTAATTCAGCTAACTGACACACATACCTCAATATGGAATTGCTGGGATTGGGGAGGGTGTTTTTGTTTTGCAAGGTCATTACAGCATTCTCTCATTTGCAAAGGCAATATTACTTTACTGATAACTATCTGGGTTTTCCTGGACACATTTGCAGGAATTTGAACTAGAAACTTTGGGCAAAAAAAAAAGTAGGGCTTTGGAAACAAGTCCATGACTTTCAGACATTTAGAACTCACCTAGACTAGGAGTTCTAGCCGGGTGTCTATATTATGGTCAAATGCCTTTGAAGTATTAGTAGCTCTATCATACAAGTTCAGTAAGCATCAGCTTCCCTTGCCCATGCCAGGTGGCTTGGGCCTTTGCAACAAAGACAGTGTGTTCAAGACAGAGGCCAACTGTGCAACCGATAGCACATCTGCACTGCACCAGGATCTGTCGTAATTACTGATCCTATGGTATGAAACATGGTAATAGGGTAGTCCTTACAGTAAATAATCACACTCATGTACCTTTGAGGCAAGGTAGGTGCCTCAGGAACTATGTGCATGCAGCTTATACTAAAATATATGTGCATGATTGGAATGCACCTAGGTGGCTGGCTCTCACTAGCTACCAGTGACCCATTTACAGGAAAGAAGAAAGCCTTGTGATAATCTTTGTTTTGTTGGGCTTTTTTTTCCAACTAAGCGATTAAGACTTAAATTCTGAAGTATTACTAAAATTGTAGTAGTGTTGAATAGCATATTTGATTGTAGGTTTTCTTCTTTTTTCAGATGTTAAATGGCTTAATCAGTGTAGGCAGTGTGGATTGTCAAAAATATTATTCTTTCTGTCACCAAGAAAGTGTTCGGGGATATCCTGAAATAAGACTCTTCCCTCAAAAATCTAACACAGCTCATCATTATTAGTAAGTAGTTTACTTCATTTGGGGAAATGTTAGATGATGTGGAACAAGATGAATATAGATCTTCTGTTCTCTAGAAAAGGTTCATCACAGCTATTAAAATAGGCCGTTATGATATTACTGTCCTAGATGTTATTGACTTTGTTACTTTAAACAAGTGTCATTTTATTTTCCCATTTCATCTCAGTAATTTAAACTGGACCTGTCTCAGAAATCTTAATTTTTACTTCTTGTTCTTTATTGAATTTACTTTATTTAACAGGCAATTGAAGTTAGAAAACTGTAAAGTAGATTTACATTATGCAATACAAAAATACTACTCGGCCTAACTGACTGCAGCTCTACCTTTAGAGAGCAAAGTGATGTAGCCATCTGATCAACTTCCCTGCCAACAGCTTGTTAGCACCATTGCAAAAATTGTCAATCGTGTATCTAATCATACCATTCATTGTATCATTAGTGTGGAAACATTAATCATTAACAACAATAAAAAAAATTCTATGGGAAATAAAATCTGGCCAAAACCAAACAGCCTGTCCCCTCCATTTCACAGTATTGTGTGAAGATCCAGGAATTTCAGGAAGCACATGCATATTTAAAGATAGATAACCATCTGAAATAGCAATATATTTCTTTATTATTTTACAAATTGGAAGGTTCTATGAAATGCTGGCAGATAATAAATTGTAATGCCTCTTCATCATAGGGCATAATAGCAGACTTCAGTAGCTTTCATTATTGGACTGCTTGGCTTTATTCAGTTCTTCTAGATAAAAGTTTCTCTTAAAAATCAGGAGGTTTTTTTTCTTGTTGAAAACAACTAAGTTGGTGAATATGACAGTTAAAAGTGCCAAATTCCTAATCATGAGTTAGCTGCTTCCTGCAAAAATATGGAAATTTGTCTTTTAAAATAAAGATCACCAAAAACTATCAAGTCAGATTTTGACCAGGTAACTATTGAAAAATACTTTATAACAAAGTTGTATGTTAATGGATATGTATCCTGAATCTTTTTTCTAACCTGTCACTAGAATTTCAAAATTAAGCAATGCCCTGAAAGTCCAAATAATAAATCCTTGTCCATGTAACCAGTTTGCCTGGCTTTTCTCCTGTCAAAGTGAGGGAATGTATATAAATAATAATTGTTTTAGTGTAATGAATGAACATCAATTAGAAAATATATTAAGGTATTTCAATGTAATTCTCATGTTTCTTAGAGGTTGCAATTTTATCTGGTCTTATTACCAAAGATCCTTCATTCAAAATAGTTCTAGCTATCAAAGCTTATGTGCTCCAAATCAAGTTTCTTACTCTCTTGACATATAATTTTCTTCTCTTCATCTTCTAGTCCTTAATTCTGTATCTTTGAATTGTATTAACAGAAGAGATTTGAAACTAAGGTAGAAATATATCCTAAAACATATGCATTTAAGTTCATTATTTCATCATCTCCACTCTACAGAGTGGTTTTTTTCAAATGTAATTCAAACTACTGTGCAACTGGATTTCTGTTTACTTTTTAATCTTCTTATAGTAGCTACAATGGATGGCACAGAGATTCATATTCACTGAGAGGCTGGGCACTGGGGTAAGTTTCCTTGCTAGGAGAAATAAATATTTAAATGCTATGTAAATCAAGAATTAGAAACACTCAGGTTTATTGCTTAATTTAAGATGTTAAAGTTTCCACATCTTTTAACTTAAGCTTTTAAAATGTGGAGAAATAGCATACTCCTTGCTGTCCACCCATTTTCTGAAGACCATATTATTATTTTGTCTACCACTTTAAAAAGGGATTCTCTTATAGTACAAAGTCTAAAGTAGAGATTTCCAGACTACTAATATTCTTAGTTCCAGAAATTTTTCTTATGCTTAAATGAAATTTGGATATGTTTAAAGTTTTGAATGGATTATGACTGTTATTCTTCCTTTCTACAGATATTTACCACAAGTGTCTATAGACCTGACTCCTCAGAGTTTCACAGAAAAAGTTCTGAATGGAAAAGATCACTGGGTCATTGATTTTTATGCTCCTTGGTGTGGACCTTGCCAAAATTTTGCTCCTGAATTTGAGATCCTTGCAAGGGTAGGTTTTTAACTGTATTAGCAGATTGTTGTACTTGTAATGGTTAAAATGTAATTCATCAGCGCTTTATTTCTTAGCAATCATCCAAAACTCACATACCCTCAATGAGCCTTCTCAGTGAAAGTCCACAGTTTTAGGTCCCACTTGCCAGTGGGTATTGTCTCTTGCACAGACACACACACAGACCCTCTTCTGAGGCAGATTTCAGCTTATGATGGGCTGACGTTTGGAACTGTGATGTGCTTGCCCTGATTTCAATAGAAGTGCTCCACTGAAGATGTAGTGACTTCTGATACAAGGTTAACAGAAGCAAGCAACTACTCTGAGATACTTAGAAGTTTTGAGCAACACTTTTCACTTAACTTTGAGCTGCACTGCTGGTTTATTCAAGTTATTTGCTTACAGTCACCCATGGGAAGTTGAAGTTTGTTTCTAATAAACATTTCTTTATAGATTGTTAAAGGAAAAGTAAAAGCTGGAAAAGTAGACTGTCAGGCATATGCTCAGACCTGCCAAACTGCTGATATCAGAGCCTACCCTACTGTTAAGTTTTACCCCTACCAAGGAACAAAGGTAAAGTGTCTCCTTTGTGTACACTGGTCAGTGGGTACTGTTAGTAGATGTATTTCATTTCACATTAAGGCTTAAGAGACTACTGCTGTAATGTATTAAAGTGCATTATTTAGATATTCTGGAGATACAGTAATAAACAATTTCAGTAATACTTAAAATAGGACAATGATACAGTAATAATGTGTTATTGAAAAATAATGAATTGTAAATTATTAGAATGGTAACTAAAATGTGGGCTTAACCAGAGCCAGGGTTTAATTTTGCAGGGGTCTCATGTGACAAAGTGTTTTTCAACCTTCACCGATTCTACAACCAGCTACCAAAAGTAGGCAAAGTCTTTCTCTAAATGAAATGTGGACAACTTCATGTTGGCTAAGGAGAAATATGCATTTAATGTAATCATAGCATTTCATTATAATTTGGACAGTGTATTTTAAGACAGAAGATCAATAAAAAAAGATCTAGTTGTGTTCTGTCTGAAAAACAACCCTTATCAAACCATATTAATTATCAATGTGACTCTCTGAGATCAGTACTTCCTACTAAGAGTAGCAGTAATAAATTAAAAAATTGAAAGTATCTAGATCGTTCTAGGAAATTGCCTTTATTCTTGTAAAACTATTAAATTTCAAGAATATTACAGTCATCTTTTTAAATGTATTAATGTTGAAGAGAAACTACTCAATGCATTCTGATAGTTAAGCCAATTCTTTTAATTATACTTTTCTTAACTGAATCTCTCATAGTTCTACATTAAATACTTAGCTGAATAAATGTGAGAAGATAACTATTTCAGGTTTCTTTAAGGATCAAGACAAGATTTGTGTAGTCCAAGACTTGTGTAGTTTTGAAAACTAGTAGCTAAGAGTGGTTCTTACTGTAAAGACAATTAGCATTGTTTAAACAGACAAAAATATATCTATGAATCATAAATCAACCTACCAGAGCCATTGTCCTTCTCCCTGCATTTCCCTTGAACTTTATCTGAAAGTAAGCAGATTTTCTGTTCAGTGTAGAGCATGGGTAATACATTACACAATTTTTTATTTTTTTTTTTTAAGAAAAACGTTGTTGGGGAGTACATAGACAGCAGAGATGCAAAAGGTATTGCTGACCTTTTGAATGAAAAGTTAGAAGCAATTCAAAATAAAGGAAAAAGAAAAAAATCTAGAAATAAGGTAAGAATACTTACTGTGGGGCCTTCTGCAGAAGACCTAAATTATTGTAAAGAACAGCCATTTAAAATGATGGTAGTACTTGCTCTTTTGTCCATGAAGTATTAAGTCCTGTATCTTCAAATAGTACCAGGTACATCTTACTCCCAGTCTTGTTTTGGTTACTATTATTTATTCAAACTTGGTTCTCCATGTCCACAGATGCAGCAGAGAATACTGCAGTCGCAATGTCAGTTATGGCAAGACTTAGCAGAATTCATAGATACCGATGGGACGCCCATGTCCATGGGACAGCTGTATTAAATGGTTGAGATGCACTGTATCCTTAAGTGTAATCCTTAGACTAGATTTAGCAAGCTGGCACCAAATTACAGAGGCTTATTAGTGCAAGATTGGGATTGACATTTTAACTCTGAAAGAAGATGCTAATCTACAGCTGTTAAGAAGTATCCTGAACTCTATTCAACAAACATTTGTCCAGTTGAAATTTAAAATCACAGGAAAAAAGCCAAAACAAATAATCTTAATTTTTAGCTGTACTTTCAGAGTAACTTAATTGTTTATTTTCTTGTCACCAGGATGAACTCTAAGTGATACTGGAGATAAACACAATTAAAAATATTCTGAAGCTGTGAATACAGAAGACACCATGAGGAGAATACAAGGCTGATTACATTCATGACAGGACAAAAGAGATGAAAACTAGTTTCAGTTCATGGGCATATGCAACTGTATGAATTCTGTTAAACTGTGGGGAGATGAAAGCATTTTGGTTTTGGTGGAAGCTTTCAATGTTTCTGCAAATGAATTCTGCATGTCCCTTTTCTGATATACCAACTACCTTTTTCATAGTCAAACATTGGAGTTGACCAGAAATGTGGACTTCTATGACTTTTGCCTACCCATTTACTGGCTCCTTATATTTTTGCATCTCTTTTCAAACACTTTTTGAATGTGGCACTCAGCCTATGGCTGAATATGCACTCAAACCACTCTGCAATGCAGAAACACAATGAGGCTTTGTCTATTTGAAAGACAAACAGTTTTACCTGACAATTATTCATTCTGCTTTGGGGCTACATTATTGTCTAGTCAATCGTTAAGAAAAAAAATGAAGAACTGGTGGCAGGATAAGTTTCTTGAATCTTGCTCCTGCCCTTGTGTGGATTACTATATTGTGGCACTGGCCATAGTGCCCAGATGAACAGAACTTTGAAGAGCTTCTTTAGTTGTTTTGTTTGGGTTTTGTCTTTTTTTTTTCTTTTTTAAATAAGAAAAAAAAATCAAGGACTTCAAACTCAGTGTTTCATTGACTTTCAAAATTTAAGTTATGCCATAGAAGCATCTGCTTAAGTTATTAGGTCATAACTTTATTATTGTCTCTTTAAATACGAATGTATTCTGTGGACATACTTAACCTCTTTTGGTATTACCACTCTTCCTTTCTCTGCAGACATTTTGGGTGTTTTGTTTGGGTTTTTTATATAATCTTTAGGCAAGCAGGATAGCAAGTGCCTTTTTTTAATTTAATAATGAACACTGTACATTGCAATGTCTCCTCATACATCCTAATAGAATTTCCACTCAATGGTAAAATTTTTCATAGCTTCACTAGACAAAAAAAGTTACAGAAGACAACAATGTCTGCTGCATTTAGGAGTTCAACACTGAAACATTTCATGTTTTCAATAAAATGCTGCTGAGAACTTGTCAGATCAACTTTTTTCCCTGCTCTCCATGTATTTAGATTTGGCATGACTAGTGACTGTAGCAGAATTATTATAAAATTTGTAAATAGGTTATCTACAAGTAATTTATTTTATAAAGAAGGCAGCAAGAAATAAAAGGAAGATATTCTAGTAACTTTGAGATTATTCAAATATTTCTTCCCCTATGTTTAGGGTTGCCTCTATTGCTTTGTGGTTTTGCGATATATTAATCTGAGAAAGAAGAAAATGTATTGCATCTATCTTTTAATAAAACAGACTTTCCCAAAGCAAACTTCAAACTCAATCCCAGTAAAAAAAAAAAAAAAGAAAATTTTGGTATTTTGTGACTTTAATACAAACTCTGTTTTGGTCAGTTTTTGCATGTATTTTTAACTTCAGTTCGCACCTCCTACCTTCTTCCTGGAGAATGAGGTCATGGTTACATGCTCAAGGATCCCACTGTTAAAAATCTAATCCAAAATAACTAACAGTAGGTATTTGTACAGTTTATTCTTTATTCCTGTTAATGTACAGTTTCTGTCTTATTTCTGCTAGCAGGAACAGACTAGTAGTACAGAAAAAAAAGTGCTTCACAGTAGTCTCCTCTCTAAGATGATGGTAACAGAAGAATTTTCTGGCTTTACTATGGCTCTATTCATACTTCAGCTTTTTGTAAAGTTACTTTATCACGTCCTTCTGGTTTAGTCAATTGAAGCACATAGATAACTACTATGAAAAGACAACACTACTACCCTCATCAAAATATCCCATACACTGACTTGTCAGGGCTGCTGGTTTTGAAACTCATTTAGGCTGTGACAAACATGATTTAGTGTAAATATCAATAAAGTTCATTTTTAAGATTTAATTCTGTATCATGATACTCTCTTTGCATCCAATTTTTTAAATTTCTAAGCTAAAAACCAAATGGATGTGTATGGATAAAAAATTAGGTGCAGAACAGAAAGACAGCATACTGTAGATGATACAGGTTTCTATGAAGTTTCTCCAAGTTTCCATGGGGGTTTTTTTGCCAGCTGCCCTTTCTGGCAGTTTTCAATAAGCAGAGAAACACAGCAAGTATTAAAGTCTTGTCTTTATTCCTAGCCATATAAATAAATAAAACCTTTTATGCATAGCTGTATCTCCAACATTCTCTAAGGACAAATTCACGTAATTACATGATCCAATTTTTACTAATCAAAGGTTTAAACTGGTTATTCCCAGATGCTTCTGGAGCAGCACTATTTTTTTTTTAAGTAAGAACATCTGAAGTAGCCAGCTCCCAGTTTTCTCCTGTAGAATCATGGAGGTGTCAGCATTGCCTCATTCTTCAGAAATCAGATTATAAAACAAATGAACCCCACCACCAAACCACAAAGGCCACCCAGAATAATCAAAAATCTCTAAATGCAATGAAGAATTGTACTGGTCAACAAATACTTTGGAATATACTCCCCCACCGCCAAACAGTTCAAAACAAGTTATAGTCATATTTAAGTAACTGTTTTATACTTAAAGTTCATTTCATATTTTAAAATAAAAACCTTCATATTCACATATTCAAGCAATAAACCAAGTGGAAGATGAATCCAAAAGAGTACACAAATGAATGCTCTGATTGTAAATAATGTTCCACCTTTCCTTAGTCCCACTCTCTTCTCCTGAGAGTAAATTTCAATTTTACTGTCATTGTATGACCAAGACTGTTCCACTTCTCCCTGTATCTACCTGTAGATAGTGATTATTTACCTTTATTCTTCACTCCTTTCCTAGCACCACTCTCTAGTGTGACTGTTCCACTGGGTGGACAAGTGTGATAGATAACCTGTGGGTTTTGACTGAATGCCACAAAACCTCTCCAAGTCAAAGCAGGGCACAAGCACTCTCTAGGGCCTCTGTTGCTTAGAGCTTTCCAGGGTATTAAGTAAACATTGGCAGCCTTGCCAAATTTCTCAAATTACAAACAGCAGACCATGAGGCTGGCCTTGTACCTTTTCTTTCTGGTACTGCACATGCACAAAGAAAGGGCAACACATAATAAAACACAAAATACATGTATGCTGTACAATATGTGGCATAGTACATACGGAAGCCCAATGGCTCTTAAATTTATCTTTTGCATCCCATTTTGCTTTAATTAAAAGAAGGACTTCTATGGCTGTTCAGTGTCAATGAGCTGATTAGATATCATGCCTTATTCTAAACCAACAAACTTCCCAAGGTGCATTTGGCTCCTTTAGCTTCTACTGCTGCTAAAAAGCATAAAAATAGAATAGAGAAAATATAGCACAAGTTTCAAGCAACATACTGATTTTATATGGTCTGCAGTTGGAAAGATCATGTTTTGATTAAACTTGGCAAGTTTGATTTTTTCCATTCATGGGCATGCTTCAGGTTTAATTAGTTGTAGAAATTCCATACATTTTTATCAGTCTATAAAAAGACTTAAAATGCTTTAATATTAAAAGTTTTCAACAGGAATGCACAAAAAACTTGTTTACTGAAACTCTGCATCTGAAAACAGTGACTCCACATCCAAATACTTTCAGCCTTGGTCTTCTCTCTATGCTAGAATTCATTACTAATTTTTTCTTCCATCTATATGTAAGCCACCACACTTTGAATAATAAACAGCTAAAGGTAAATTATGGACATGATATTACATACTTAGCCCCAACATTAAAACAGAATCATCCTTGTACTGCTAGTTTTCTAAGCTCTAATAGACTGTATGTTACTAGCTGCCAACTGAGTTAGGCATAAAGAAGAATGTTTCCTAAATGAATGTTGAATGAATCACACATATGATCAGTGTATTCCACAGCCTGTTTCTTGACTAAGACTACAAGAGTCATGTCTGTTAACATTTGGTATGTATTCTTCTCAAGCCAAGACATCATGTAAGAAAATGTCTACCTTATTTAAATGTCAATGTTTCAAAAAACATTCAAGAGCTGAAATAAGTAGGGGTTGGGATATTTTAGAATATGATATACAGCAAAAACAAGTTAGTTCTGGTGAATTCTTATTATACACCTGAGCTGGAATGGGAAATACTGCCTTGAAGAGATTCTCTGCTTTCTAGGGCTTAAGGGACAGCAAGCAGAATATTGTTTTTCCATAAGGCAGCTTAAGCTTCCATGAAGTAGTAGATATAATTTCTGCATATTGTAGGCTACTATGGAGCCACAATAAAGAATGACCTTATTCTTTTCTTTTCCATCCTTGTCAAGTACTAGACATGTTAACACCACCACACTTAACCAGAATTGATTACAGATCCTTTCAACCATTAGAAATTCATACAGCTGATCTGGAGTTCCCAGAAAATAACTTTCTCCCTATAGTATGTGGTTCAGGTAGTCTTTATAATCCTGGTAGAAAAAGGAAATATTTTCTTCCTCTTGTTATGTACATGTGTACATTAAGCAATATCAGTTGTGCTGTCCTAGATATATAACTTTTTTCACCAGGTAGCTAGTTTACCTTTTTTGTCAGATCTCAGCTAGTTCAGTAACAGAAGCCCACATCCAGGATACTATGTGTGGGGTTTTTTTGCTAAGGCTGTATTAGAAAAATATCCTATCTCCTAACAGAGAAAAAAATTACTATATTCCCATCGTGTCTCTGCAATCAATTCAATGCTGTCTTTTCAGTAATTATGCTGATTTACTTTATTATGTAACCTTTGATCACTGGATCATTACATCTTGAATGACTTCATTTTTCTAGTTATATACTAGAGTGAACTGTGTTTACAGTGCACAATTTCTCTGTTCAGGCTTGAGGCTGGAACAGCATGCAGGAAGTACCTGGATGCCTGGCCAGCCACTAGAACCAAGAAGAACCAGTTGTTCTGACTGTTCTGCTTTGTTCTTTTTTAGCATAACCACACTTTTGTGCAGCTGCAGCTGTAGTGTACCCCTGTTCCACAGTTAATACAGTTAGAATAAGAATAGTATGTAATAACACTGCACTGTGCAGAAAAATACAGAAGATACGAGATTCCTGCAGGACTTCTCACCTATATTTCGTTACCGAGAATAAAGGGGCATAATATTAAATATAGCAGAAAAGAGCAATATTCAATAGCAGGGAAGAGTCTTAACTGTATTCTGCACAACTTTTACTTCCAAATGTTATTGTGTTGCAGAATAATTAGTAGAGCACAGTGATCTAACAGGCTAAAACTGAATAAATACTGCAACATATATGTAGGTATTTAACAAAATGCCTTTAAAATCTTGGACAAGTGAGAGATGCAGATTTTATTCTAAAATCAGGAGTCCACTTTTTTTCCTGGTAAAATAAGGACAATGGCAGCAATTTCACTTAGCTTACAGAACAAGTTTTTCTTAAACAAAACATTTATCAGCCTTCCTCAGAAATATTTTTTCATTGCTTTTGTACTTTCAGAAAAGTAGAAGAGCTCTGTTCTTGTGAATACCAGTGTGGGCCATCAGATGTTATACTTCAACATCTGAATGCATAGGAAAAAACATTTTTAAATTAAAAATTTAAATTTAAAAAATTGTCTTCACTGTAGAAAACAAAGAAAAAGAATACTTTGTTCATATCGCAAAAAAGTACAATGGTTTTATGCAGACATACCAAGATCACTGCTCTATTCTTGCTATTTTGGATGGAAACTGGGAAGAAAATTTCACAGGCCCAGGACCCTTAGTAAAAACAGCCTTTCTTTGACAAGGAGCCGGATACAGCCTTCATGTTTTTACTCACCACAGATATTAACAGAAAAGATATCTGTCCTCACTGAAGGACATACTCAGCTATTATGGGACTTCAGTCCTCCACCTTTTCAGAGGTAGATTCAGAGCACATTTAGACACCCAGAAAACAATATAGAACTGCTACTAAGATCATATTCTCTCTTACAATTTTTATATCCTGAGAGATAATTTAAGCAAACATGTAACCAGCCTTTGCACTAGATGAATTGGAAAACTGGATTTCCAGCAGTCAGCAGTGATGATTCAGGAGCTGATCTCCTGCAGGCCCTCAAACAGCTTACATTTTACAAGCAAAACAAAACAATCTATAATCTGCTGCTGTAACTATACAGTAATCAGTGAGGTTTTTTCACCACAACTACCTCTTCAGTGAAAAGAGCTTCCTAACTGCAATAAACTTTTAAATTATTTTGTCCCCATGCCAAGCAGAAATAACAACACATGGAGCCTTGTAATACACGAAGTTCTGTTTTTGAAGACAAAGTCCATGAAACTTCACGCAAGACTGCAATTCCAGGATCATGTGCAGGAAACCAAAGACTAAACACTTCTAGGGAACAGTAAGGAGTATTTCTCAGTAATTTACTACTTCAGCTACAAGCACACCCTTACCTGTTTTGGGGTGTTCTCATTTTTCTCTTTAACTTCAGCAGTGTTTTGTGCCTCTTTCTCTTTGTCAGCTTCCTAGATGAAGCACCACAAATCGTCACAGCTGAAGGCAGGATTCTTCTGTTTCTGGCAGCCAAAACACACCATTCTGTAAGAATAATTTTCCATTATGATAATTGGCATAAAATCAGCTTTTATACTCTTCTCTCACATTCTTCTTCTACTGACATGCTTGCTTTTTTTACATGCTTGCTGTTCTCCCCACACAAGTCATTATCAGTACTTCCGAAGTGAGGCTGTAATGACTGAGCCTAGACATCTCTCCTTCAGGATGGCAATGAGATTTTACAAATCATCTTGCATATTTACATGTGCAGCCAGTTCTGCCATCCTAAAAGTATTAACTGCAATGAACCTTTCAGTACCAAATCTCTATTCTTTCTCCTCGGGACTCCTCACACCACAGCTCCTGCATACCTAGCACGTTTCTCCTGTTTTTAGAACTTGTTTACTTCATATAGCTGTGAACAACTGGAAAGGGTCAGAAGACAGTTTGCTAAGGCTGTGAGAACTAAGGCCTAGTTAGGTAGGCTTCAGACTGGGCTGAGAAAGAGCCTTCAGACTGGGACCAGGGACCTTATGTCAGCTAATTCTGATAAAACAAGTTCACCTACAGAGATCTACAAGCAAGGCTCCAACAGAGAAGCTACCTATTACCACAGAAAAGGAGGTGCAATGAAAGCAGCTCCACAAATGACACAGACCAGCAGGAAAGGATCTCACATAAGGAAAAAATACAGAGGGAGTAAGGAGTTGGCTAACTGCTAACAACTTTGCTTTCATGTATTATTGCAAGCTATTGCAGGAGTTAAACTGAGAAACAGCCTCTGTAACTGGCACAAGCTGTGTGAACAAACATGGTTTTGTAGGATAACAACCCTGTGCCTTTGGAAACAAGAACTCTAGCTTTATGGTGTGCAAAAGACTAGCTTGCTTAGAGCTTTGCAAAGCCTAGACTCAGTATGTAGGATCATAATAATTCATAACCAAGGATATTTCAGCATTGGTTTTTACCATTCAAACCAAGCATTGCTTTCTGCCCTTGCACACATCTCTTGGTGTCGGACTTTGATGCCACGAGGCAACAGGGGCCGGAGAACAAGGCATTACAACAAGGTGCACACATTGGGGCTCATTCCAACTCTGCTGGATTACCAAATGTCGTGGTTTCAGCCCAGCCGGTAACAAAGGACCACGCAGCCGTTCGCTCACTCCCCCCGCCCCCCTCCGGT
>JANZLQ010000001.1:25706966-25768761 GCA_026212715.1 Elanus axillaris | reverse complement strand
CAGGTCAGCTGCCCCGGCTATGCCCCCTCCCAGGTCCCTGTGAAAATTAACTCTATCCCAGCTGAACCCAGGACACCAAACAAGCCCCAACCTGCTCTTCTTACATGTTTCTGTCATCCTTCATCTTTTGAGAAGCAGACTCTGCCTCCAGGAACACATTTAGATACAGACAAACCTCCTCTCACCAAAAAATGAAGTGGTTTTCTCTTTGGTTCTTTTTGTTTCCTACAGAGATTTGATAACAAACAAAGGCTCCACAGCAGGAGCTTGGAGACCACAGATTCCTGTTTTGTTATTACTTTAGTACCTCAGTGGCTATACCAGGCTAGTATCAGTGTCTAGCACAGCTAGATCTTGAATCTCTCATGTGCCAGATTTCCAGTTCTGTCTGTGTCCTGAAAACAGGGAGAAATGAGGGATGGCCTGGCTTTTCCCAGTTCTTGTACAAAGTTACCTGTATCTGCACTAACTTAAAACCTCTACATTAAAATTGAAGTACTTTTTGTTGCTTATATATCTTCGCATTAGGACACCATAGGACTCAAATTAAGACATTACAGCATAGACCAAGATGATGAATCCCAACTTCTTCTTTTTCTTTTTTTTTTTTAATAGTAGCATTGTCTAAATCAAGGTGGTAGTAGGGAAGTTGACCAATGTCTCACACCATCAGTTACATCAATGGAAAACACATGCAATTACCATTTCATTTTCGAATAGGGATTACTTCAGCACTGTCCAAAAGAAGTTTCACTTAGAGCACAAACTCTTGTCCTTTACTAGGCATCGGCAGTCCCACTTCCAAATATTAGAGGAACACTGTTCTGATAACCTTGCATTTGTGCTTTTCAACATCATGCTAGAAGCCCCTCAAGTCCCACCACTCAACCGTACACCAGCATAAGGCAGGACTGCCCCTGACTTGAGTATCCCACCTTTTGCCTTGCTCACACCCCTATGGCGGGACAGCTTCTCATGCAGTTTCATACTGCAGGAGATAAAAGAACTCAAACTCAGCTGGCAAAAGCAGTGATAGCACATAATACAGGTAAAATTCTTAAGTTTCACATTTTGAGTTTTACATTCTAAGAACCAACAAGTCCCCTTCTCAAAATTAATCACACATCATTTTTAGCTTTAAGAGAGGAGGTTACTATATACCAGGTTAATATGAAGCAATCAAGATATGCCATTTTCAGACCTCCTTGGATTTTTTCTTTATCTAGTCCACTTAAGAGAAGACTATGGAAATACGTGGACATTTTCGCTGAGGAATGTGTTCTACCTCTTGTAACAATTGTGCCACAGCAACTCCACCATCTGCTGGACTAAATTGGCCCCCACAGCACTGTGTGTTGAAAAGCAGCTTGGGAGAAGGTGGGAGAAGTGCATGAAAGGTTATTTGCACATTCTGCTGCCACTGACCTGGACAGCTGCCCAGAGGTCCTGCTCCATTAGAAGAGACAAGCTGCAAGGTATAGAGACATAACAGGCGTACTTACACTGCACACAAAGATGGCAACCTCCAACAGAGAAATTGCTGCAGAGCAGGTGGCTTAGCCTCTAGTCAAGAAAATGGGACGCTACGAGACCCAACTGCCCCACACCACATGGAATAGACTCATGTATATTTTAGTCACTTTATTTATATCTATATACATTACATTTTCATTCTCCAAGTAGTCAAGGCAGTTATTCTCAATTAGTTTAGTACATCAATTTTATAAAATACAGCTGAACCAAGGTAAATTAGAAATACATACATTATGGTACATTAAGTGCTCTGAATAATGACTGGTCTGGCCACCTGCTAGCTAGCAAGCAATTCATTTGGTTTTGGTCATTCTCACAGGGGAGAGTCCACTCCACAGTTAACTCCCCTGAGCCCAGCAGATCTACATAACCAACACAAGTCCCTCATGTGCTTTTGGGGGACAGAATACATTGCTGGGCCACTACAAAGCATTCTGCTGTCTACACGATGACTCAAAGCAAGTCATCGCTTCTGACTGGACAAAACTGACATTTATCACAAGGCCTCAGATCAAAACAGAAGAAATAAGCCAGTGTAGCTCTGAAGAAATGCAATCTTCATGTTTGCAACTGGGATTTGCTTACACAAATATATATGCTAAACATGTTATAAAGAATTAAAAAAACCTCTAATCAAAGGGCTCATGTAATACCTAGACTGTTCCCCTAGGACATCCTTAGGCATGCTGCAGGGACACAAACCTAATACAGCCCCACAAGGAGCTCTCAAAGATCTCTTCTGCATGAAGTATTACTCTCATTTTGAGAAAGTCAGCTTTGTAGCAAGTGAAATGCTAGGACAGCTCTTATTCTGAAAGGGGAATGTTTGAGGTGATCTGTTCTACAGCTGGGATTTGAACTAGAAATGCTTACAACTTTATATCACATGGCACCCAAAGATGTCCCAACTCCAACTGATACTGCAGCTACTGTGTTACCCATGATTAGTAGTTTGCTATTTACTCCAGGCTGGTCAGGACTAGTCTATAAGCCACATCCTGACACAAAGTTAGCTGTTGATGCCAGCTCAAGATCACTCCTGCAAACCTCTCCAACTGCTATAGCATCAGCCCAAGAAGGTCACAATTCACACGTTTGGGCTCTATGTTCACAGGCTGTCAAACAGCTGGCCAGTGGAAGGCTCTCTCACTTTTACAGTGCTGAGGGCCTCATGCTGTCACAGGCAGGGGAACATTAGCTATAGTCAAATGATTGTGTTGCTTTAGAGCCAGCTGCTTGAGACTCTGGAAGACAAGCAGTATAGAGCAGCCACACATCACTGGAGTAACGGTTACTGGTGACAGGACAGGGCAAGCACATCACACCTCTACATTAGCCTAATGCAGATGCCATGACTGCCCATGTTCATGCTCCTTCAACCAATCCACACACTGACAAAAGGTAGAAGATAACAGCCAGCTGCTGTTGGGTCACCTTAGCCAGTCAGGCAAGTCAAGTTTTCTCCCTGTAAACTTCAGGAGGGGAAGGAAGAAGAATACCTGTAAACTTTAACCAAGACTGGAACAGATTCAGGCTGCTATTTCACATCAATGAGCCAAGACAGAAGGTAGAAGTCACAGAAGTGAGAGTAGCATTGAGCTGATGGACTGGCCGGTTCCTCATTATACAAGGCCCCCCACACACAGCTAGCCATACTGGGAGTACACTTCAACACAAGAAGCAAGATGTGTCCCAGAGGTGGTCAGCTGTACCTGATGCACTATGTTGGACCAAAGGGTTTCTGGGCCAGAGGAAGCAAGAAGTACTGTGCCATCTTTCCACAGCACTGATCACTGCAGCCTTCAACACTGCACCCCCAGAAACAATGATTACATTGCACAGAGGAAGTGAGAATACTTTCATTTCTGCTACTTCAAGGTGAGCATCTTTACTCATCCTCCAGCAGGGCTTTGCAGTTGGGTGGGGAAGACTTGGGACACAAATGACTGTTGCCTCCTGGAAGCTCAGACCTGAGCTGCACTGGTGGTTCTTGGAGCCAACAGTTCAATTCTCACTGCTGCCATTTTCCATTCTCAGTGCTGCCCAGCTGTCGCTCCTGAACAATCACCACCATCTGCTGCAGAAGAAAATACTGAACACAGGAGGAGTGAACAAAATGCAAATTTCAATCCATAGTTACAGTGAAGATGGCACTACCAGGCAACTGGTCAGAATGAGCAAGTGGTCGTAAAGATCTTCCAGACTCCATGTTCATTTGAAGTCCTTCCATCAGAGACCGGAAGTCAAAGAACAGTATTCTTGCCTCTCAAACTCATAAAAACACTCTTATCTACTGGCCTATATTATAATGAAGCTAAAAAGTAAACTCATCACCTACAAAACCAGGTAAAAATTAATAAAAATGGAAAGAAGTGTTTGTTGTCATAACAGATTCACAGAACTCTGCATATCTTGTCCATCATACAAGATACCTGTTAGTTTTTGCTTTTTACTGAAAAACATGACTACATTCATCTCAGTGGTGCAAAAAAAAAATCTAATACTGCTGAAGAAACAGTTTTCCATTGGGACTGCACAGTGTGATGACGTCTGGATGCTCATTCTCATCAGTATATCATGCATGCAAGAAAAATATTCTCCTGGCAAGGTTTCACTGTGAGGTAAATGCATTGTTTGAAAGTCCTGGGGAACTGAAATGGAGTTGAAATGATCTGCCAGGAATGATGATTTCATTAATGAGAAAGTTGTCACTCTAAGGCAATATGCTTCATTTTGTCTAGCAACTTAGTGCCTTCTGCTAAGGAAAGGGTTAATCAGCTTCATAACTGTAATTAATCAAGTCTTGTTAAATTGAAGGGTATATTTTTAGGTACCTGTTTTCAGGGATTTGGGCAACATTCAGATCAAAGTACTGTTTAGGACTGAAGGGATATGTTTTAGGTTTTGCAGTATGCTGATGACTGACAACCCATTTTAATGGGATTCAGCTAAAATGAAATTATGACAGATAAAGACAGAGTTGTACTGCAGTAATATAACTTAAAAGATGTAGTGATATGGCATTACAGCTGTGGAGCTGCCTTTAAAAAAAAAATCCAAACCAAACAAAAAAACCTCCATGTTTACAGAACAAAGGAAAAACTGAAGTTACAGAGCATAAGCAGGACAAGTTATTCATGGATCCTAAACAGGTCAACTACAGACCACTGCAGCAATAGCACAACTTGGGAGTTAATTTCTTTCTTCTCTCACCCACCAACCCACACAGAGCAGGGTTTATTTCACATTTGCAGTACCACATATCCACTACAGAAACATGAGCTGCTCGTATTCAGCACCACTTAGGCAGTGCAAGACTTAAGAGAGATCATGTACTTCTACACCATCATGAACTGGATAGTATCTGTTTCAGTGCTCTCACAGAGACAGCATCACCTTCCCTGCCAACAGAGGGAATGACTCTTACCAGTGCTGTTCAATGGTACCTTACAGCATAGATACTTAGTGAGGCTGGTTCACTTAGCCTCCAAGAGAGGATTAAAGTGCAACACGCAGATTTCACACTTCACAAAATGACACACACGGTCAGTGTAGAGATGGAACTGCAATCCTCTTGCTTACTGTTGGACAGACCACAGGAAGAGAGTGGACTGTAATGTCATTGTCCTCTTGTGCTTTCCCAATATGGGCTTTAGCTTAGCAATTCAGGCCCAGTCCTGTCCAATGGTCTGGCACCATCAGGAAATATTTGTCCATAGCTTCACAAAACCTGGTCCGGTACAGTTCTGGAGAGACCACAGTTGGCATCTTACCTAATGTGTAAGAGTCAAGAGCAGTTAGAAATTGGATAAAGAGTATACTGCAGTACAGATAGATGACATGAGATTACACCACCACACAGCATAATCATGAAGGCATACTGTACATGGAACGGTCTTGGAACCAACAAGCATTATCAGCTACCTTTTTTTTTTATTTTATTTTAAACATTAGGAGAGAAGACAGACCAAAGTCTAGACCCTAACACTGAACTGAGATACTTGAACTTGGAGGAACCATCTAGGCTTTTTACATCAGCCCTGATCAGTTTGGGTTTTTTCTCTTCTCCTGTTTATAGATCTTTGAGGTACTCCAGCAGGGATGCGTTTTTCTCATGAAGAATTTCACTCTGTGGACATGCTCTTATCTTCTCCAGACACCTAAGCAGTGGTACATGAAGTGTTGTTCCCCTTCCTTTCTCTTTCTAGCCCTCCTATTAACATGTGGCCAACACTTAGGCAATGCTGCACAAAAGGTACTCCACTCGCTTCCACAAAAGGAACACATCAGCTCCTCAAAATATGGGCAGTAGTCAATTGCTTGATAAGGATTCCTCCACACTAACAGCTCAGAGTATATCTATCTGACTTTCTGGACTCAGAAAACATCTTCTGAAACCAGTCAGCAAGGGGTTTTGCTACAGATGACTAAGTTTGTATGCCAGTAGCTGATAACTAAGAAACAGAAAAGAACAGTCTGAAAAGTAGATGACCTTTACCCCATTCCCAGGAATTATACTACTTAAAGTGTCAACTCCTGGAGGCAAATCAAGGTATTAATTTTTCTGAAACTTGTTATTCCTTCCCCTGTTGCCCCTTTCTGGGCAACTTAATCTCATGTTACAAATCTGCATGGTGGGGAAGTTGTGGCTTTATTAGCAGAGTTATTGGAAGCTTCTAGGTGACAAGGAAACATGATCAAAAGTTTTGCTTTCATTCTGGACTTACCTTGTCCTCCCAAGATGCCAGTTGACTTCACCACCATTTCAAGTTTTTTGTCCCAGGTAAAAGTGCGAATATAGTCTATTGCAATAAAAAAAAAATATTAAAACGTACACACAAACATGTCATATCTGCTATAACCCAACTAATGCTGTTCTGAAATGTATTTCCTCTCAAAAAAAGGCAAGAAAGCAGTAGGTTTCCACAACCAGAAAAATTCCAGTGTTCCCCCTATCAGTTGCCTTCCAGAGTATTGATCATATTTAAGTAGGGTGAATATGATATCTCAAAAGCCCAACAAGATTACAATGAACTCTTCCTGTCTCTGCAAAAACAGACTGCCCTAGCACGTCTGTGTGTATCCATGTTAGAGTTTCAAGGGCTCATTTACTTAGCTGATCCTCATCCCAGAAATGTATCAAGAAGCCTCACTTTGCTGTAACAGCTCCCACTACTTTACTGCAACAGGTAGCAGCATCAAGACTTGTACACCTATCCATTTAAGCCAGTAGTATTCCTCATCATTGCAGCTACCTAGAGGTTTGGTAACAGAAATCAAACACTTTTCACTTCATGATAGGACACCACCAGTGACCCTGACTGGAAGAGAGGCCTGCAAGAAGGCTTCAGAATTATTTCCAAGCCCCTTTCAGAGAAAGCACGCTCAGTCGTTACAAGCACATGAACATTTTGGTCTGCAAAGCTAAAGCTGCAGTAAGTTAAGCTATTCATTGCTGGATATCATTATCTCCTAACATTTGACTACAACTGTAATTATACAAATTTGAGTTTACTGTTTCTAGATTTACAGAAGGCCACCATACATATCCACATTTCACCTCATCTGTACTTTACACAAAACTCATCCAGACATGTCGATCTTAAGACTTATCCGTTTATCTGAATACTCCTTGCAAACACTCCCTTCAACTTCTTTGGGACTGATATCATCAGTTTGTGCAATAACTACTGTCACTTTATGCCCCAAGGCCCAAAGCTCCTCACAACAGGGCCTACAAATAAAAGTCTTCACAGCTCCTCACAGACCTAGCTTACTTGTTTCTTGTAACACATTAGGATCTAAAATAGGTAGATATTCTGACCTCAGATTCAAACTCAGTCCAAACTAATCATTTTTAGTTCCATCCCTGCCACAAATTTAGCTTGAGTACTATGTAAGTTCTCAGGGCATCGCTGAAGGAACATTGTGATAGCCCGACAGAGCAGGCATGTTCTCTCTTCTTGAAGATAATTCTGTTAAACAAGCTCCTTCTGATCATGAACAGCTGTTCTTGCCACAGTGAAGGAACTGTTAGCTTTAAACATCATATAAAATATACGCTTTCATCAGGTAAGATTTTCCATAGGACAGCAAAAAGCCATACATACACAAGGAGCAGAGTCTCATCTCATTTACCCAAATACTCAGTTTCAGAGTCTACAAAACTAGAAAGCAGTAACAGCTTGCAGTTCATTGTAGCTGGGACTTAATTCTCAACTAGAAGTGTTACTGGAATGGCTTTCAAGCTTTATCAAAAAAAAGAGCAATCCAGACCTCTGGGCCTGAGATCTCATCTGGAAGAATTTCTGAGCTAGGTTTAAAGAGCATCTCATTTCAAAGAGTCACTTCCACATCCTGCAAAATGGCTTCATTTCCAAGTCCTTTGCACAATGCAAGTTTGCCTGTCTAAAGAGGAGGGTCTACTTTCCAGGCACAAGCAAGAGGATGTGGCAAGGTAACTACTGCATTGCCACCCATATTATCCAGGTCAGACTACATGATCACAAGTGATCCCATGATGTTTAACTTTGCTCTTCCATCCCTACCAATATCGTTTCTCCTCAGATCCCCTCCACAAAAGTTTAAATTTTAATAGCTATGTAAACATTACTGAACTTAACTTTAAGGATTAAACACATGAAAGAATACAAATAACATTCCTTACTTCAACTGGAGTCAAAGTGCAGCTTAATACCAATTTGACTGCTTTTTCACTACCTGTGAAGCCTCCTGCATATATTCTTAGTAACACAAATGCTAACACAAGCCCATACAAGAGCTGGAGAGAAGACTTCTTGACTCCACTTTGAATGCCAATGAGAGGTGAGGGTGGTATTCCATCAGGGAGAAGACAAGCTTTCCTGACACACATCTATGATAGTGGTACAGTTCTAAGAGTACTGTAAACACCTAAACTAGAAGAAAGCAGTTTCACCAGCTGAAAGCATGAAAATACAAAAGACAACCTACCAATGATCCCAACAACCAGTTCATTGTTGGTATCATCACGACCCACCAGCAGGGAATAGTCAATGATGAGGTGGCTGGAGAGGAACTGGGAATCACTGTGTATGGAAGCTCTCAGCACAGCCTTGCAATGGGAACGGATGTACAAAGGATTGTCCCGGACCATCTTCAGAAGGTTCTCATCCAGCAAGACTACATCACAGCTTTCCTTGCCTGTGTCTGTCTTAACATTTCTATTCCTGAGGGAGCCCTTCAGGTCAAAAACCTGCAAATGGAGAACAGCACTACTTTATTCCATCGTTCTGCAAGGTTAAAGACTTCATCATACCTAACTGCAGTGTTTGAGAAGGCAGCATGGCAGTGCCACTCCTTCCTTCTCCACAGAAGGAAAACCGTTAAAAACCATTTTCATACTACAAAAGTTAAAGTTTCCTAAGTAGTGAGTAGATGTAAGCCTACATGAAAGCTCTGCCACCTCAATTCACAAGTTTTAGGCAAATTATTTCATTAATATTTAGCCTAATTTAAGGGAAAAAAAGTGTCCCAATTTTTATAATTCACTTTCTCAGCCAGCTTCTACAGACTCAAATGCTGACAGTAAAACCACTGAAGAGGGAGGTGGGGCTTGCATGAAGCACCATTTAACATCATTTGGCAAGGCAAGAGACAGACCTTCATTAGGTTGGAAAGGATCTCTGGGGACCTCCAGTCCAATGCCCTGCTTGAAGCAGGTCCTGTTAGAGAAGGTTGTTCAAGCCTTGGCCAGTCAAGATTTGACTAACTTCAGGGATAGAGTCCACAGTCTCTGTTCTAGTGCCTGACTACCCTCATGATTTAAAAAACCCAGACAAACAAAAAGAAAATCCACAACAACATCCTTCATACCTATCTAAAATTCCCTCAGTTCACTTCCTCCCACAAACATCCCCTGTTTGAGGTCAGGTACTGGGAGAGAAGGTGGAAAGAACTGATACTATCTAGTTTTAGAAGCAACATTTGAACTTCCTTTTTAGCATCAACCCTGTATTAGAAGAAAGTTTTCCCCCAGTAGTTTTAAGGTCTTCATTCTCCTGCTTCACATAGGTTGCTTTTCCTTTACTAAGAGCAAGACTGAACTCAAAATCTTGTCCCACACATGAAGTGGTTCAGTGAGAGAACAAAGAATTCAAAACATTATTAGTTTCCCACACACACGACACAGCAGCTCACCATCTCTGTCAGTCAGGGTCGTCTTCTAAACAAATTAGTCTGTAATCCTGGTTAGTTCTCCTAAAAACTTTGCAAAAAGACTTCACATTTTCCTAATTAGGTTGGCAATGGTTTCTCTCGGACACCAGAGATGCAGGGACAAATAAGATTTCTAAAAACTGAAGCCTGCACTACAGCTATCTGAACTAGCCAATGTAAGCATCAAGTTACCAAGGATCACATAACAAAGGAACAGGCACAAACTGTCGTCTTTGACCAGTGCCAGACATAGACAGCACATGCAAAGTTAAAAGTTATCTAGAAGGCTACTCGTAACCCTGCTCTTGCTCCCTGTCAGAACTGCACTGCAAGGGAACAGAATGCTTGGTACTTACCTGAGCCATTTTCCTGCCATAGAACAGGTTTTCCATAACAAGCAGATCCAGCTTCTTTTCAGTGTTGTTTTGAGAGTTCTTGTATCCGATTCGATACACCCCAAGGATTTTGGCCAGTGCTGTGGGCTTCTGATGAAGAGAAGGCATGGATAAGATCTCTGTGTACAAGCAAACAGCAATCAAATACTAGAGTACTAGTGGCACCACTGTTCTGTCTGTGTATTACAGCTTAGAAGCTCTAGGAAAATTCCCACTTTTGATCTTAAAAACATATTATTAGTACAGCTCACAGCCACCAACATTTTATTTTACTCAATGAAAGGGGTTAATGGAAACTGTCACTAGTCTGTAAAATATAGAACACTGCCTAAAACAAAAGGCACTTTGTTTTTTTAAATACCTTCTGCTGAACTGCATTAATGATGTAAGTGAAGTAGTGTGGAGCAAAGTCAAGGAATGACTGAACTTCCAGTCGAGGCATCTGCTTCAAGATGAATCTATCATCTGTTTTAATATCAGACAGAGGCAACAGGGTTACATACAGTAAGTGATGTATTCTCTGCAAGTTCTTTAGGACTGTCGCACAGCTGAAGCGGTATGGAAGATTAAAGGACTACAATTTTCTTAAATCCTTAGCTACAGGTGCTCATTTTTGAAAAACTTTTTTACTTCTGAAATTCTGAAGTTCAGAATATCAGCCTTTCTGGATTTCAGCATTCTAGCAAATCAGGGAGAAGAGACTGCCTAATTAGATTTACCTCAGCTACATGGGCTTAGACAACAGAAACAGCCTACAGACCCTTCCACTCAAAACTTGTTTTAAGTATGAGCCTAGAGAATTGGCCACAGTTTAAAAAAAAATCCTATAAATCAACTATAGCATGTGGGATTATAAGAAACACTGTGTCTTTAATAACCAGTGGTCCTTGAATTATACTGAAGTTTGTTTTCTGAAGCCTGCCTAAGATGGTACAACCCTTCCGCTCCACTGGCCTCCCTAGCTGCCACTACTGAAAAACAGAACTACATTTTGTTCTCCTGCACATAGAGACACAAAACAATCTGATACTGAAGACCCCGGAACAATCCACTTAACTTTACATTCTGAGTGGCCACTTCACAGTCAGCAGACCTCTAGAGGTAATCAGGGATTAAACAACACACTAATCACCACCATCCCCAAATAACACCCTCTAATTACAATGGGGGAAAGAGCTGCATTTACCCTCAGTCACATAGAATGCAGCCCCAGATTTGCCACCTCGTGCTTGCCAAGGCATAGAGTGAGAGAGGGATTGGATGAAGTCCTCTTCACTGCTCCCCAGTATCACTTCACGCATCTTGTGAAACTCGCCAGCATAATAAATCCGGCAGTAGAACTTGGCATTCGCATCCGAAAACTCTGCAAAGAAAGGTCTTCCTCAATAACAGCATGCAGTACTCACTGACTACCTGAGATGACAGTTAAGAGATTTTACTGATGTCTAGAAGAGTATTATTGTGCCAAACATCCCTCGCTCAGGCCTATTGTACTTTGGAAGTTTAAACCAATAGGATTTAAATGTAAAACTTACAAGAAAGTCAACCCTCTACGTTAGCTCACAGTATGTGCCATGGGAAAGTATCCAGACAACAGATAAATTTTTAAAAAAATAATTTATGGGGTATTTGTGCAACAGAGAGATTGATTACAGTAAGTAAAAAATGCATTGCTCTATTCTTGATTTGTTTTTCCTTCCTGCCCCATACAAAGAAAAAGTAATTATTAACTTCAAGATTTCCATTACATTTGCATGAAGAACAGAGTCTGACAGCTAAGACTTCCAAGTTATTATTTACAACTACTCACGGAGTTCCACATGGGGATTCACCAGCTGTTTCTTCTGTCCATCTCCTCCATCTACATCATCTGAAGGCATAAAGGGACCATTCAGTTAGGATTGTTCATTATTATTACTGAGAAAGCCATATAAGATACTACTTGTAAACTCAGAAGAAAAATATTTTCTTTTTTCAGAGCAAACTATACATAGGGAATTAGAGATACAGATACAGCTATAGTTGTATGATATAGTAAGTATGCTAGAAGGGCACTGCTGTTCATGAGACACACAAGTACAAGCTTTCTCTTTCTCTTCATTCATTTTCCATGAGCTGAAACAATGAAAATTAAACAGGAATCAAAGAAGGGAGACTGGGCTGCTTAACTAGAATCAACTAAATCCAAAGGCATTCAAGCTCAGACTACTTAATGTCCCTATAATTACCAAGGTTTGAAAGACCTTATTTCCCTCCTCATAAAGCAAAGCAATGTCTTTAGGAGAAGCCTACATCAGATGCTGAAATCATTCATTTTCAATGCATGTTGAATAATCTTGGACTATTGAAAAAGTATGAGCAGGAGTGCATTCTGGGCCTTACAAGTATGAATAAGGCTTGGGAGAACTAACAGTCCAAGACAGAAGAGGGACTCAACAGTCTTGTACCTTGAGGCTCTGCTCCTTGGTTTTCTGCTCCCTCTTTGCCCATCTGTCCAACCTGGTAGTAGGCACTGTCAGCACCACGTAAGGTCTCTTTCTTCTGGGAAGACAGGTCTGGGCTCTTCCCTCCCGTGCCACGGAAGAAAGACAAAACACCAGATGGTTTCTTTGCTACATTAAAAAGGAATAAAGAAGCTGAGCTTGGCATTTCCACAAGCAGTTTAATAAAAGCACGACTTATACGAGCATTCTCCATTCACTGTTCTAACTGGAGGAATGATGTCATTCAACTGTAATTCATTTTCTATTCTTCAGGCAACCAAGGTCCATCAGGCTAGCTGACTTAGCATTCCAAGTAGCATTCTGGAATGCTGAGTCATTTGAAAACACACACCAAGTGTCAGTGTCTTTAATGTAGTAAGAACCTCACTTCTCAATTTCAAAATACCTTAATTGCCATGTTTTTAAAGGCAGCAGTACCAAAAGAGATCAGAATATATTATGGGCATCATACCCCACTGAACAGGCTAGCCTCAAGAACAACCCAAGGTTCACTACATCATATCATATTCCATCAGCGAATGATACTCTGACCTCATAAGAATCAGAGAAAGCCATCGTGGACACAGACTTCAAAAAACAAACTCACCCCCCTCCCCATGTTCCACGTCAAGTCAACTCTAAAACTAGTCAGAATTTCAACTCAGAATGTATTTTTCTTTGTTCTAACTTAACTTTCACAAGACCTAGAACCAAGATTAAGTGGACTCAAGTCTAAGCTGAGATCAGCATCATGGATATGGTCTTGGCAAAATGGTCTTACACTGTTCTGGCTCTGCATTGCGATTTGAAGAACCCATATTAGCCTCAGGCAGGCGGACAGGGCTACTGCTCTTTGGTTTGCTCTCTGACATGCTGAAAGGAGAAAGGAAATAAAAAGTCATGAGTCCAACAAACACTGCCACTCAAGACACTATTCCTTTACTCCTGTACATTTGTTTCTCCTCCATGCCTAATACTAAGTACTACTAAGGGAAGAGGATACAGGTTAAAGCTGTAATGGCAAGGGACTCTCCAAAGTTGTCCTCTTCCACATCCCTGAGAAAAACCTCTCAGGGCTCCATAGCAACAGTTGCATTCATCACCACAGGAAAGGTAAGCAAGCCCAGTAAACCCTACCATGCACACAGTCAAGGGATCAGGTTATGGAACCAGCACAGTCCCTGACAAAGTGCAAACTCAGATACCGCAAGTATGTGTTGGTTACGTGGAATATGTCAGATTCCATAAGAAAGCAGAGATCCTAACAGAGGCATATTTTGAGGGTCCTTCGCCATCCTAGTTTTGGCTTATTCACTACAATCACTGTGCCTTTGCTCTATGTACTGTAGTTCCTGCATGTAACCTGTTCAGCTGCAGTCCTTCTTCAGAACTGTTCTTCAGAGATGCTTTGGACAACTCATCCAGGGCATTTCTGTACTCCTTGCAACTGAAGTGGAAAGGAAAATAAAAAGAAGAAAAAAGAAGAAAAAAAAAAGAAAAGAGTCAGCTGTTCTCTGAGAGACATAGCCTTTGTAACACCAGCCCAAAGATTCAGTTCAGAGACAACCAAAGGGAACAAAAACCACAGTATAAAAACCTCTCCTTCATTTTTTCTTAGAGTTAGAACTTAGTTCCCTTAGAACAGAAGCTGCTCTAAATCATACTACAGGAAAAATTCCCCCTTGTTTCTCCCTCTCCCACAATTTAGGAACATGCTGCTTTAAAAGTCTGCTGCTTTGTGACATGCAAACCCCCAAAATTTACTGAAGCAGCTGATTTGGAGAGCTGAGTAATAGGAAGAGCTGCTATGACCAAAGGTAGGCAAGGAACAGACTGCAGTATGAATACCTAACTGCTGTTCCCTAGCTCAACTGCACCTCCTCCAGTGGTGGAGAGCTGAGCAAAATTTAGTTGCACTTCTTTCTCTAACAATATCACATTACAGGGAACATTACACAACTAATTCATTTTTTGTGTACTAGAGTTCAGCCAGAAAAGCCCAAAATCCAGTTGCAAGTTGGAAAAACTACTTTCCATGTCTCAGGAGTAAAAAGAGAGAATTTCAGCTCTGGCAGAAACTCCCAAAAGAGCTGAGTGAAGAAATTCCGTTGTGCTTGTTCCCTACCATTAGGATTTTAATATTTCTTGCACAGAAAAGCTGCAAAAGTACAACATGTGTGAGATGAACAGCAAAAATCACACCAGTACCTGAGAGCAAAAGCTATGATGGAGCTTGGTTCTTTCTCACAGACTGCAATAGGTACACGTTCATGCTCATACATTAAGTAGTGCTTATCTGGGTCACTAAATGAAAACAAGATAGGGACACACTGTTAGTAGATCATAAAAGTTTGTGGAAAAAAAAAGGTGAAGTTTTGGTCAAAACCCAGATCTCACCACTGCACTCCCAGGCACAAGCTGCACATCTCAGCATGGAACCAAAGCTCCCCAGATCAGCTTCTCCCAAAAGACACATTCATAGCTATATGGTTAAATCTAAATGCTAACATGTTAGGGCAATCAGCACTTCAAGCAAGCTGCTTATATCAGAAGACTAGGTCCAAGTTAGAGTCTATTTCTGTTTAGCAGCCACCGTTTATAATGGCACCAAAACCTGCCCGAGTTTGTTTTGACTGTCCTGCAGCACGACCTGCAGAGTAAAGTCAGGGGACAAACCTGGACTCTTTTCTGAACAAGCAGTTTAGCACAGAAAATTCCCCAAAGCCTCCTGGGTTTCCATAAGATTTTCTTATCTGTAGGGTCCAATTATTTAACTTTTACCTCATTAGCCCATGGCTTCTGCTACCACCCTGAGGGTAGGATTCAGAAGTTAAACTCAGGCTGCCAAACGTTAGGCTCACATCAAACAAGAAACACTACAAAGCACGCAGACCAAGTAGCTGAAAGACTTTCCAGCCTGCCCATTTTCACATGAGAGGGGGACTTGACGGCACATGCAGTAACCATTGAACCTGACCTACACCCAGACAATGTCAATTTGAGTCCAACCCTTGGAAGAGGTCTGGAAGCAAAAACAAGAGGCAGGCATGTAGCTTTAGTAAGTCTTAACCAAGGAAGGACATTTCTGCTCCCTCTCTGCAGCAATGAGGTTAGAAGGCACCTTTCTCCCCCTTACCCCCCACACCCCTTCTGCTCTCACAAGAGTTCTGAGAGTCATGCCTGCTAGGAGAAGAAATTGATAATGTATGTGCACAAGGGTGGACCATTAATAAGAAAGGCAGGTAACCTACAAATACCAAGAAGGGACACAGAAAACATCTTGCCTTGAGGAAGTTCTACAACTTAATCAGAGGCAAACCCAAATGATGACTTCAATTATATACCAAGTAAAGGAAGCACGCACAGCTCTGCGATTTGACCAGGCTGCTAATTTTGTACATCATACATATTATGCAGTACTTACAAGGGAAATGGAATGGGGTTATAGTTGTTTCCAGGCAAAAAGTTAGCCAAAATAGCTTTCATAGTAGACTTCTCCTTCACTTGGCTGTCTGTAGATCCCAGTGAGTGTCCATCAAACACATCTGGAACAGAGATAAGTCTGCATCACAAAATCAAACTTCAAGCTGTACATTCAGAAGGAAGGTTGCAGACCACAGAGTTACCAGATTTGCTGTTTCCTAAACAGATCTTGTATACTTGCCACAGAGAAGCAAGAGAAAGAATACAAGACCACAACTGAACTATACCTTCTGAGCTGCTTGTTGTATCCTGTTCAGACAGGGTGTTGGCACCAGTCATATGTTCCGATACAACCTCTGGAGAGGTGGGCAGCTGAAGATGAGTGGAGCCTGTGGAGCTCTGACTTGATAAAGTAGTCAGGAAACGATCCTCTGAGAGTATAAGGACAGAAGAAAGCATTTTACATGGCTGTCAGAAGAGATACTGCTTGCTCCCAGGCCAAGCTATCATGAATGTCTACTTTCAAGAAGTTTTTGCCTAGAAAGCAGGTAATGCCACCCAGAGAAAAGAAACAGGCAAGCTGATCAATATAACACACAACCTCCAGAAAACACATACATTTATACCCACTACCTTCAGTTCCCACAATCTTCAGTATGCCTCACAGATAAAAGGTCTCAGCACACATAACCACTTCACAGAAGAGGTAAGAGGGCATTTCCCAAATTCCATGTAGTTATTCATTTGTTTAGAAAGCCTCTGAAAGTTTTTAAGTTCAAAGGAAAACCCTTGCAGGCCAATTTAGTATCGTTAGTAATTCAGCTTCATACAAGAAGAGACTGCTTTTTATAGCAGCAAGCTAGAAATTGGCTTATTCCCATCTGACATAATGGGGATTCACTGTTTCTCTAAACTACCAAATTTGACAAAGGCTCCCATGTTATGTCAGGCAAAGGGTTACAGCAAGCTTCTTTTGGCCAATTAAGAAAAATAAACAAACAAACAGACCTTTCTCTCCATTTTGCAGTGCTGGAGAAGCATTGCGGGGGGAAGCATCCATGCTACTGATCTAGGCAGAGTAACAAAATACCAATGTTGATGCCAAGCTCTTTATAGCTGTATCTCTTCCTCTGTGGAACACTTGCAAGAGCAGATGTACCACAACAGAGCACTCCCACCCACTGCACTGTCACTGTATCTGCCATCACACAAAAAAGACAAGGCAACAGTAACCCAGCTTCACAAGATGCTTATGACCGCTATCATCTGTGTGCTGCTTTAAAGACTATACTTTCCCTCTATACAAACCTAATTGTTGCTAGATTAAGGCTAAGTGTGTTTTAGCATCTAAAAAATATGTGTTAAGTGGAAAGGACATGTATGTACGCAGCAGAGCAAATCCAGGGTCTCATGGGGTTTCTTAGTGCTAATGTTAGAACTATTGGGAGTTCAGCCTCTCTGTATGGTGCTTATATTGTACTGCCTTGCAGTCTGGACATTTTCTCAGAGCACCAGCTCCCAAAAGGGTTATTGTTCAGCATGCTGGCAACTGTACCCTTAGACAGAGCTCTTGAGGCAGCAGTCCAGAAACACTTATACATCCCCTCAGCCAGTTCCCATCAGACACATCACAGAACAGAGATGAACCTGCAAATTCATTATCAGTCCTCCCTGTGTTCTTTGCTCTGCCTCTCCTGATAATTCTTGCCTTTTCTTTTTCACAAGGGATAAACCTGATGGGCAACAACCTAGGGTCTAATGAGGTGACTTCCTTCTTATCTAGGCATACACCTGACAATGAGCGCAGCTCTCTGCTGTCAGTATTAACACTACACAACCACCACAGAAAATCATCAAATCCTCTTCACACTTAGTCATCTGCTGTGTAATATGGCTCTTGGTTCACATCTTTAGGGAAAGATACATATACTAACATGCAATTCAAGCTTCTACAGCTGAAAACTACACCATGCAGTAAAACAAGTTTACTAAGTGAAGTGAAGCCAGTCTTAGGACTATTGTGTTGCCCCAGAAAAAAATAAAAGTTTAAGTAGCTTCTAGCCTGCTACTCATACCTTGCTTTCTTCACCTTGCCTCAATCTCCCAGGACTGGGTGGTACTGATGGACGTTTTCTCCCCTTCTCTTGTTGGAAGAGATCCTGCAATCTTCAAAACAAAACAAACAAATAAAAATACACAAAAACCCCAAATTAATCAGAAGATAGGTTACAGGTATTAACTGTGAAAGGCACAAGTTATGAAGTTCCTCCATACTAGAATGCAGCCAAGCTTGTCTTCACTAGTCTTTACTGCAAACTCAGATGGTTGCCAACAGGTACCAAAGCTGTATTTCAAATGGTCAAAACCAGAACATTTTCTTCACCTCTGAGATAATTTCACCCAATTAATTGCTTTCCTATGCTCCCCTCTTCCCTTGTCTTCCACCTTTATTGAAATGACACTTTCTCCTCTCAGATGCAAGTTGTGCTCTACAACACAATACTTTTATTATCTAGCCTCAGATGATTTTCCATTCTAATCAACCAGCTTTGTGGTCTTCACCAGTAGAGGAAATTCAGCATAAGCTGTCATAACGCACTCTATATAGCAACTGCACTACAGAGAGATAAAGTACAAAAGAACCTCTTCCATTCTACAACCCACACAGTATCAGTGTTTCTCAGGATTTCAACACAAGTCCTCTTACCTATTATTCCAGGCTTGCAACATCTCACAAAGTCCTTGCTTTTTAGCTATCAGAGACTCAAAAACAGATTGCAGCTGTTGAGGTGTGTCTAATGACGATGAAAGCAGCCTTGCTTGGATTTTCTCAGTCCAGTTTCGAAACTCCCCCTCTTCCATCTGCCAGAAGAAAAACTGTCAGTGTTCTGTGACCAGAGATGACACTAGATCTAAGTGGCTTCTCCACACACTTTGCAGCCTATGGTCTGCCAATGCAGAAATAGTCCATTACCTCTTTTTGGGCAAAGAGGTCTTCCATCTTCTCTTCTCTTGTTTTGCTGAAAGTATCTGTTTTCAGAGAAGCAAGGCGATCATCAACAGCAAGATACACTTGTGACACCCTGTTAACAGGGATGCAAACAGTTAAGCTGTGACTACTTGGAATATCTTCAACATTCTTTAATGAAAGTATGACTGTGTTCAAGGTTAGCATTTAAGAATACAAAAGACAATATATGCCAGTGTTCTGTACAGTAGGCTGTCCCACTGAATTTACAGGGAAAGTTGGAAAAACTTCATTAGTATAGCAGAAACCTAGAAGTTACACACACTGACATTCCTCTTCACAACTTATTCTTAGCAGCGGAAGTTGTCAGAGAGCTTATACAAAGGTCACAAACACATTACTAGCAGAGGGGAACAGTTGTGTCATATGTGACAAAGAAGAATCTGGGGCTGCAAACTACACCTCCACTGGAAGGGCTCAGAGACAGAATGAGTAACTATTTCAGCTCGAAACAAAGCTGCACAGGTTCTGAAGTCAGGTAGTCACAGATGTATCAGCCAGACAGTAACCCAGCCACCAGACAGAACAGTAGTCATGCTAGATTTAATACAGTTTCCATCATGCCTGTCTCCCTTTTTTTTTGTTCCTACATTTAGAAGGTGTCTAGGCTTACATTAGTTTACCTTCAACTACAAGAAGGTACCAGACTGTCTGCTGTTATACTCAATAACTAACAAAGGCAATGCCTTTTACACACCAGAAAGTTTAGTAGCCACATGACCAATAGAATGAAAACAGTTCTGTTTGGACAATAGATTTGAGCAATGCCTTTGCAGCTTTTCCAGGCTGAAGGCAGGATTTAAACTTGATCAGATTTTCCAAAACAGAATGTTAGGGCAAGGGTACAGCGTGACCTGCAGTTTTCAGATTAAGCCTTTTAGGACCACCTCCGCTGTTCCATTTTTAGTATTAGAGGAAGGAATTAGAAATACTTTAACTGTGCTTGAGAAGGCATTTTGTAAGAAAAGGAGAAATTTCAGATACCAGCTGATGGTCCACATTTCAGTGGCTACTTAGCAACATCATTCAGAGACGTGCTATATCACTCAAATATCAGGGCAACATTCAGGGATGGAGAAGAGAAGAATCTTAGTTTCTACTGGCTATATTTAACATGAATTGTCACCAGATGAAAAGGTGAGAGATTAGTACAGACAGAGCACGTAAAGGTAATAAAGATTTCAATACCACCCTCCCTTGCGAGTACATGCACACATGAATGTGCTTAAACCCATTAAGTTTCTATTAAATAATGAATATTTAGCAAGTCTTATCTATATTAGCAAAAAGGGGTTTCTGTTCTGCTAACAGAAGTCCAAAATACAAATAAGCTGAGGAAGGCATTATAAACAAAGCTTACTTTTGAGAGAAATCCTTGAGATCCTGCAAAATAGTAACCTTTGATGGAGCCTGCCGTTTGATGTAGATCTTGGGGAATGGGAGACACACTTCAAGCAGCCGGATTGGAGAGTAGCTGAGAAGGCAATATGACTGCTATTAACAAGACTCTCCCCACAAAGTAGTAATTCTACACCATATTGTGGTTTGTGGCCCTTATATGAAAAGGGGGACTGTCAGTGTGTCCAGGGCTTTAGTTACTTTTAGTAGCAATAACACCCTGTTCATTTACCTCCTAAGTAAAAAGTAAAACCACAAATCATGTTGCAAAATAAAATTCAGAAAGTTTGAGATTAGACAGGGAAAAGCGTTTCCCTTCTGTATCATGAACTGGAGCCATCCATTCTTAGGAACACTACTCACCCCATCCAGGACAGTGATAGCACCCACAATACACTCTGCAAGCCAGCACACAATCCTGCACTTGTGGTTATAGTGCAGCTATGCTATCCCATGCTGTACTCAAAGGGAAGGACAGACCTGATGAATGCTACTAGAGCTATATGCTTCACATAGTACTAGAGAGAAGGAAGTTTTTAGCAGTGGACCTCACCTGAAAGATGCCACCATCTGATTATAGGAAAAATACTGGTGATAGTCATGATGAATGGAATGACCACAAGGCTCTGCATTGGCCCTTCGAGTGTACTGGTGCCCATAGAATCTCAGCTCAAGGTATTTTGCAAAAGACATAGACCAAGAATCATTGGAAAGGGGAACAACCGGTGTCACCTGAAAAATTGAAAGCCAAGTGTCCTAATTTCATCCCTCAACCAAGATGAAGGACAGGCTAACCTAGACAGCAATTTAGCATTTGTAGTACCAGAAGCACCCGTGACCCTGAAACATAATAAAGACTGCATTTATGCAAAGGTAAGGCCAACACATAGTTATAATAAATTGGATAAACAACAACTGGTAGTTCATGATGACAGGTGTTAAGCTGGGTGAGTGCAAACATATTGTTGACAGAAGCTTGTTTCTGGGATGCTATTTCTCTGCATAGAGACAATTTCCAGCAACCCAGTCCACTGCAGTGGTTTCATCATATGCTTTTTTTCCCTGGTGATTCTTCAGCTACAATTACATTGGTATTGCTCTGCAGTGGATTTCAACTTCAGCAGTGCTTGCAAGCTTAGAGTAGCCACTGCTTTATACATACTTAATAGCCACAAACATATTAGTGTTTACATGAGCACACAGAAATAAAAGGTTATAGAACAGGTGTATAGACAGCAGCATCAGGCTTGCCTTCAGCAATTACATTAACTTCCTTCAGGTATCTTTAAAACCAACACCCATGTTTAAACCAGCATAAGGTGGTGAATTGAGTCATCCACATGAGTAATAGATGTTTTGCATTTCAGGCACTGCATGAATCTTTTTTTAATTAAGTTTTATTCTCGTCTCTTTGAAGACTCTTAAGTTTTACAATGTTTGGCTAGAGATGAGTATCCAGTTAGCAATGTTTTCTTGGCTAAGTTACAGAACAAGTCTCAGATAATACACAACCTTACTATCTTGTGGGTTTTTAAAGCAATTTATCATTCCTCTAATGAAGATTTTACTTACTTTCTAATGACTACTAAAGAAAGTCTAGACATCACACTGACACAATACGGACTATCCAGTCCATAGCAGATGAAAGAATACCAAGCGGTTTTAGCCAATTATTAAGCCAGTAAGTCTCAGCATCTGCCCTTCCCCATACATACATTCTTTTAACGTTCATACTGATTCAGTGCAGGGAAAGGACCACACTCTTCACCTCTAAGAGGGCAACTCCATTTTTTCCCATGTGTTCAGAAATTAGTTTCCTGCAATATATCAACTCCACTTAAACCTATCCTCTCAGAGCCAGGTTTGACACTTTCCAACAGGACTACCTCACACAAGATGTTTCAGCCTCAAGAGCCCCAATTCTACAAGAGGAATTTGTAGATACACAAGAACATCTGTATCAGTAACAGGTTTTGTGCTAGTTTAGCCATAGCTCCAGGGAGAGCACTCTCTCAAAAACACTGCCTTTCTGTACAAGGCCAGTCACAACAGGAACACTAAATTGAAATAGCAATGATTCTCAAGTCCACAGCCTTACCTGTTTGCACAGTCTACACCAGGAGTAAGTAAGAATGGTGTGCTGGTACCCAGGGACTGGGGAGTCCAGCTCCTTTAACACAATTTGCACACAGCCTTGCCCATGAACAAAGCGACGAATGTGGTGCACCATTGGTGTTTCACAGAACATGCTGGGGCATTGGTAGGAAGGCCTTATAGAGAGAAATGGAAACACTTATGAATGATCATATATTAGGCACTGCTGAAGAACTGATTCAACGTATCTAATACGTGTTTTAGTATCATAGTACTACTTATCTTTACTGTACAAGTTTCCTAAGCCTTTAGTGAAGGCTGTTTCTGCAGATTGAATTGTACTCATTTAGAAATAGCATGTAGGTACGTTCCCTTACCAGCAATGGCTGTATAGGTCCCAAAAGCAATGGCTGGATACTGGTTGCTATCACAATTTTTTTTACAATGAATTACTTTCTACCAACATATTCTATATAGTCCACAAAACATCGATCAAGCACCTGGAAGTTTTTCACACCGAATTAGAAGACCACTTGGGCAGTGTACCAGAGCAAAGGATACTGAGGACAAAGATGTGCCAAAGAGCTTTCAAAACAGTAATGTTTCAGCTCCTGAAGGAAGAGGTGAGCAAAATAGTGCCATATAACCTCTTTGAACAGAAAAACCCATGACCTTTCTTTGGATGGGTTTCTTTTAAGTCAGGGAGGAGAGACAGACATCAGAAAAATAAAAGCTGAATTTTTTTAGGTACCAAAGTGAAACAGGGAATTCTTCAAAAACAGGAAAAGCCTAAAAAAGCCCAGATCCTCCTTGCTCATATAAAAAAATAATTACTGAAACTATGGAGATTGAGTAGCATTCACTTTAGCACACAGGATCTACTCAGCAGAGAGAAACAAGAACTTGAAAGTGGGCAGCTAACCTCCTCCTCCTCACTGATCAGCACAAGGAGAAATACTTGTTCCTCCAGAGAGGGCTGAACTTTAAAACCATTTTGCTCCTACAAGTGGCCAATGGAGAAAACAGAGTAATATTGTCTTTTGCAGAGCCACAGGCTACCTATCCAGCTTCACAGCCTGCTGAGACTCTATATGGGGTTCTGGCAGTTCTGGTTATTACTGAAATATAACAACTTGCACTGTCAGATGAAATAAATTACACAGTACTTTGCCAGTATTAAAAGTGTTCTGGACCATTTACATTAGCCACCTTGCAGATATGATAAAGCCTTACTCTGAGACATTCAGATAATGCTAAAGGAGTAAGGTTTTTTTTCCAGAATTCGTATGAAAGTTCAAATAGGAAACTTAAAAAATTGTGATCAGTACAGTGGTTGTCTTGAAAAACAGCCATTTGGAATACATGCTCAGACTCTTAACTAGGCCCTTATAGCCCTAATTGCTACAAGAAACTGCTATGTGAACACACTTGTCTTTATGAACTTGTAAGTCTCGTTTCCTAATCTGTTCCACTTCCTCATTAAAGGAAGTAAGAGGGATAGTGCTGACATGGGAAAGCAGTGGACATATTTACTTGTAAGAAGTGAGCATGAGTAAGTGGGTTTTTTAAATCCAGTTCCTGTTTCACTACAGCATAATAATAAAGCAAACGGAGCAACAGATTTAAGTGGTAAGCTTTACAACACATGACTGGCTCTGCAGACTTGCGTGCTATTCTCTTAAGTGCACAGGAAGTAGAGTCTATGAAGAGGGCAGCAGGTCAACTTCACAGAGCTATCAAAAGCTTTTGTTTTGTTTAGAATGAAATTTAGAATAAGTTCCTCCTCACCTGAAACAGTAACGCTCCAGAAAAATCCCTAGAGTCAGGTCATTTTTCCCATAGAACTCCATGGTCACGATCCTAAAGCAGAGAAAGAAAAGCTTTAGAGTGTGGATGCTGCCGCTGTTAGCTATGCAATGGTCTTTAGGTGCACAGATGTGCACCCACTGCTGGCTTGTTTTTCAGCCCTGTATATCTTTAAAAGCATTTTTTTTCTCTTGGCTACCCTTCCTAGATCCCTGCTGTAGAGTTTGCTAATAATGAGATCAGAGTCCTACTAGAACAACTTTAAACTTGACATTTAAAAGTTGAATACAATTCAACTGCATTTTTGAAGATCATGTTCAAGAATATCTAGGCACAGAAGTCTAGACAGCTTGAAGCCTCAAACACTAACATTTAAACAGTTACAAAAAGGGTACATCCAGAAGACAGAAAAGCCTTAAGAAAACCTTATCCTTCTAGAAGATTTAATAGCAACTTCTGTTTTCTCAGAACCTGAGGTGACCAAGCCACTTAAAATGTCTAAGTATCAGTTTAAGTGTCACAATTCAGACATTTCTAAAATCAGTAATTTACATCCTCTTATTGTTGCTGTTTAGTGAGCTTATCACCACCTTCTTTGGTTCATTCCTAAACTTTTACAGGAACTCTAGACCATTCCCTGGAAGAGACCCATCTCTATATTTTCACCCAAGCTAGATGATGAAACACCAAGACCTGTCCTGTTTAGTAGACCTAGAAGCATGTCATAAATTACATACAATTAACAAATTACAGCCCCCTAAGCTGGAAATACAGTTAAAACTCTTAATGCCACTGACTATAACAAAAGAAAGATTGCAATATATTCAAATGCCACTCTCAGATAATACAATCTAGAAGTATTCTGAGATTCTCACAAGGCTTATTTTTGGGCTTGGACATTCTTCTGTGTTTATATACACTAACTCTTCCTTACAAGCCTGCATGCAGTGCCCTCCCCACACATACTGCACACTGCAGTCAAAGGACCAAGTAAAGCATTCAGTTTTAGACTGGGCTTTCTCATTCACACCTTAGGGATTACAAAGGCTATGGGATACTGCTCTGGATCCACCTGACCAGGCAAGAAAAAATTCTTTTGGCAACAGTTCCTGTTACAGGACAGGCACAACCTACCAAGAAGTTCTCAAAGAAATACTGCTATGAGGTGAGCACTGACCTTGACTTAGGAAAAAAGATAGCAACTATACAAGGTGTAGAAGAGTAGTTTTCATACCAGGGGCTAACACAGGCACTTGGAGCATTGCTGGACTGAGCAGAAGAGCTACTGAAGAGAACACAGAGCCTCTGATGGTTTACTGGACTCAGGCAATCCACCTGGTAGAGAGAAAACAACTCATTTACTGGTTATAGACACCTCCATCCACACACAACTCTTGGTGACAAAATTCTGTTCTAGTAGTTTTATTTATAGACAAATGTCTGCTTGCTCCTTTTGTACAGATTAACCTTATATTATCTCTGAGCTTCAGGTAGACTTGTGCCATGTACAATGGCTAACTGCCAGTTTTAGAAGAGCATAAGAAATATGCATAATTAAACCAATGCACACACCTATGTTTCTGTGGAAAGGAAGCTAAGGGAAACAGAAAAGAACAAAAGCCCCAAGACAAATATCCAGAGTCTCCAAAGCACTGTACAGTTCAGGACACCTTGGAGTCAAAATTCTGCCAATAGAGTATACATCAGTTACTCATTCAAGCTATAGAAATACTTCCAACTTTGTCCTCTGTGAAGAGATTTACCACACTGCTGCTGGAATGAAGCAGTTTCCCCTTCCACACCCTACAGAACCATGAAGTTACCAAATACTTTTTGTTGATCACTGAATAAATTTAAAGCAGCATCAACAAGTCTGATCCAGAGCAAGGGCTACTCTTACAGTTTGTAAGATTATGGCCTGTGAAACTACACAGATTTACATTTAAGCATCAATTAAAAAGTGACTTCTGCTCATGAACTTGGGGGCTGATTAGCTCAGGGACCAAAATGTTTGACTACTTCAAGAGATCAGTTCTGCTACTCTTGTTCACAGGTTTTTTTTCCTGAACAGCTTCCAATTCAAGAAAGTCCCAAGATCCTTCTCCTTGGATACAAGTTAGTTGCTTTCATGGCAGTTTCCCAAAACTAAGTATTTTGATTACAAGCACATACTGCCTTGTTTTGAAATTTCAAAGATTCCCCTTCTCAATTATGAGATTCTCACATTTCTTCAGATCACCCAAATTTTACAAACAAATACTTTAATGTAATTACAGCCTTCTGCTGTTTCCATGACATTAAGGCCTCAGAAGATGAAAATACTACACTTTTAGAAATACAAGCAGTAAGAAAGCTCAGTTTCAGGAACTTCTTGAAGTTCGGTTCCCCTTCATGTACTCATTTTCAGAAATCAGTCATGTAAACCTGAGCTGAACAGGCAATGTAAATATACTGATCCTTAGCTGACTTTGTGCATTACTCAGGAAGTAGTCTCACAACCTCTTCCCTTCTCAGGAAAATCTTGCAGACAGTCTTGTGTTCTGCTTTCTTATATCCACATACTGCCTTGTTATATTGACTTGTTTAAGCATCCAGAGCACTGCAATCTAAAATGCAGTTTTGACCCTGTCAAAAAAAAAACAAACCACCAAACAAAAAACAACCACCCCGACCAAAATAAAAAACCACATACTCTCCCAAAAAAAACCCCAAAACAAAAGAAACAAACAAAACCCCAAACCACAACAACTTTGGTTTAACATTTAGTATGAGACACTACACCTTCTGTATCTGATGCAACCTGGGTTTCCAGTAACATAGCTTTGAATCTTACCTTATGAGACCATGAGGATTCACTCTGAGCCAGTCCCTTCTCATCCTCTTCAATTTTGCACCCAGTTTTTCCAGTAGGGACACTACACACATCCTTACTTTGGGCAAAGGGATCTGTACTTTTCTGTAGTATCCTCCCTCCTCTGGCCCTATAGTCAGCCAGCATTCTGGCTAAGCTCTGGCTATCACCTAGGTGTTCTGCTATTCTAGTATTAACCAACTCATGAGAAGGTAAGATTTGGATAGCCTTGGCTTGGATACTCCCATTCATCCCTTGTAGTCCAGAGAGATCCCGCAATAATTGTCTCTTCCTTCTGCTCTCTAACTCTTTGTATTCCTTATTGAGGAGAGGAGACCAGTAAACTTGCTCAGGGAAGTATTCCCGGGCAGGGCACCTCATGCCTTTTTCAGTCAAAAGAAATGGTTCACGGAACGTCATTACAGGAGAAATACAGAGAATGACATCCTTCAACTCCTGCTTAAATGCTGCAGAGTAAGTCTTGAGACGATCCTCAGAAGTTACCTCTTCCGTGACATATAAACCAGTATCATCCTGTAGAGGGTCTCTGAAGACTCTCATCTGACTCTTGGAGTCCTGTAGATCATCTATCTGTTGAAGAGGCTCTAATGTTTGGCTATCCAGAGTGGCCAAGTGCTGGTCCATACCATGGAGGGGCAGCAGGGATGTTTCAGGTATCACCTGAGGTACAGAGTTGAATACTGGAAATGGTGACTCCACTTTGTGGCGCTCTTGATGTTTTGAGGACACCATTTCCAGTTGACTGTTCTCTTGGTCACCTCTCTCAAATAAACCTCTTTGTTCAAGCAAGCTGACCTCATCAGAGGACACTGACTCAGAGATTACAGGCAGCTTTTCAGAGGATAGTTCAATGTCTCTGACTGCTGTGCTGAAATCCTCACCATTGAAGATGTTCTGTTGTTCATTTTCATCTCCTGGCTCCTCAATAAGGGAGTGAAAGGAGGTGTTTTTGGTCAGAGTAGGGGGCATGGCAAACTCATCCATAAGGAAAGATATTTCCAGCTGGGAATGATAAGCCACACAGACCATGAAGATCAGGATCTCCTTCACACGGGCCAGCTCATACTCTGCAGCACCACACAACTTGATGGTGCAACCCAGGTGCTGGGGACACCCTTCAAAGAACATCAGGGTTTTCGTCTGATCTAGAAGAAAAAAAACCCATAGGAGTTAGGATGACAACTACAATTAACCTGCTCCTAGGTATCTCACATGCTAAAAAGACTGTAACAGAGACTAAGAGCAAATAACATCGGTAGCACAATCCAGCTGCAGAAATTCACATCACTGTACTGAAATAACTTATTTTTGCAAGCAAAACAAGCATTTGCTATAAAACTTCTCATGTTTTGTAAAAGAAGTCATCATAAAGTCCAAGTGAAGGCCATGTGGAACATACTGGCCTAAACAGTATATTCCAAGATCACGTAGACTCTGCAGCAGTGAAGCAAAAGAACCACTATCCTCCCAGGCACATTTGCTCATCCTTACAAGTCAAAAGCCTACCAAGATTTTGAGTGCAATTTAAAGGCTGGAAGAGAGCATGGCGAAGTGGAAGGGGAAGAGATGCAAAGACTGCATCTCCACAAAGATTTGCATTAACAGCATCTATGTGTGCCAGTACCATTGGTAACCTGTCAAGCAGCATTTCTTCCTTCTTCCTGTGCAATCTTCCACTGCTTAAAGGGGGTTACACAGAAAAAGGAACCTCATTTTTCAAAGGTGCACTGCACTATGACTGGACAAGGGGCAGTGTGCACAAACTGCAACAACGCAAATTTTGACTGGATATGTTAGGGTTGGACGAGATGATCTTTCAAGGTCCCTTCCAACCAGGGCTGTTCTATGATTCTCTGTTTCTACGTAGAAAAATTCTTTATGCTGAGGATGGTTAAGCAACAGAACAGGTGCCCAGACAAGCTACAAATCTGTTCTGCAACATTTTCAACAGTTGGTTGACACAGCCCTGAGAAATCTGATCCTGCATTGAAATTAATCCTTCCTGTTTTGAACAGAAATTTGGACTAGACAAAGTCCAAGGTGGTAGGAAAAGAAAAACAATTTGGAAGGAAGAAGCCAGCCTAATTAAAATCTAGTGTTTCTCATCTTCATAAGATCATGCCTTTGTGTCTGCAGTCAGTTCACTGTAGTTCCAAGATGTAACAGAAGTAAAGAAAAACGAGTAGGAAGAATAATACTTGATCACACAAGACACCCAACAATTCAGATCTAGTTAAGAAGAGTAAAGCATTTATCTTTTCACACACACAAGCTAAGACACATCAAGCTTTACTCACCATTGGGCAACTGAAAAACTTGCATATAAAATTTATGACAGGTTCCCAAACGTGGTTTGGTCAACAGTTGATCCATTGACATCACTAAGTCTCCCTGGGTCATTCGACTTACCCGGTCTAACACTTGCTGTAAAAATGGAAAGAACAGTAAGAATCTACAGTGTAAAGAGGACACTAGCATGCTTAGTTTGCTCTTAAAAAAAAAACACCCAACAACAACAACAAAAAAAAGCCAGCATGATCCAGGAAACTTCTCACTGAGATGCAAACTCTGGGTTAAACCCAGTCACCCACAACATACAAGAAACTTACAAAAGCAGCTGGGTAAATATTTCTAGTGAGAGGCAAGACTGTGCCCTTCCTTGGGATATCTGGATCTGTTCAAGTGAAAAAAGTTCCAGGAGGTGCAGTGCAGTCAGTAGAGTGCTGGCTATCAGGAGCTCAGCCAAATCCCAAAGCCACTCTGTTTGGCTGTCTGTACCCTACCTCACAAGGACAGAGAGGCTCTCTAGGGATCACTGAGGACCCACGTAGGATCTGCTATAAATAGGAGACAAGAGTTAACTAGAACCAAACCAGGGGACAAGGATCTACTAAGCAAGGACACAGCAGAGTAGCTGTGAAGAGCTAAGGAAAAGTTAAACTAGGTTTGCCTGTCTTGCCTTCTTGGAAGAGAAATACTATTAAAAAAAGAGTCCAAGTTCAGTTAGAGGAGAAAATAAAACAAGTCTTTGCTTTCTCCAGGGAGCTTGCTACAAGGACAAGTTAGAGATCCACCACAAGGCCCAGTCTGACTCTGACAGGAAATGCTCACCGGCTTGACGTTGATGACCAGAGTGATACCATGCTCTAAGAGCATGTCCTGGGCAATTCGGGACACAGTCTTCTCAACAAGGACCAAATTAGGCCTGACATCAACTATCCGCTGTACATAGTTCTTCAAGAACTCCCTTTCCTGCAGACAGGAATAAAGTATGGCAGTTAAATACTGCAAACCCATCTAAAAAAAAAAACCCACACTTAAATGCTTAATATTACTTTCTTTCTCATTTATGCACTGACCTTTCCTATAAAACAGGGAAACCACCTATCCAGAAAGCACCATCAGTTGCCCATCATGCACAATTCCCCACCCCCACAGCACAACACTCATTTTATCAGTAATTTGTTATATGCACTAATTGCCCATGAGAATATAGTCCAATGACAGTCTGAAGTAAGATACCTGCAGCAGAATCCAAACATTTATATATGCACCTTATATCTTTACATGGAAAAAGGCTTTATGTTTGAAAGGTGCTAGAACTAGAGCATTCTAAACCAAAGCTGTTTGCAATATTGTGTTTTCTACCTTCTTCAGATACATGCTAATGTTGAGGGCTGGCACTCTGAGACACTTCCATTTGTGAAGAGTATACCAGTGCTCTATGCCTCTACAAGTCTGTACACAGAGCCTCAGTCCCTAAATCTGTACTTGGGGACAGTGCTTCTAGAGTGGGAATCCAAATGCTGTGCACTGCAAAATTGCTCTTCTAATTGGCTTCATCTCACTATCCTCCCCACACTTGTATTACCATGCACAGAAAGACAAAGCAGGGCTGCAATGCTATCAGAACTAAAGACCTACACTGCTAGAGGGAGGATACAGTTTCCCAAGCCAGGTATTCTCAATTGTGTTATTGCAGCTCACACCAGTCAGGTTTGAGAAGTTCTGAGCAAGAGAAAGATACCACAAAAGCAGTCTGCCAGCTCCTCAGAGCACAAACATTCATGTTAGTGTAGCAAAGAAAGCTTTTGCTAGATGCTAGCCTTTTCAACTGAACTTGTATTTCTGTAGTATTTTCTGTCCTGTAGGACTTTAATGCAGATACACAAATACTTATCATTTTCTGAAGCAGACAGTAAAATAATCAGAGACCAATATTTAGAAAGTATAGTACATACTTCTACCCCATTCAAACAAATTACAGGTCTCAGTTTAAGCTTTTACTAGAAAACCAACTCACTAGGCAGAGACAAATTCTATTGCTAAAGCTTTCATATCTGCAATCCTCTTTATTAATTACCAAACAGAAATGGTCTTAAATGCATGCTAAGGAAATAGTCAAATACAGAAACAAACTTTATGGCCAAAGCTCAGTAGGGCATCAAATACCCTTGTTATGAGTATCCTGATAAACACTTGAAGGATGATTCTCAGACAGGAATGCAGCGTGTTGAAGAAAAAGTCTATCCATTTCAGTGTTTGCATACTTAAGACACCCCCTGCTCAGAGGGGCAGGGCACCTGTTCCAAAGTGACATTTTGTAGTTCGTCACTTCATTAGGTTGGTTGTTCCATTTTTTCAAGCCTGACAATAACTAACATGGGTGTAAGCTAACCCTCACCTACACCAACTTTTCTACTATTTCTTCATGCACCTAAACCATATCTAGCTCTGACCTTCTGAACCATATGTTCCTTACACAGTATATCATTAAAACCAAAACATTTTCTAAAATGCTGCACTTAGTTATGAGGATCATAAGATCGCTCTCAGTACATGTAACTTGATGACAAAAACCCTCAGCACAAGACTACAAGTTTGTACTGTATTTGGTGCAGCTGTGGTCTTAGCTAGCTGCTAGAAGAGGAAATTTTTCTCTTTCTTATGCAATCCCACTCACTCAACTCCACTTTATGCACTGAAAAAAAAAAATTACATGTGCACTGATCATAATTTTGTTTGATTCACTAGATCTGAAGCAATTTTAACCAAGAACAAAAATATGCTCTCACCTGAAGTACTATAGGGTCTATGCAGGTAAACTTTGTTTCTTCTCTATAGAGGTATTCAATTGAGCACTTCAACAGAAGAATTTTGGGATTTTTTAAGCAAGAGTTCATCTAAGAAAGACACAATAGTTAAAACAAAAATACAACCACCTGGAAGGGAAAAAGTATACAAGAAAAAGAAAAGACAGACTTCCCATGATTGATTCCCCCACAAAAGTGTCTCAGCTATACCCCCCTACAGATCCAACTACACATTCTTCTTTCTTATGAAAATGTTACACCTAGCTGTTAGAATTTCAGGTTTCCACAGTCACCCCAAAGTCCTGATACACTTTGCAGCCTCCATCCAGATCACTTCTGTCTTGACTTCCTGCCTTATTTAACGGCTCACTTCACTGTATCATCACAAGTTGGAACCACAAATGCCTTTCTCTGGCTAAAACTTGGGGTAATTATTAGATGCCTTCTGGGGTGGTAGGGGTGGAAAGGATGTTTGACATATGCATGAGGAAAGCTTCTGACTCTAGAATCTCTGGGCTAAAAGAAAACAGCTTGGAAAAGAAATGCTTTAAAAGACATTCTTGTTTAAGTGTTCAAACTAGAGAATGCTCACAGACTTCCTGAATGGTGAGAGGAGCTTCACAACTCAAAATGGAAGTCGCATCACACTTGTTTCCTCAGCATGCACTATAGCCAGCACTTCATTAATCAAGCCTGCATTACCTTTTTATGTGCAACATTCTTAGTGCAAACAAATCCATTCACCACCATGGAGTCAAATTTCTTTCCACCAGGGATCTAATAAAGCAAAGAACATTTTTAGAACTGTCATACACTCCCATAACTTCTAATGCAGTAAACTTAATATATGGAATACCTGTTGTAGCTGATGTGCAAGCTTCAGCTACGCCCTCAATTATCAGATGAAAGATCACATACAGTCATGCTGGACACACAACTCTTTCCCTTTAAAGTCTGGCAAACTTAAGGACAACACGAAAACAAATAATAAGTTCCAGGATCTCTACACCCCTCCCAACAGATGCTTATTTGTTAAACGAAGTACAGTCTGGAAGATAATAAGGAAACCTAAGTTCTATGGGTCATGGGGAGCATATACCTTTGCACATGACACTTCCACTAACAACAGGAAAGGAAACAGAAGGGAAAAAAAAAAAGATAAAACCAGACAAACCTCCACCTACTATTTGAACACAAACACTTCACTGGTGTGACTACAGTCACAACCAATCACAGCAGTAAACCAACATGAAACACGTTTCTGAACAAGATGTTTCAGAGGACATTTCTGTTATCAGCACGTAAAAATGGCAAACAGCTATGAAGAGTTTTCTCCTCTGAACATCTGCTCTCTGAACTGGAGTTTCAGGAGAGGCAGCAACAACTGATGCTGCCTGAAGGGATGCCACAGAGCTAGCACTAGAACCATAATGCTCTCCTCATATCTTACATGGCTCCCAAACAAAACAGGCCTCCTGAGGTGAATTTTGCCAAAGAAAAATAATCCCAAGCCTTTGATCCTCAGTCACACTAGCTCCTTGGATGTTAGTTTCACATCAGCCTCTCAGAAGCTCTGCATGCCACAACTCCAGCCTTACAGTTCAACAATGCCAACACTGGGCCATCTGGCAGAACTGGATGTACCATCCCATAACAATTATGCTTTCCTCTTGAAGAAAGTCATTGTACTTGGCATGGGAGGAGTTCAGTCCTCCATAATGGATGGTTATAGGGCAATAGATTGCTACAGAGTCCTGCAAGCTACTTATCCAGCATTCAGTACATGTCCAATCCAAGCACAAAACAAGCTGAAACCAAGAAAGGAAGCAAGTCATTACAGAGGTGTTGCTTTTTGCTACCTTCTACAGCCTACAGCCTGAAAGAAGAGGTCAGCTCCAGGGCATTAAAGCACCTTTCACAGGATGCAAAGTTCCTTCTGTGCAACTTTTCCTAGAACCCCACCTTATCCAAAGGCCATGTTGGCCAATTACACCAATGAACATGCTAGGGGCAGTGGGAAGAGGACTCTTCTCTTCAAACAAGGGACACTGCCAACAGCTGCATCCTTTTGTTTCCCTAGATACACTGTTTGAAACTTACTTTTTTGATGTGGACAAACTGGCGGATATCCATGTCATCATCTCTGTTCTTGACATCAGGCCGTACAGTTTGAACTACCTGGCAGACCACAGGTACAATGATATCTCTCCAGGACAGTGACAGGGACTGATTGTATAGAAGCTGCTGAAGCAGTGCCATCATGTGGTTGTGATTAGCAGACCTGTGAAAAAGGCAAAACAAATAGGTGCCTCATGAGAAAAATACAGAGCAGTGATTAGTTGAAGTCACTTTTCAAATAAACTTCTTGACATTTACAGTGCAGGAAGTCCTCTGAAGGAACAGCTGCCTAGAACATTCTACAGTCAACACTGGTCTTGTACTTCAATCTATAAAAATCACAGGGAAAAAAGCAATCAAAACATGCTGTAAAAATGCTGTTTTCTTAATGCAAATTAGTTCTTTGTATTGTCCACTGTAGATCAAGTCCCACTGAAAGTTGGTGGAATACAAGGGCTTCGAGAATTGTTACTCAAGATATGCAAATTCCTTTTTCTACGTATTTCTTACAGCAGCCTTTCCATGGCCTGTTTCTCCCCATTCTCTTCTCTCAGCAGATCCAGATTGCTGTGGTGCCAGCCTAGGGGCGTGAAAAAGAGCTCTTTGGACTTCTCCTCCACCCTCCTGTTGAATAATGACTCTGCAAGAGACAAACAAACCTTGTTAATACAAGGTCACAGCTGAATGCCTGTGTCTTTTTGAAAGGCTACTTTGAAGATGAAACAGTTTACTAAGACATAAGTCTAAGCCTCTTGAAATACTGAGTTTGAGCTAGACTTCATGGAAATGGTGATGCAGCAAACAGTATTAGGTATAACAGCGGTGAGTGTACAAAAGGAAGTGAGCTACTAAAATTCTTATACTGTCAGTATAGAGCAGACTGCTTTCTCTTCTGGAATTGAATTGTTTCCAAGTTTAAGACAAGGAAAAAGCTTATATCCCAGTTTTGCCCATAAATAAGCAGCAAATTCCAAATATCATGTCTATTCATAATACATAATCATAAGGCCTTTTAGACTTAGAAAGGCACTAATTTGATCCACAAAAAGCTGCTGCTTTGATGACATCTATGTGTAAGTGGCATTAAAAGATCTAGTTACTTCATTCAGGCTGCAGCACAAGTATCAAAAATATCTTGCTAAAGGCCTTGTTTAGCACATCTCCCAAATGCATTTTAAAGAAATGCTATGCTACCAATTAATATGTCAGACTTTTGAACCTTTATGTGACTTGCAGCCCTGATCCCACAAACCACCTCTTTGTTGCTCTGATACAAAGGGAGTTGTCAGGAGGCTGGTTCATAGCCTATGTCACAGTATTTAATACTACAGAATTCTCAAGGATCTTCTGTCAAGAAAGCAGCACAATCTTTTCAACAAGATCTCGGCACATCTTCTCACCTCCATCCACCTAACTATCATATACACACAGGCATCTCCCTGCTATGATAAACAGGATGCCAATGAAGGCTGTATCCACCGAATACAATTTTTTTAATCCTACATGTCAGAATGAACTACAGCCATTTCTGGGTTTACAAACAGAAAGCATGTTTCAACAGTATAAGACAGTCCTCACTTGGAAGGGCCTGCTGCTTTCAATCACTGTATTGTGTAATAACTCCTTAGAACTGTTCTCCATTTTGCAGTACCAAGACTAGAAGTTCTTTCAGGGCAGTTCCTGTGCTTTGAAAGAGTTACTAGGTTATTTCCCACACAGGTATTATGATATTACAGAGGGAAGTTACAAACTTCCACATTCTCATAATGGCTGACTATAAGTCATTTATGCTAGTAGTGTATAAATTTTCATCAGCAAGTATGTAAACCTTCAGAGTTCAAGCTTAAAACTCCTCATAGTGCATGATACAACTGCAAAATCTTTTTACAATAGTAATCTGAGCAGGACTATTGAAAAAAAGACTCTAAAAACAACAGTTAACTTCTTCCAGATGCTCCATACCCAAAGTTAGCTGTGAAAAAGAACCAAGTTACATTAGGTTTTCCCCTTTTCTTTCTCCTGTGAAAGCTCAGTTAAATTCTAAGCATCAGTTTAATCAAAGACTTTATTTTTCTGGCTGCACAGACATTGGGGTCTCCTCTTACTTCCTCCTCTTAGAAGCTCACCAAAATCAATAGCATTAACTAGGAGAAAAAAGCCCACAAGTGCACCTGGCCACAATACTGGAAGGTACATGGGTTTTAAAACTCACAACTGTGTCTAATGGCCTTTAATATCAGAAGTAGTAGTGCTGGTGACAAGAAACTCAAAGATTTAAGAGATCAAGCCTTAAGCTACTCTGTAGAAGCAGTGCAATTAATCATATCACACCTTCATTTGCTTGCACAGAAAGTTAAAATCCACATCTGTTACATAAATTTGTGGGTGGGGAAGTTGTGAACAGACTTGCCACTTACACTTATTTAAAAAAAAGTTAAAGCTTTTCTTTGAGTGCTTTTTGAATGAAGAAATCTGAGAAGTGAAAGAACTCTAAGCTTGAAAGTGCATTCAAAAAAGTTAGAGTATAGTTTATGTATCAGTTTTGCCACAAATAAGTTCAGATTTACTGTCAAGTAAATGTTTCTAAAGGGTCAATGCTCTATTAAAGGAGTATTGAGGAGTTTTCATCATTATATTAAAACTGCACAACAGCAACATTTGAAGTTTCTCCTTACCTTTAATAAAAGCATCACTTATAGAGAACATCTGCTGCCCTCCGTTTTCAGGATTCAAGTACTCTGAAAGAAGAGAGAGGGAGATAGGCGGAGACAAATAAAATGACAGGTTACATTGGTGCACCCATATAATTACAATGTACACGCCCACACCAGAAGAAGCAGCATTACTCATCTAAGTGTTTAGTCACCAATTTAGCAACAGCTTGATGAGTGAGACAAGAACATCCTCTCATTCTTGTTCTATCAAAAAGTTCTAAGATGACAAGAAAATAGTACTTATTACTGCAAGAAAAACAAAACAAACAAAGCAGACAGGAACAAAGACTGAACTAGGAGTTAAGAGTTTGCTTTTCTAATTGACCCACACCACACTTTTCTAGATCTGTATACAGAGGTGTTAAGCTGTGAATAGACACCACAGGAATGTCCAGACAGGGAATGGCCTCCTCACTCTGGTCTAAAAATGCAGCTTCAGGAGCTATTTTGCTCTTACACTCCCATGAAGTACCTTAAGACTGAGGGACAGACCAGCCATAAGATTTATCTTACAGTGTGAAGGAAACAAAAGACAGCCTGAGTTTCAAGAGCTAGAATTCTAAAGTCTAAACCAGTTTAGTGTTTTGAGGAATCCATGCTGACAGAGGTAGACTCCCAGCAACAAAGGAAACCAAGAGTTATATATCACTTTACATAAAGGAAATAGGATGAAGCTCCATCTACCACACTTGTTTAGCTTGCTAGATCTTGATCTTTCATGCAGCCTGGCTAGCTACAAAAAGCTTGTTTCTTCCAGAGACCATTAGCTTGTTGTGCTTTTAGTTGGTTCCTTGCTTCTACAAAAAGGGATTCTATAGCCAGAAAACAAGAGCAATAGCCCAATTGCTTATATAGCATGAGAATCTAAAGTCCAAAGCTAACCCTTTATCACCTTTCCTGAGAATGGTCCAGACCTACTGCCACAAACAGAATGCAAAGCCAGGCAGCCTTCAGACACCAACAGAAAGCAACAGAAAGTTGACAGGACACAAGCAATCACAAGTCTCTGAACAGCAGCACTCAAGAGACCCCTTACATGCCACCAGTTTAAAAACCTGAGCTTGCCTGCAGTTGCCCAGTTTGCAAACAGGTACTCAATAGATGACCAATGTACCAAAGAAGTTGCAAACCTTCCTTGAAGCTTGATGGTTATTTGCAGATTCTTTTAATCTCTTGCTTAGATGAAGAGTTTAGCATTATAAGCAACCTACTGCTTGATTAAAGCTGCCTCACCCTCAGCATTCATTCACCCACATCTCCACAGACTACCTAGAGAAAGTCATGTCATGCTGTAAGTATGCATGAGCACGTATACTAGCACCTCCATCTCTCTCCACCTTGCAACAGCCTCAGGGCAGCAGCTCTTACTGTGAACACACTCAAATTAGGTCTGACACATATCCCTGTCTGGCACAGCCAAGGCAGGAGTTAACCCCAGCTGAAACCTAAGCTTAATTTTGCTCTGTACAGAGACACAGATAGCACCTCCAAACCAGGAACACTTCTCTTCAATACAGCTTCACCTCCTACAACTTCCAATTTGCCCCAGAGGAAGCTCCTGGCAAGGTACCATACCTCATCCTAGACTGGACTAATACCACACTCATAAGTGTGAGTTTGAGACGTTGAGAGTGGCTAACATGCACATTTCTTGCCTCTCATCATGCCCTACAGGCATCATGCTCCACAGAATGTTGGAGGACAGAGGAGGTTCCTGTAGCATATTTTGTAGCCTTGTCTGCAAGCAGTTCGCTATCAAGAGACTATCTTACAAGCTCCCCTGAACAGCTTAACCAAAACAAAGTAACAGAAAAAAAAAGAACCGAAAAACACCACCCCAGAACATACAAATTCCTAGGTCTGATATTCAAGGGCATCGTTGGAAGCAAATACCACAATGCACACAAAGTCACCTGTGTCCAATGGAAACCAGCAGGTACATATTTTATACACCTTACAAGATTGCTCTGGTTAAACATCAAAACAGACTGGCCAGCAACCACAGCTCTTCCTCTACATACACAAACAAGGATGCATGCATCCACAGATACCCACTGAAAACTGAGGTGCACCTTTTCAAAAGAAGGTGCACCAAAAGGGCTCCTTGCAAGCAATGGTGGTAAGGAACTGTCATAGGTACAGATCCTCTTCTCTTTCCCCCCTCCTAACTCAATGCAGGCATCAAAAATTAACTACCCAAAATACCTGCTACCAGGATCAAGGGTATCTGGCTGCCAAGAACATTTAGAAAATAGTTTCCCATATTGGTAACTATATCTCTTTAAAAACAGCAACTAAAACCCTCATTTAAAATAAGTCACTTAATCTTTTACCTCAATTTAAATTCAGAAAGCAATCTTACTTTGTTTCCCATTTTGATACACACTATAAAGTACCATTATCTTTAGGCAGATGATACTATAAATGAGTCACTGTACTCACTTGTAAGATACTACAAGCCAGCTAATCTGGAGTCATTGGCATTTCATTGAAACACACCAGACATTAGTCAGCCTACAACATCACAAGAAGTCCTGCCATTGGACTCAGACTATATACAAACCACTCCATTCTACAACACAACTGGTACATCACAGGCCATTGCTTCAAAGCAGCTGACCTCTGTGACTGGTGGAAATTGCATATCCCTTAATCATTTGAAGAAACCCACTAACCACTTAACTCAAAAGTTGACCTGCACATCTAGCACTGATGTTTTGTCCTGTCAGTCCTCCCCCAAGAACTGCAATTTACACAGTTGTGAAGAAATTGAATTACCAGCCTCAAAAAGTGGGTGTGATCTTCAGTTTCACTTCATTATTTCAAAGAAAATTAAGTCACTGTCATCCAGTATAAGGACAAAAGGCAATTCCAGTGAAATCAAGCCAAATACACATGTATATAATAGTCATAGGGAAGTTACTGACTCCTGACAGCAGCATACACACCATGTCGCTGACTGACTGCAGTACTCTGTTCTTAAAATAACCATGTCCCATTCTACATAGAAGCTTAACTATCTAGTCTTGGCTGCCTAATCATTGTGATACTCTAATATCCTTGATGGCATCTTTTGTTGAATATAGCCAGGATAAATCAGGAGCACAAGGTAAAAGTCTTTGCACTCTGACTCTAATATTTCCAGAACAAAGTTTTAGAAGTCATCCATTTCACTACTCTAGGCACTGCAGTATGCAGTATTGGGTTTTGTCCCACCTGATTTTTGAAGGCCTTAAGCAGCAAACTTCCAATACCTATGAAATTTCAGTCTCCCTATTGCCAAGAATTGTCTCTTGCTATTCAAGATGTTGTCATTCATTTTAACTTGTTACTCCCTGGTTAGGTCTTTCCTCTGCAGACTCTACAGCAAGTCCTCCATATTTGCAGAGTATACAGATTTTTTTCAAAAAACTAGAGGATCATGCCTACACCTCCACCCTGTCCCAGTTCTGGGCATATTACGGATACTTTCCCCTCAAGGGAAACCCAGTCTCTTAAAAGGAATTGTTCCCAGTTTCCTACTGCAAATCACAGTCCTACATAATAACCTGGTTAAGAGACCACACATTTCAGGACAGATAACAAACACCAGTCAGCAGAGATTCACCATGGATAGCAGAGTGCTGCCAACATATATTAAAGACAGAAGTTTCTCTCCTTTCAGTCCCCTCACCACTTGCCTTTTCTGCTGATCTTCTCTGAGCTCTCCATCATCAAAATCTTTCTCACAAGAGCTTCAGTTCTGGCTATGAGAAGCCTTGATTTGGTGAACAGTTTCCGAGAAAGGTAGGCTTTCTTACATTTCCCCTTCATCATGTACTGCTTTTTGTATAAGGAGGTAAAGACTAAGATAGGTCTGAAACCAGGACTATCGCTCTACAAGTCCTTTAACACTGGCTAGAGCCAAACTCACTACTGCCTGCTTTACTGCCAAACACACTGATAAAGATAAACCTGCTACAGCTGTAAATTCATAGGATACTGCCAGCACACCTGGGCCTGTTTCACACTTAGTTAATCCAGCACCCCTCCCTCCTTCCTAAAAAGCATTCATTGATATAGTCTCCCTCTTCACACCTTTCTTTCCCTGCATCTTTTCATTTGATTAGGGCAGCAGCTGGAAACAAGTTGAAAGGAACCAGTAACAAGCTGGTGTCAGTAGTGCTGACAACCCATCCCTACTGTTGAGTCATCTGACATCAACTCAAATTTCAAACCTGTTCTGCTCCTCTCTTTGGAGGAAAAAAAATGGGTTAGATTTCCCTTCTTCTAGATGTATTTTTAGCAAATAAGCCATGACTACAATAGGCACTGATAAATGCACCCTCTAATTTGCATCACTGTCTCTCCCATGTCTAAGATACTTTTGAAAGTCAGCTGTGACCAGTTCTCCTCCCTCACTCTCTTCAGTGACCATTTCACAGTTTCAGAAAATGCAATCTGTATGCAAGCATAAGGTAAGTCTTGCATTCTGATCCACAACAACAGAAGGGATCTGTTAGGCTTTGAGAGGGTGAATTCATTAGGAGTTCAAATTATTTAACACTGGATCATCTTTTAAAGTTGGAAATACTGAAGGGGTGGAGTGAAACAATAATTAAGAATAAGAAAATCCTTAGAAGCAGCCAAAGATAGAAGTCTACAAATGTGATGTAACCTTAGGTAAGAAAGCACAGCAAAGAGATCAATTGCTACCCAGCATGTAAAGCAACTAGACTATACTAGACCCAAGCCAGTGGCAAGCCTTGGTTTCAGTCAGCCCTTGTCCAGTTTAGAGAATGCAGTTGTCAACAGGTGGGCACATTATTTTTTCCGTAAGGATTTTGCTTATAGTTAGAGTCTTTCAATTTAGTACTTACTTAGGAGAAAAGAAAACTTTCAAAAGAAGTCTTTGACACTGAGTATTTGATTTCTAACTACTTCACTTAAGTGGATGTTTTCTTTTGAACAACTGTTACATATATGGATCAAGTTAGGCCTTATTGCTCGTCAGTAAGATTCTTCTGTCAAATATAAGCTTATCAAGGCACAATTAGAAGTCAGCACAGAGCTCTTCAAAGTTATTTTGTTCATTTGTTGTTTGGGGGGGGTGTCTTGCTTTTTCAGTTTTATTTCAAACTATAGAGACACATATCAAACTGGTTTATGCATGAACTATTTTTCCACCCCAGTTAGCCAGAAACTGTGGATCTGCCCTATTATGTATGGGCAGGAGACTTTGCTTCAGCTGCAAAGAGAAAGTCACAGGGGAAGTTACACACTCTGCAGAGAAGGTGTTTTAACAGGTCTACTGAGCCTCCTCAGAGGTGAGCACATCAGAAGTCTAAGCGAGTGCCAGCTAAATATCATATTTCCCCCTCTGTAAGACACCTACAAAAGTAGTGTCCAAATAGGTCAGTATTGTTAAGGCCCAGCTCTCCATCATGTGCAACTCCAGCTGGTGACTACCTCATACCTTTTTGGTCGGCAGGGTGAGGGGGCACATGTGGGTACTTGGAGTGCTTCTTGATATGGAAGTTCACGTTGTCCAGCTCCACGTTCAGGCTGATGGAGGCGGCTGAATCACTGTCCATTGTGGACTGGAAGCTGCTGACTGAAGTGCGCTTGCTAGGGCTGGCGGAGTCTTTTAGTGTTGGGTAAGGGGGAAGATACAGGGAGGAGAAGGGTTCAAAGGGGTATCATGAGGGTACCGGAGAGGAGAAAAATTGTCTTTAATACATAAAGACCAGTGTGCAATACTAAAGGAACACAGTATTTTCATAGCTCTAATCTTTTCTTCATGTGTGCATGTGACATATTGGTCACTCTTCAGTGCATTACTAAAGGGCCCAAATCAAGCAGAAGTCTGCCTGAGAAACAGAAGGCAGCAATTTACATGCTTCTCCTCCATTAGAAGTATGAAGCTTTACTAGTTCCACTAAATACAAAATACTGTATCCATCTTAAGAAACAGGAGGACTAGCTAGGTTAGTTTGCTTAGATCCTTAGCCCCATGCGCACACACACAAACATGCACACACACATATATAAAGCAAGACATGGTTAAACTACTACGTCCTGAAGGACTGGGCATAATAGGGGAGAAGGCAGAGTGAGCACAAGACTCAGGTGAAACTCACTGGCTAAGTTATCTTCTCCTTCATCAGCAATCTGCTCTGTGTCACTATCATCAAACTTTATGTCTTTGAACCAGGATGGCTCAGAGTGCCCCTCTACAGAGTTCACTGAGTCACTGTCTGGAGATGGGGTTTCCGAGAACTCCGTGCTCTAGAAGACAAGGAAAAAAAGGTGTTAAAGTGCAGCTCTACTGAAATATTAAGCAGCCTTAGAAAGCAGCCTACTACAAATGCAGATCAGACATTTTAAAACAGAGGGCACTCCCAGTGGGCTGAGCCAGGTTAGTCATAGACCCACCCCCTTGGCACAAAATAGGAACTCTTCAGGACAGGAAACAAGTGTTTCTTTATAATTCCCATGTACTTAGTCTCTGCCTCCTCCCCACCTCCACACAAGTTTTGACTAAGTAGCACTAAAGGACAAGTTTATTCTACTGTACATTTCCTGTCACCATATCCAGCTAAGCAGTTCTGAATGCTTCCTATCCCCAGACGAGGTGGATAATGACCATATCCTTTGCCCAGAAACCAGCAGATGCAGCTTTTGGAGGAGGCTAATTCTAAGTTACTGGAGCAATCCTGACTGACCAAAGTAGCTCTAAGTTTCACTCACAAGTCAGGCTCTAGCTGGGGCTACTGTGTCAAAACAAAGCCTAGCTAGAGTGCCTGAGAATCTGGAGAGCATCTAAGCAATTTCCATCAGCCATTCTGATGCCTCCAGACACCTCAAGAGCAAGTTCACACCATTATTCCTCTGGCTACAGAGAGTGCAGAAAGCAACTGAATCAACAACACTGCTTCTCCTGACTCTTGTCGAAGAGAAATGAGATCAGTGCAATGCTTTCAGCTGATGAGAACAAAAGTTGGCTTTAAACCTTGAATAACATAAGCCCCTTACAAATAGTACAAACAGGGATCCACAAGCACTTGCTAGTTAAGGACGAGCTTTTCCTAACAGAGACAGTATAGTTAACTAGCCGAGATGCCAGATGAAGCCCAGAGCAATCTCAATGAAAGACCACGTGACTGTGGCCAAGAGCTGAAATGCACAAGGAAGACAAGATGTTAATGGCTGCAAGCTTTCTGACTGAGGTCCATGGGACAGCTGAGCCATTCTTTCTTGTGAGAACCTGCAGAACATGGAAGACTCTCAACTGAACGCTTTCAGGTAACAGAGAGGCTACAGAGATATCTTGTTAAAGTTAAAAAAATAATCCAATCATTCAGGCCAGTGACTGCTCTTACCCCTCAGCAAGTTTGACTGCAGTGAAATATGGTAGAATAGCATCTCTGATCACTGGTTCCCTACCTCCCCCCTCAGCTAGCCAGTCCTATTTGGGAGGCATGACAAAGACCACCTCCCAATCTTACATCATGTGGCTAAGGTACTGAATTCTTTATTACTGCTATCATTGGAGATCAGAATAAGGTTATAAATACAAGATCCAATACTGTATATCTAAAATATCCATTATTTGGAAGTTTTTAAAGAAAGAATTTTGAAACAGAAGTGGAAGACCACCATTGTGTCTCAGTCATCAGGAACTGCACACAGATTCTAGATTCTGTACATGATAGCACAGCAGCCACAAGCACAGACTGTGCCATGCCAAGGCCTCTGTGGAAGATGTCCACCATGAGAGGCACTAGCTTAGATTAGAGACCCTTTCCTCCACTTTAGGCAGCACTATGTGTAACAACTCATCCTTCACACAAGACAGCCCCAAAGCTTCCTAGGCAAATGCAGCTTCTTCAGGCTTTAAACCACTAAGGAAAAAGGCCTGGACTCCCAATTCTCTGTACAGGAGAGCTGATTTAGAAAACACAGAATGGCTGCTGAGAACGAGATTAAAAAAAGATTCTAGTCAGCAGCCAAACCCAGCAAGAACCATAGCTTTCCTACTCTTTTTACCTGTAATGGTCTGTAGAGAGCATACTCATCTCTGAAGAGCTGATCATGATGACTGACACATTCTAGCCAGCGTCCATCAACCAACGCTTGTCCTATTGCAATGGCTTGGACCCTGGAAGTATAATAGAGATAGTTTTCTAAGTCTAGTTCTAAACACACATGGTTTATGGCACAAGCATGCTACAAAAGGAAAGAGTCATTTGCTACACAGTATTTGACTCATCAGTATCCCATTGGCATGTTTAACCAGATACTATTTAAAATATTATGGAGAGGGAGCAGAGAGTACTGGTTCAAGTATGGAGCTAGAGAAGAGACTGCCAGTACTCTAAAAACTCAGCTGAGGTATCCAACAGATGATTAAGAAATACTTGTGCTTCTCCAATATTGTTAGCTTGAGTTATATGTACTGAGCATCTCTGCTGAGTGAGGACTGTTGCTCTACACTTAAGAACCATCTCATTTTTATCCCTCTCTCACATAGTTAAATACACCAGATTCTTTATACTCACAAGGTTAGGAGCCTGCCAGTTCCACCAAAAAATTAGCTATCAAACACTATTAATGATCTCTGATCCCAGGGGCAGACTTGCCCTTTGAAGTATCAGTGAACGTTTTTGGACAGTTTTTGTAATACACTCACTGTTCTCCAACTGTTTGAGTGATACTTGTCCCATAAGCTGCCTCTCACACCAGCTCCCAAAACAGACAGCCCCCTGTGCTCTGTTGTTTTGGGCCACACGGAGTCAGAACCCTACCTGCTTTGGCAGACAGTAAAGAAGAGATCTGAATTTTCTTTTTCTCATTTCCCTGCAAAGGGGTCTATCTCTGCAGTCTAAGGTACCCTTTATCAGCTAAAACTCACAACCTCCTGTCACAGAGACAGGAGACACCTGCTGTCCTAAAGCATCAGGGTTACCTTGTGGTTATGTGCCCATTTCTGATGAGCCAGTTGACCAGCTCCTTTCCCACAATGCAGTTGGGATGTGTCCGCAGCCAGTAGCGATGGTCTTGAAACTCCATCCCACTGTTGTGATGGCAGATTTTCTTCCACAAGTCTTTCAGCTGGACTGAGTCCTGGACAAGGAGATGCACAAGTTACTTACTAGTCTGACCTTAGCACTGGTCTCAAGGGAATCAACCTGGGCCCTCAGATCAGCTTCTAGATGAGAAGCCCTCCACAAATAGGCATAAAATCTAAGCCATTCTGCACTAGCTATGTGAAGGTGCAAACAGAAACAGCAAATAAACATGAAATCAGCTCCTTATATGCTTCCTTTTATATAAAGTCAAGAACAAGGAAGAAACAAAGTGGGTATTGTCACAGTTAAGGGGTTTTTTGTTTTAATGTGGCAAGATTTTGTACTGCCCCAAGATACTTATGTCCTCGCTACTGCCCTCCTGCACCCTATTCTCAAACTCATGTGGTTTGTGCAAATATAGAAGGCAATGAAAACTCATCCTTTAAAAGAGGGTTTTTTCTATATAATCTGTGCTCAACCTAGGCTTTGTGAAGCATACTAGTCCATTATCAAGCCCAGACAAAAAGCAAGTACTTGACACAGCACTGCACACTGCTGTGTTCAAGGTCTGGGATACCATTTCTTGTTGAAGATGCCTTTTTATTGTCCAGCATCACACCTTTTTTAGAAGCTGCTAGCTTTGGCCACTAAGAAAAAAAAAAGTGCATACCCCTCCCAACTCAATTAACTGTTTCTGAATCTGTGGATCTCTTCCCCTCACCACTTGAAGGCTTCAGCCTATACCTCAAACTTATTTTCAAGCCTGTTAAGCATGTGCACCTATTCTTGTGTAGCCTATGCTCCAACCAAACTGAGCTGTCCCTCTGCATCTGGCTGCTTTTGCTTTCCTATATGCACCCTGGCTTGGCACAGCACAATCCATTGTTGCAGAGTGGAAACTGGGACCTGGGAGTTATTTTGCGCAAGCAACAGAGCACCCCAAGGGGTAGAGAAGAGACACTGCAGCTCACTTGAGAAAGTGCCTCACTCGTTCTGGTTTTGTGTAAGAGAGAAAAAAAAGTTTTCATTACTTTTTAACTGGTTTCAGCTTTCCAGTTAACTGCCAGACCCACATTATTGCACGTTCCCAAGGGTGCCCTGAGATCTAAGAGTTTTGCTCCACTTCTGTTACCAAGCTGGTTTTCTGCTTTTATTTCCAGCAGTAGCTGTCCAACATCAGCAGCTCCCCTTCTGTACCAGGTACAGAGTCAAATGGATCAGTAATGGAACACATCATAGGATCACATTTGATGCAACTGGCAATTCTAGTTAAGCTGCCTTGTAGTTTACCCTTAACTCACACAGTGAATTCAGTAAACTGGACAAACTGGCAGAACACAGCAAATCCTTTCAAGTCAAGGATTTTGACCTCTAGTTCACAAAAGTATGCTTACCCGAGTGTACGTACATCCTCCCCTACCTTTTATTTCATAGCAAAGTTCATTAGTCTTTTGAATGGAATATGTTAAGCTTTAAGTTAACTCCTGATATAGTCAGCTCTACATGCTAAGAGCATTACAGAAACAGTGGGAATTGACAGAAAATCCTACATTAATTGACACTGCATCTTCTGCTCTTACATAAAGAGAAGGGATACTACCAATCCTTTTCTCCCCCAAGGAAGGAAACAAACAAAAAATTAAACAATGTGAAGCTGAAGTGCACTGGGACTTGATCATCTTGGTCCAAGTTGCATTCATAGCATTTTAAATTTCATTTTTCCTGCATTAACATACACAGATGGCACAGGGTGGTATAAAGACATGCCTTAAAAATATTTCTATCTCACGTGGTTATCTATTTACAGAGCACCCTGGAAAGGAGTTGTGCAACTGAACCAGAACTAGAGAGTTTCTGCACCCTCAGGAATACTTGTATGCATTTTGCTGACAGCAGGCAAATACCTGAGAACACAGTAACTGGCCTTCCTGATTTTAAATTGGCAATGGGGAACAATCTTGAATCTTTAAATGTGTGACTCCCTTCCCTTCTCTGCATCTTTTTTGCTCCATTTGTTGGAAACACCTCCTTTTCCTCAAAGAAAAGAAATAGTTTTCTACTGAACATTGTACAGTAACTGCCATCTATAACACTGCCTCTGTGGGAAGGGGATAATAGAATTACACAGAACACTTGCACATTGATTTTTCTTCGAACAAGTACGTCACTACAACCTTCTACAAAATGTTATATTTATTCTGCAAACAAGGGGAGGGGCCAAGTTATGTTTTGGCCTAATAAGCTCTAACAGCTTTAACTTGTTCATCATGGTGTAACCATTTTGAAGCAGCCATTTAAAGTTTCTGATTGTGACCTATGAAAGGGAAAATCTGAACTTTGAGAAATACAGAATCAGATTACTGCATAACAGCTGCAGCCATGACAGGTTTAACCCACAGGGAGTCACCATACACTAACTCCACACTGCGCAACACACTTCCCAAGACCAAAACTATAAAAACATTTACGCAAACACCACATGAAACTATGATTTGTTTCAGGAAGACAGAAGTGTCCAAAGCAGCATCAATATTCTCCATCCCTGCACCACCTGGAGGAGGGGTCCAGGTAAAAGTGCACAGACAAGAGCCTTTAAAGGCAGCAAGATACGCCTGCTGCATGACACAGGAAAGGCAAACTTCATTGCCTTCACAGAGCAACACAAACAGAAGTCTGAAAGGTACCAGAAGGATTTTGCGCTCGTCCTCGCTGGTCTCTGCCTTCATATGTGTGCGACTGGCCTGAGGGCTGACAGATGTCTCATAGGCAGGCACCATTGGTGAACCTGACCGATCCAGTGACAGGTTAGTGATGCTGGCTGACCTGTAGTGGAAGAGAGAATAATTTAAGTATTAAGTGTTCATTGTGCAGTGCTTCACCAGAGAATGCACTGATCTTGTAGCATGCTAAAAAGGAACTTAGGCCTGTGAACATTGTTCAGTCTCCTCAGTACTGACTTACTGCTTAAAGCTTCCTCCCCCATCAAAGCAGAAGAAAGGATCCCTAGGAAGCAAGTGTACTGCTTTGGAACATCCAAGTTAAACAAACTTTTCTAAAGCTCTTTGTAGGAAGCAATTAGAACTAAGTTTAGGCACAGCAATTCATATATGTCTGTGTTTGAATAGACTGGGGAAGAATGGGATGCTGGGTAATTAGAAGCTCCAGCATTTTGGAGGCAAGACAGATGCCAGCAAGGGCAGCCAACACCAGGATCCTTGTAACAGGGCACTGAGATTCCCCCTCTCCTTGACCCGTTTAAAATTCCTTCTCCTCAGCTCTCTGAAATACATGGCTGGAAGCTTGCAGAGTCTGGAAGTTTGAGCACCTGTTCCCTAGGGTGGCTAAACTGTCTGCTAAAGCTGGAGGTCACTCCAGCTGGCAATTTTCCTTGTACTGCAATACGGAGCATTCACTTGATCTCAATCCAGCTGTTAAGAAATCTTGGCTATGTACTCCAGTACAAACACACCATTTTGCAATAATCATTGCAAAGCTACAAATGCAAATACAAGTTCCAGATACCCTCTGCTCCAATATCCCACAACTAGACTAAGCCTCTGAATAACCAGAGTGCAACTCCTCATCACACAGCAGTAAAAAGCATGCAGTGTAAGCTATTCGGGCTAACAGTGCTCTAAGGAATGAAGATGGAAAACACTTCTGCGTACAGCAACAGGGAAGCTCAAAATGCCAATGCTGAACTGATTTGAGGCTTGCAGCAGTCTCAGTGATGAGAACTGTTGCGAGCCTCTCATCTTTGGAATGAAACTCAGATAACTTCAGAGCTTGCTAACTGGCTAATAGACACTCTTGATTATTCCCAAGAATTCTCAATGGATGATGTGGCTCAGCCCAGGCATGAAATAACAATACCACCCTATTTCAGCTTTTGTACTGCAAGAAGTAGGCACTGAAGGTACAATAGTCTCAAAATCACTGCTTTTTCCTCCTCCGTCTCTTGAGGAGGAATATTGGGCTGATACAGGGTTTTAGTTAGGTCCTTTTTAGCCATTTATGTAGAATCGAAGGAAACTATGTTGGCACTACATCCATATACATCTAGGGGTGATAAGCAAAAGCTTTCTGTCATAGTCAGGCATTCAAGGCAGGCTAGAACTCTGTCTGTCTTCTACTGTTCAGATGCTCTCAAGTTAAACAAAGTTAGACGTGGCAGATTTATGCAGCTTAACAGAAGCATTCTTAAGTGGAAGATGAGACTGACATGGAAGTCCATCATTAAGCACTCCTCCCAGTTTTTTCACAACAGCTACTTTAACAGTGCCACCTATCTGTAATCAGCAGGGATATTTAATTTGTGTAAAAGGACATTAAGCAAGAGTTAGAACAGTCAGGTTTCCTACCTATGTCTTTATCATCACAATTACATCCAGGACTTTATTGTATTTATCTTTTCTAAAAAGAGAAGGGGAGATTTTGCAATGAAAAATCCCTATCCTTTAGACAGATCTACAAATTCCTCTGCTTGCAACATTTGACTGTTGTGGTTTTCTCTCAACCAGATTATTTATGGGGAAAAAGTAACACATATCCCCCACCCACAGGGAAAACAAATAATACTAAGTAACTTCTACTACCTGCACCTAAATGCACTCAACCCAGATCTATCTTGCTTCATCTCACTAAAAAGAGGCATGGTCAAGCTTGCCTCAAAGAAACTTCTACAGCTACTTTGAGAATACCTAAAGGCTAGCCCAAAGCCAATAGATTTGTTTCCATAGGTTCAGAATTTTGACAGAGATAGGTTATACCTCATTATTACTTCTCAAACATGAATCCAGACAGGTAAGTATTATGGTGAGGTCATGAATAGCCAGAGTTAAAATTTAACTTGCATGAGCAGTTTGGGCCTGCCAGGTCCAGCTTAGAACCCTACTACTACTGCATATGTGAGCTAACAGCAAAGGCCTTTTAAAATAGACAACATCAATTCAAACAGGAAGCAGAAGAGCATCCTCAAGGTTTCAGAAATTTCTTGATGTCACTGCAGTTATTTAGCATTGAACTTTAACTCTGGACTCCCTGCCATGTTTGCCCAGAATTGATTTTTGGTACCAGTTTATCCACGAGTACTTTACTCCCCCTAGGTGAGATTTTTAGTTCTCAGTTGTACAGTCATCTGTGCATCTCCTCCTAACCATACCCATCACACAGAAAATAAAGACTCCAAGCAGTCTGTTCCCTGAAAGGCACACCCAGGACCCTTCTCGGACAAGTTCCCTAGTCTTCGCTGGTCCTGCCAGACTCCTCCAAATGGCTAAACATTCTGCATTCCTGTAACACCAAAGCAAAGAAGTCTCTGAATGTCTCCTGACTCCAACACTGAAATTTGGATTGTCTTTGCTCTGTTCCTCACAGCTTGGCCTCCCCTTTATTTCCCCAATTTAACCATAATGGAAGTATGTAATCAGAACCATAGCAGAAGCAGTGTGAAGTGGAAATTACTTGTTCTTCTAATACCAGGCTATTTAGTGGGATTAAGCTCAAGCACTCACAACTTATGCTAAAGATCTCATGAACATTTCCAAGTTCATTCCAGCACTCTTGGATAAAGACCCAAGATGGGATTTTAGCCTATGGAAGCCTGATCAATTAAACAAAATTATACTTCATGCAAGAGCAGAGGGAGCAGAAGGGGGTGGGGGGAACCACAAAACCAAACAGAAACTACACCTCTGCTTCTCCATGACCTCAGTCTTTGCCTCCCATTACCAAGTCCCTGTTACTCCCTTTTCTTTGGCTACCTCAGAACTCTACCTTTCTTAGCCAGTTCTTTCCCTTTCTGCCCTCTTCACCACCACCTCTATTTGTCTGACTCAGCAGCAAACTACAGGTTCCTCAAAAGTAGTACATTTATTAATATGAATATGTACATAAATGGCCTTTACTTACCATTACATATGGGTAGTGGAGTGTCCTATTTTAGACATTAAACAGCATGCACAATAAAAACAAGCCCCAAAATACAGGCTCTACAGTGAAGAGTGTGCTAGGAGTGCAGCCAGAACAGAAAATACTCATATACAGTTAGATTACCTGTTCCTAGCCGGTGACTTCCCTGCATCCTCCTGGACAGACCCAAGGCGTGCAGACAGTGTGGTAGCTGAAGAGTCTGGGTGAATCAAACTGCAAGGAAAAGGACCACATTACAGATGTTTCAGAGATATGCTACATTCAGCAGCGTCAGAACAGCTGAAATTAAAATACAGTTATATTAAAATGTTATCTCTCATTCACACCCATGATTGTTAAATCAATGAGGGAATAGGGAAATCTTTCCCTATCTGTAGGCCAATGATAACTGGAAGACAGTGCTCAAGTCTTCTCCATTCAGACTCAATTCTTAGGCAATACAGCCTCTTCCCACTTCTCCCATTACACTGCCTTCCCACCTTCTTCACCTCTATCTCTTTCTTACACATCCTCTTTCCTTACAGGCTGCTATTCTGTGCTTTGGAGGTAGAGGCATTGCCCCCATCTCCCCAACATCTCTGCAAACCAAGCAATGCTATCTATAGCTATTGCTAGACAGCTTTTACCAAGACAGCATGACAACCTTCTGTAATTGTTTAACCTGATCACTAACACCTTTGCCCTCCTTTTTCTTATAAATTTCCACTTACAAAACTGTATCAGATATAAGCCACTATACCCCAACTGATATAGCCATGCTGTATCAGCCATGCATCAGCTGTGCTCTGGGATGTAGACATGTTGCTAGCACAATAAATACTCTTCATGAGAAAACACGCAAAATACAACCTTCCCTGAGCAACAGTACTTGCCCAGAGTACACCAGTTCTTCACTTTTAAAGGCTACGGCCCTTCAAGTTAGTTAAAGCAGGAGCCCGTGTCTCTATGTTCTAACTGCTCAAAGAACAGAGCAATGTCAGACAAGTAAATACAGCATCACTCCCCTAAATGCCTTCCTCACTGCTTTGTAGCATATGAGAGCAGGACAGGCAAGAGCTTTAACTCAGATACATTATTTTGAAAAGAGACACAACTGCCAAGTTTTCTTCTGAAGAAAACTACTTCTCACACAGAAGCCACATATTAGCAAAAAACTTTGCTTCCACTATGCTGTGAGTTGCCACTTTCCACTGTGGTGCAGTTTAAGTTCAGTGTATTGAATTTAAACCTCTGAAGGTCAATCAGGAAATTACCAAATGCAGTATTAAAAAAAGCACTGTAGCCCACTGCAAAGTTTTACAGTTCAAGAGCAACAAGCACTGAAGAAAATCTTGATCCTCCTAAAGCAACAATGAACTACCTAATCTCAATCTCTCTCCCTCTCACACATAATAGCAGCCCATGTTTACTCAGTGTCTCCCAACAAGACTAAGAGTTCTAGTATAGAAAAAGTTATCAGCCTTTCAAGATTAGACAGTATTTTTCTTGAGTGCTACAAGCTGCTCAAAATAAATATATAAATACTTTCTTTACATGTTCATGTCTACGAGCTGTGGAACTGTCATTAATAAAAGATACTAATAACATATCAGAAGACAGAATTAATGATACCTTCTATTATTTTGTACACCTGAAGAGGACCATTCCGAGTGCATATACTTAACCCCAATTCAAAATTTAGTAGTATTTATCCCAAGCATTGCAACATTACTGCTTTAAATGACCATGACATTAAACCAGAAGTAGTTTCCTTTATTTAGGCCTAAATCTGATTATTTAATTGCTTCCATATAGGAGAACCATACTCTGAAAAGCAACAGGCAAAGCAAGAGTCAGGGCATTTTCTGAAGACAGTTGGTTTTGAGGTTTTTCTTTTAATACTATCAGAACCCTAGAAGAGATCTGCTGAGAGGCACATGTCACTAATACCATCCCTCAGTTAAAGAAAGGCTCTGACTCAAGGCCTCCTCGGCAGTTTCACACCTGCCTGTTGTTCTGGTTTTAGGGAAATGAGCACAAACACCACATCTGATTATTTCTTCCTAGCCCCACCCCTGCCACATTAAATTAAATCAAGGTCCTCAGAAATTAACTTGCATACCACTTGAGAAGTACAGTGTTCTTTTATTCATCTTCCAAAAATAAAGATCCCCTCATTCAAGAGCAATACAAAGAAATATACTTTGAAAGGAGATCAGAGAACTTTTATAGCTGTGCTTTCAATCCCACTTCAGCTGAAATAGGTGGTTACTTCCACTATTTACATCTTAATTACACAGACAGCATCTCTTGTGTTCTCCTGCCCAATCCCAAAACCTGACAGGTAAAGCATCAGTGTCACACTGTCTTGCCTCTTGATACACTGGTGGTTAGAAGGGATGGGTTTTGGTTTTGTCTTTTTAAACTCTAAAGCTAAAAGCCTACTCTGTCCCTGGTATAGAATAACTCATTCGATAGGAACCTTCCTAGGTTCAAAGGAAGAACTGCAAATTTGAAACTCCACTAGAAAAGTTTCCACATTTCAACTTGAAGAGAAGAATATTAGAAGCAAGCACAGGATTAGATTCTTTTCACAAGAGATATACTTCTAAGTTTCCTGGATGGAAACCACCAGCTTTTGTCTAGGCAGGTATCAGCCTGAAAACAGGTAAGATTCTGGAGCTCAGCACGAAGCCATTCACTTTACCTTTGCCAGGTTAGATCCTCCTCCAGAAAGATGTTGCGGCTAGCTTTACGGCTCCCAACTGGTGTGCGTGGCTCACCAGGATCCAGCACTGATACAGAAGACGCAGAATCTGACAGAGCATTTAAGTCTTCTCCAATGGAATTACTGTCCGTGGAGTGTGCATAGCTTAAGGCTATTTTGCGGCAGTAAGTGCAGGCTCGGAGATCCCCTATGGAAAGGGGAACCAGAGAGTGTAAGTGAACAGGAACAAATAGTACTCTGTTCCTACAGGATCAGAGGTGTGTAGTGGTGGGAAAAGAAGGATTTTCTGTTTCAAAACCTCTTTGCATGTTTAAGTCTAGTTCTCATATTCCCTTAAAGAGCAAAACCCCAGATAATTATACAATCAGGGAATTTTTCCATGTCAAATGATGCATAACACATGATCGGTAAGAGACAGACAGGTTGCGGGGGCAGGGAGAGAGAGCACATGTGCACACTGAAATCATGGTACAACAATGTCAGTCAGATATGACATACAAGCTGATGTTTGGAAATAATTACCTCCATCAGGAGATGTCTAGAGTTTGGTAATTGGTATTTGAAAGAGTTCCCCTCACCCTCAATTAGAACATGTGGCTCACTACACTTTAAAATTACCATTACTTAAGAGCAGCTTTTACTTGAGCACACTTTTTGCAGTGAACAATCTTGTTAAATAGTAGCCATATTTGTCTTGTCATCATTGATGTAGTGTTGGTAAAAATAAGCAGGCATGGCATAATCCACCATTGTGCATGAAGAAACTGGTAGAATTAGGTCCTGTGATTATTTTTGATTATTTCTAAGCCCAACTAGAGACCTGTACAGCATTCTCTAGCAGATGCCAGAATCTAAAATGCATAGTCCAAACAGAGCTGAGCACACAAAGAATGTTCTGCTTCTCAACAGATAAACCCTACCTGTGTAGCCCATGAATTTTCCAGGGATTTCCTGATTGCAGCATCGACTACAGAAGATCTGCCCACAAAGTCGACAGTGGTGCCTCCGCCGGAAGGTGGTGAATTTCTCACTGCAGTCATAGCATTCTTTGCACTGGCTGTCAGGCATCCAGTACTGCTTCAAGTCACTGTCCTACAAGAGAAGGCAGTAAATAAAAGCTATTTTTTGTAGATAAAAAAGCATGTTTAGATTCATGATTGCTTTGTAGACTGCGCACCTGAAAAGGGCAATTTCATATATACATATATGTGTGTGTGCACACTCTTGTGTACAAGCATACACATGCATGGAAAGGATTTTTCATGTGGTTTTATAGGGAGCCAGAAGACTGAGAAAGTTCTTAACCATGAGAGTAAATCTAGTAAACTTTTGCCTTCTTGATCCAAGACGGAAGCAAAGGAGATAAAAATTATGATGAGCTGTAGATAAAAGTCATGAAGAAACAAACATATGAAGTACTGGTTGCTCTTCCCTCTCATTTGCCCCTAGCACATGACAGGCCCTCAAATAGCACAGTTTAAAAACAAAACCAAAACAACAACAACAAAAAAACAACACCACAAACCCCACATATTAGCTGAAGCTGTTATCCGGGGTAAATCAAGTCACCAGGAATTATCAGTGCAGGAAGATCATTTCAACAGCTAATGCTGGGATGTACGTTGAAAGGATTATAGATACATGTAAAAAATTTTGTTATATTATCAACTTCTTCAAAACCTCAGTAAACAGTTGTAAAAGCCTGTGTTCCAGATTGATGTTGTTTCAGAACTCCAGGTTAACTGCTATGTGAAGACAACTGTGAAATACACATTCAGCAGACAACAACATATACTGATTTACAGCATGGGCACAGTCAAAGGAATTTTTGTCTTGTTTTAAGACTTGAAAACAAAGAGTTAAAACTTCCATTTGGTGTTGTAGCTATAAACAGAGCAAGACAAATCTCTCAATTGTGATTCTGAGCATACCAGCTACAATTACAATGGATGGAGACAACTGCTCATAGTCACATGACAGCTCTGACTGTGAAACACTCTTTGCTAGAGTTCAGTTCTGGCAATAAGCCTTTTTAGAGGGACTGAATACTCTGGGTTTTTCTTAGGAAGAGAAAGTGCTGCAAGAATTTTCTCAAAACAACCAGAGAAGAGAGTAACCACAGAGAAGAAAGAAAGGTGATCCATACTCTGATTTTCAAAGAACGGAAAAAAAAAAATCTTACCCTGAATGGGGTTTATTTTTGGGTATTCACAAAGTGAAGCTTGACATAGCTGCTAGAACAATTTTGAGACCAAACCAGCTATGGTCAACAATTTCCTCACCCAAGAAAACTCATACAGAAAAAGGTCAAACACTACTCAAGGCAGTCTAGCATTCAAGAGACTCTAAAAATTTTTAAGATGAACACTAAGCTTCAAGCAGGGAAAGATGCAGTGAAGAGCTTTGCCAAGGAACTTCTGCAAAGCTGCAGGGGATGCCAAGTAGCAGGTTTTACTGTGGCTTTGCATGATAAGCCAAGTCACTGATTCTGGCACATACAGAGTGGCTGCTCCAAGCTGCAGTGCCTCTGCCCCACATGCACATGACTGGGTGTTTAGAAACCCAGCCATTGCTGGTGACACCTTCCAGCTCTCTGCCTTGCTCAAGTCAGAGCCAACACTCACAACAAGAACAGCCTACAAGGAAGGGATCAGAACAGAAGTCTGGCCCCCCTTAGCAGCTGAGGTTGATTACAACAGCACCTTCCAGGATCTGACACCTGCTTTCTACAACAGTAAAGTGGTCTCCTGTAGAGACAGACCAAGTCCACAGTCAGAAGAAATTGTCTGGAGTGACTCAAGCAAGACACGGCTGCAGTCCAGGGCAGTGATGTATTACCATTTGTGCAGACGTCAGCATGCTGACAACTAACATACCACTCTCAGAGAAAGATCTAGACATATTCATTTACTGCTACATCCTGTCTGTTTGAGTACTCCCCTACCTTCAAAGATGTCTGAAAAACTCCAAGGCCTTCAGAAGCTGCCACAAACTGGACTATTAATAGGAGCCACGCTCAACGCCCTGCTTACTGCAAGGAAAGGCTTTTGTTTCACCTTCAAAAGTATCACCCTTTCTACCAAAGCAAAGTTACTCTTACAAGCAGAATAGCAGCTAAGTGAGTTTACTCAAAGTCTACCTGTAAAAGCTACCATCCTGGTTTTGGCTGGGATAGAGTTAACTTTCTTTCTAGTAGCTGGTATAGTGTTATGTCTTAGATTCAGTATAAGAGTGTTGATAACACACTGATGTTTTCAGTTATTTCTAAGTAGTGTTTAGACCAAGTCAAGGATTTTTCAGCTTCTCGTGCCCAGTCAGCAAAAAGGCTGGAGGGGCACAAGAAGTTGGGAGGGAACACAGCCAGGGCAGCTGACCCAAACTGGCCAAAGGGGTATTCCGTACCATGTGACATCATGCCCAGTTATATAAACTGCAGAGAGTTGGCCTGGGGGAATGGCTGCTTGGGAACTAACTGGGTATTGGTCAGCGAGTGGTGAGCAATCACATCGTACATCAGTTGTTTTGTCTATTCCAATCCTTTTATTATTATTGTCATTTTACTATTGTTATTATTATTAGTTTCTTCCCTTCTGTTCTATTAAACTGTTCTTATCCTAACCCACAAGTTTTACCTTTTTCCTTCTGACTCTCTCCCCCATCCCACTGGTTGGGATGTAGTGGTAGGTTAGTTGTTGGCTAGGGTTAAACCACGACAGCTACACCAAGCCAAAACCCTTTTGCCTCTTCATTCAGTTTAATTAAATGTACTTTTGCCTGTTTGTGTCTTGCTCCCAGACACAGCTATTTATATCATTGCTTATAAACAGTTGTGGCTTCTTTTCTCAACTAGATCCTCCTCTTAAAGGCATGGTCAAACACAGCAGAGGGAGGTGAAATCAGCAAGTCAGTTGCAACCACCATACCCTTACCTAGCTGAATCAAAATTGATTAGCAGGACACGCCTTTCAAGCAAATATTGTGACCAGTCATTACCATAGTAAGTAGCAAATTTAATTCATCCTCAGAATTCTCATTACTATTTGTGACAGACAATGTGTTTCACATGCCTATGCATAGCCTTGAAGGGAGAAAACCATCAAGTGATACTAGATTAGGTAATACAGAAGTGGGAAGGAGCCTAAAATGAGTATCTGGTCCAAGTTCAAGAAGCTGAGCAACTGCAATGTTTCACTCCCACAGTGACAGATGTTTGACATGTCAAAAGCCAGCATCAACTTAAATTGTTTCCCCTGCACTCACACAGTGATTTTTGAGTTTATTCACTCATCTTTCAAACACCTGAAAAAAATCCCCATGATACATCTAAAAATGAAGCTCAGAAAAGCCCAGTAAACAGTTCAGTTTCTAAATAGTTTGACCTACAAATTCCTCAGAAGTAGTACCTGGCTCTTCCCCTCCATGATTTCTTTGAGACGCTTTAAAACAGTGCTGAGGCTTCTTAACTGAACAGCTGTTCGAGGATCATGTCCTCCAAGCGGTGGATCTACTTTCCTTCGATTGTCTGGAAGGGAAGGGAGAGTAGTACTCATTTCTTCCATGATACATCAACAGTCACATCACAACACAAAACCCCATTAGAGAAAGAAACATTCACATATGTATGTATTTTACAAAGTTACAGCATGTATTCACTTCTTGCGCTTGCACTCTTCTGGCCCAAAAAGGAGCTTCTGATGTCAGATAGCTTGCTCTGACTGACATTTTAAATACTATTCTCTGTGTTTACAAGAGCTGATTTAAGTTCTCTGAGAATGAAAACCTCTTTTAAAGAAGTGAAAGTTATTTTCAATCCACTATTGATTTTTAGAAAGCACTGAAGTCTCCTTTTAGAATTCCCTCTAAGATATTAATACTTACAAAATAATGGCAACAATATTCACATTCACTCGAGGACTGCTGTAAGTCTTAACATGAACTTCTTTATAAATGATTACAGCAAGTCTCAGGACTCAGTTGCTCAGTTTCTAATAAAAACAGTAACTCAAAATAAAATGCATCCAGAATGTCACATTTTTTAGGTTTTTGTTTTGTTATTTTCTAAGGAAAAAGCCAAATAGTTGAGAACTTGTACAGTCATTCTTGATTAACTATAGCAAAGAAAATCCTGAATAAAAAGGTAACAGTTAATTTCTTATTTTGCTTAAATTCTAAATACCAGATTACTTTGAAGCATTGCCGTATGAGTTAAACACAATCCTTCTCTCCAGAAAATCTGCAAACAGTGCTGTATTTAGCTGAACCTTAAAACATTTTCAGAGTCACTTTTCTACATCAACAACTTTTCTGAACAGTTTACAGTTTCTTACCATCTTCGCAGCTCTCCATCTGACTTGCATTTTATTTTGGTTCCCCTGCTAGAGGAAGAACAGTCATGGCTGCTTTCTGTTTACTGCTTTACATATCACTGATGTCAGCAGGAAGGCTGACAGCACTAGCAGAAACGAGTTAACTGTTGCTGCGCAGTTAACAACTAGGGTATTCTTTTGTGTGGAGGAGATCAAAACCATTAGACTAATGTGATTAAAACCGTGGTATTCCATGCCTCCTCTTCAGGTTCTTAGTAGATATTTTTAGTTCATCAGCCCACATAGAGCTGCTTAATGACCTAAGTACAACAAAGAATCCACAACAGGAGATGATTTTAAAGAGATTCTAGAGTGCTTAAACCCAGTTCTATGGCTAGCCACATGGATTATTTTTTTTTTTTTAAACCAAACAAGTATACTTCTGGACAGTACGAACCTGAGTGTTTTGGAGTGATTAAAGGGACTTTAATATTTCAAGAAAACATTGATAATACCACAGAAACCTTTGGCTCCTCCTTACTTCTATCACAAGATCTATCCTGCATTTACATCCAGGACTTTCCTGCTGTAACTTCTGAATTCAAGAATATGTTCTTTCCAGGAATGTTGCTTCCAATTCAAAAAATTACTATCAGACCTCCTGCCTAACTTGCTACAAATCTTGTGAGGCAAGTGATTCCCAAAGTATGAACATACCCAGCACTGAGAAAATGCCATAGGTAACTCCACACTTGCTCTCTTGTTAGTTAAATGCCCTTTTCTGTGTTACATAAAACAACGTCAAAAGGATGTCATCTACATTAGAAAAAGCATGCTATCCACAGTAGGAACACATGGCTAACCTGTTTGTACTAGAAAAGCTGACAGTTCTCAGATTAAAATTCAGTTGGCTTTTTTCCTTTTCAATCATGTGGTTTCTCCCTTTCTGGAGGAAAACACACTATATAGCAGGAATGTAAGTTATCATTCCTGCAGTATAGGACACACAGTGTCTAAACCACCATCCTTATAAAAGAATTCACATGTATCAGTCTTAAGTTAACTCTTACTCCTTCCTGATCCAAATTCCATTACTATAAATACCACAGCCATTTTCTCAGTTAATGCACACATGACTTACAGATGTATATGTTTTCACCATTGTAACTGTATTTCCTTATTTCACCATTAAAACTGCAAAACTCACGTTCCCTTCCACAAATACAGAAACTGTAGGAGTATTTTTCTTGCTTTGCCCACATCATCATCCCAACTGCCATCAGTTGCACTTCTGAAAAGATTTCATATCTTCTTTTGGTTTGATGCCAAGAGGCTTGACCACAATTACACACCTAAGTAGCGGTAAACTCTTTTAGTGCTCCTGAAGCAGCAAACTCGGTATATGCTACCAAAAAAATCCCCCAAAACAAAACCAAACCACGCACACAGAAAAACACAATACCCCCGAAAAATACCACATACCCCAGCAGCCACAGTTAACATTGCACACAAGAAACTAGGGTTTAAAATAAAATTAAACTTTATTTAACTGTTATTTAAACATAGAATAGAATCATAGAATCATTTAGGTTGGAAAAGACCTTCAAGATCATCAAGTCCAACCACCGTCCATGCCCACTAGACCATG
>JANZLQ010000001.1:25695256-25706866 GCA_026212715.1 Elanus axillaris | reverse complement strand
ATTTCTGATACAGGCCAGGATGCCATTGGCCTTCTTGGCCACCTGGGCACACTGCTGGCTCATATTCAGCTGGCTGTACACCAGCACCCCCAGGTCTTTCTCTGCCAGACAGCTTTCCAGCCACTCTTCCCCAAGCCTGTAGCGGTACATGGGGTTGCTGAGACCTAAGTGCAGTACGCGGCACTTGGCCTTGTTGAACTTCATACAATTGGCCTAGGCCCATCGATCCAGCCTGTCCAGATCTCTCTGCAGAGCCTTCCTACCCTCAAGCAGATTGACCCTGTCTCCCAGCTTGGTGTCATCCATAAACTTGCTGAGGGTGCATTCAATTCCCTCGTCTAGATCATTGATAAAGATAATAAACAAAACCGGCCCCAACACCAAGCCCTGGGGAACACTGGCCCCCAACGCCGAGCCCTGGGGAACACCACTTGTGACCGGCCACCAACTGGATTTAACTCCATTCACCACAACCCTCTGGGCTCAGCCAGCCAGCCAGTTTTTTACCCAGCGTAGAGTACATTTGTCTAAGCCATGTGACGCCAGCTTCTCAAGGAGTATGCCATGAGAGACAGTGTCAAAGGCTTTGCTAAAGTTGAGGTAGATAACATCCACAGCCTCTCCTTCATTCACAAGGCAGGTCACCTGGTCATAGGAGATTGGGTTGGTCAGGCAGGACCTGCCCTTCGTAAACCCATGCTGACTGGGCCTGATCTGCGGTTTTTCCTGGACTTGCCATGTGAGTGCTCTCAAGATGAGATGTTCCATAATCTTCACTGGTACCGAGGTCAGGCTGACAGGCCAGTAGTTCCCCGGATCCTCCCTCCAACTCCTCTTGTAAATGAGCATCACGTTGACAAGCTTCCAGTCATATGGGATCTCCCTCATGGACCAGGATTGCTGATAGATGATGGAGTGTGGCTTGGCAAGTTCCTCTGCCAACTCCATCAGTACTCTTGGATGGATCCCATCTGGTCCCATGTTTGTGAGTGTCCAGATGGCATGGTAGGTCACTATTTCCTCCTGGATTAAGGGTGGTATATGCTGCTCTTCATCCTCACCTTTTAGCTCAGGGGGCAGAGTACACTGAGAATAACTGCTCTCCCTATTAAAGATTGAGGCAAAGAAGGCATTAAGTACATCAGCCTTTTCCTCATCTCTGGTGGCAATGTTCCCTCCTGAATCCATTAAAGGATAGATATTCTCCTTGTGTTTCTTCTTACTGTTAACATTTGTAAAAATGTTTGTTGTCCCTTACAGCAGTAGCTAGATTAAGTTCTAGCTGAGCTTTTGCTTTTCTAATTTCCTCTCTGCATGACCTAACAAGGTCCCTGTACTCCTCCTGAGTTGCCTGCCCCTTCTTCCAGAGATGATAAACTCTCCTTTTTTTTCTCTTGACCCCCTAGCAAAAGCTCTCTGTTCAGCCAGGCCGGTCATCTTCCTCAGCAGTTTGACTTGCAGCGCATGGGATTAGCCTGGTCCTGAGCCATTAAGACTTCCTTCTTAAAGAATGTCCATCCTTCCTGGACTACTTTACCCTCCAGGACTGACTCCCATGGGACTCTCTCAACCAGTGCCTTGAAGAGGCCAAAGTTTGCCCTCCGGAAGTCCATAGAGGTGGTTCTACTGACCACCTTCTTTGCCTCACCAAGAATTGAGAATTCTATCATTTCATGGTCACAAAGCCCAAGACGGCCTCCAACCATCACACCTTCCACCAGTCCTTCCCTGTTTGTAAGCAGCAGATCTAGCAAGACTAATCTGTTATGACAACCAGATCAGGTCCACAAACTTTTGCTTGTCATTGTCCAACCAGCACCAAAACAACTGCAGGAAGTAAACACAGCTTCCTCATGGTTTTGATATATAGAACCCTTATACTTTCTCAGTCCACAACTCTACCATATCTTCATCCATTTACTCTTCTTCCCTAGCCAAACACTCATAGACGACATTAATTTTTCACTTGCTATCATTTTGCATTTAACAAACACCAGCTGTATCTCAGCCCTTCAGTGTAACACACCAACATAAGTGTAGAACACATCTTCTCATGACTAACTAACAGTTTATGTAGCAATTGTGTTTTTCCTATCCATTCCCTTCCCATCTACATGTTCACACAACAAAACCACAATATACCAAAAGGAACCCCATCTAGACTTCCAATTTTACTTGTTCCTAACCCATTTATCCTTCTTAAGCTAAGAATTAACTCCTACAGCTAAAAAAGAAAAAAGTATTCATATTTCAACAGTAACCCTCATCCTTCCTGTATGTATTCATGGCTGCTGATCCTTGGCAAAACCAATACACCCTCTGAAACACTGTATGTTTTTCTCCTCTTTTTCCTACTCTCCCCACCTGAGCTGTGATCACTGGGAAGGAACCTTCAATACCATTCCAGCTATGATCACCTACTCAGTACTCTTTCAAGTTCAGGCCACAGAAAGATTTGCTCAGTAAGTCATTGAATTGTTCTGCATCCTCAGTCACTAAATCACTGAAATACATTTTTCCAGAATTTCTTTCATGACCCTATGTATTTTAGCATACATTTTAAAGTGAATGCCAAGTCAAAAAACACTATGAGAACTACTTTCTTACAACTTATCTGCTAGTTTCAGTTTACAGGAAGAGAGCTGACCACACACTAACACAAGAGGTACAACAGAGAGCTTCACACAGTTTCAACAAGGAGCAAATACACATCAGGGATACCACAGTTTTGCAAATACAAATCAACATGATTTGCTTTCTAGTTATATGCTGCCAAAGCATAACATTTCAAAATCAAGTTCACCATCACAGTTCAAACATTGTGTCTTCCTCATGTCACTGCCATGCAAAGTACTGACATGAAAAGGATGAAAGTTGTCCTTAACTTCATTTTACAACATGCATTTTCACTTTCCAAAACCTTTTTCAATAGAAAAGATGCTCTGGTAATAAGTCGCATTCTTTATGATTCCCAGTAACCACCACATGCTTTCCTCAGGCCTTCTTATGCCTCATGATAGTTGGCCTTTCCTTAGTCTACTAAGCTCCTTTGCCATTCCCTATTGCTTCCAGACTGCTACAATTGTCCAGCATTAACAGCATTATCCTGCATAACAGGGTAACAAGCTTGGAGTGCTTTTACTACCAGTGCTCCCTCTCCAACTGGTCAGCATTTCCAGTTCTCCTTAAACTGGATTTGCAAACCATGACATTATCTCAGTACGTGACTATTTTAGTTCAATCCAGCAGCTTGAAAGCACTCAGCTGACAGCACACACAGGCACATGCAGTGCAATACAACCAGCTGGGCCCACTGCCTCTGTAGAAGTGGCACAAGTGACCCAGCACCCTACTCCAGCATACAAGGATGCAACCGATTACCCAAGAGGGAGGCCGCAGAATTCAATGCAGAGTCTTAGCACTGGTTCTTCACCCATACATGCCACAAAGCATCTCTGACATAAGCCAGGCATCCAGCAGCTTCTCCTGCTTTCACAAAAGCCAGTAAGGTGCTATTATAACATTTTCACATAAGAGTCCTGAAGGGAAGCACACATTTGAAATCCTACATTTTTGAAGCTAGACAGTTTCCTAGAAAAGCCACCATCGCTCTACATCATTCTGCACTTGCAGTTGTCAGCCAGCATGGTCCCTGAGCAATGAGAGTATCTGCTGTGCAGACAGTGTAAGCTAATGGACAGATGAGGAGTAGAAGTCAGCATCTTCAGGAGCAATTTCATTCCATCTCTGTTTAGAGGCACCAGCAGCCTTTTATTTATTTATTCCTTTCAGTTTGCCTAAGGTTGGCATGTTATTTAAACTCAAGCAGGCTAGAGACCTCTGTGAAGGACTTGTGCATTTTCCTGCCTACACTTGCCAATGTTACAAAATATCTGAGTAATGGCCAAGCCTAGAGAGACATTTACAGGCCTACAGATAAAAGGTTGCAAGAAAACTCAACTAGATTAGACACCTTACTGTCACTGATCTGAGTGGGTGAACTGACCTACCAATCTAGGTGTTTATATAAATCATATCACTTCTCATTCTTTAGATACGAGAATAATTTCGAAGGTTATTTGTGCAGCTGAGTATCAGCTGCAGTGGCAGAAGTAAAATTCTCCCCTGCTCAATGTCAGAAATCCTCAAACACCTGATTATTCAGCACCTTTTAAGATAACAGAATGCACAAAAACTAATTTTCTAAAGTTTGCTTCAAAAAAAGCAATGCCTCTGGAAAATTCCCCTGAAACCTCCTCACCAATCCAGTACACTTTTACTTGCTTTACACAGAGTTCATACGTGTTAGAGCACCAAGGTTATTTGGGGGAATGTACCCAGCAGTGAGATGGGGCACTTGGCACCCAATACCACAGAAATCTCTTCCAAAAGCCAGCAATTCCTGCTTGGTCTAACTTTACTTCTTTCCAGGGTGATTCATCATCACATTTTTCTAAGCATACTTTCATCCAAACCCAGGGACATGAATGGAGGTCCTGAAAAGGGATTGGAACAATACAGCAACAGCTCCTCCCCCACACCTTAGACTAAGTCATTTCCCTGACTGCCTACGCCCAGTGGAAGTGAAACAGCAAGATTATTTCTGCCTTCTGAATACCAACCAACCTCACCTACAGGTTTCCAACCTGTACAAGCAATTTACAAGAGGTAACTAAGAACAAAGTAAAGCAAATTGGCAAATCAGCCAAGAGCACACTGCTGTACTTGGGGCATTTGAGAAAAAGCTTTAAAAAACAAACAAGCAAGCCAGCCTTAATTGGTTTATTGTGACAGGTACAACTGAATAGCACAAACAGTACTAGAGGGCAAGGAGGAAGATGATGAATGTGTTCAAGTAAGACAGCATGCAAATTATTTAGAGACGTGAAAATGCTAGTTATCTGTACTGGACTTTTGCCTTGTTATCAAGACTAAATATCTTTCTGAAAATCCCATACACATTAACAACATTTAAGATCCAATTTGTTCGCACTAGCTACTATACTCTTGGAAATGCTGTCTTGCACAGGATTTTTACCCAGCTTAGCAGTTTGCTCAAGGCCATCAAAAACAGCCGACAGTAACCAGACAGATCTCAAGAGGGACCCTTGCAACCTACTTACTAGCTCTTCCTGATCTTCATAAAGCCATTACACAGTTGCACCTTTGCAATCACATCCAATTCCCACTCCAGCTAAAAGAGATGCAGTATGGCATCTGGCAATAGTTACAAGGTTAGGAATAGAAAAGGTTTAGATGCAATTTCCTATTCAATTCTCCTCAAAACAGCTACAAGCAAAAACCTGCATTTATAACTCCCTTGAAGACACAAACATCAACCCCATTCAGTCTGAGCTCTAAAGTTATAGTTTGCATGTGGCTGTTATGCAACTTGAGTTTCTCAAGACAAAGCAGAAATTTTCAGGATCAAGGTTCAAGTGACTTTAAGACATTGGATGTGTTTTGGCATGCACTTTTGTTCCAGACTGTTTCTTAATTGAAACAGCAGAGCCCCAACAACAGCATCTTGCTGGAACACTAAGACGGGTAGAGGGAACATGCTTCTGAAGTTAAAGTGCAACCCACTAACAGGAGCAGTGTAGCCTGATACCAAATTCTTCTATCAATCTAGACAGTCAATGAACCTTTGTTCACCTCCTTCCACCTCACTCTGAAGCATCCCAGACCAGCTAGTACAACATTCCCATATAGCACAAATAGTTGAAATTACCCAGAGTTGTAGAAGATCTTCTTTGCAGCTCAGCAGTCAGCTGTTTTTTGTAAGGAACCGGTGACCGCAGAGACTGAGCCCTGGTGGGATGCTGAGGACTGGACCAGCCACCGCTCAACACCTGTGGATCACTCTGTCCAGCCTCTGCTCTCTCTGCTGGGGATGAAAGCCTGCCATCATCTGGAGTTGACAAAAAGCAAGAAACCAACTGTTCAGACATGATAAAAGAAAAAAATTAGTGCATGCAAAACTAAGGGTAAAAACCTCTCATAAAAAGCTCATTTGGATCACAATTATACATATAACAGAAGACATGAATTTTTAGTCTGAAAAGTACCATACAAAACATGGAAACAGGCCAGCACATAAAACTTGTCTGTCAAGGTTCAGGCTATTTCAGAAATGTCCCTAATGTGAAAAGTATTTTAAAACCCCCAAAATCAGTAAGCATCAATTATTCTTGCTATATGGAATGGCTATACTTGATTATCAGCTTATGCCTTGAAAAGAGTTTTTCACTTATGTTAGAAGCCAGTACTAAGATCACATTAAAGCTACCGCAGCCTTTAATAAATCACCCTTTTCCATCAGAGGATCAAGTATAGACAAGTTCTCACTGATTCCAGTAACATGCCCATTTCGTGCACTGTTTTCAAGGTTGTTTTCACATTCTTTCAATACAATGCTTTGCTGGCTCCAGCTACATTTGTCAGACAAACAAATGAAGCTAATATTGATCACATCTTCTGTTACTTTCAATAAATTAATAATGACAGGTAATATTCTGCTATGCAAACTAACAGCAGTCATACCAAGTAATTATTTTTCACTCTGCATACGAAGAGTCTGAACAGATCAGTTTGCTTCTGCAAAAAGCTATCTTGGCCCTTTTCCCTAGCCCAAACATCACAGAAATATGCTTAGCAGAGCTGGATAATGAACAGACTAAACAAAAGCAGCTGACCCATTTGCCATCTCCAGCAAAGAGATACACATACAAAACCAAGGTGCATTCATTCACCATTCTTTGCACTGTATTTCTTTGAAACTAAAAAGAAATTCACATAGGTCTTTAAAGCTTGCCTACTGAGAATGTGTTTCATGGTACATGTAACACCAAGGCCAAAATGAAGCAGTACCTTTTCATATACAAAACTCTCACAACACTTCAGACCTCTTGATGGGGAACACCTAAGCCATGCAAATTAAGGGTGAGCTTCCTGTAAATACACTACTTTATTACAGCTCAGCTGCCACCCAGCTGAAGGTACAAGATGCACAGGAAGGTGAGGAGCAGAGGAAGTCTGGAGTAAGAACTTGCATTGGAAGGACAGGCACACATTCTGCTCATATAGGCTGGCAAAGGGTTACTCCTGCTTTTAGCCCCAAAAACTTCATACAGGCAAAAGAAATCCAGAGGCCCTGCTAAGGAGCTATACAATACTATCTGCTAAATGGTTTGTCTCTGACCTTCACGGGCAGCCACAGATTTCTAGCTGCAAGATGATGGCTATCTTCTCCCACAGCAAAGCTCTACTATGTCACCCAAAAGCAAGAAGCAACATCCCTCACAAAAGAACTGACTCACCATCCATTTGGCCAGCCATCTGACATTATGCTTGTACATTCAGAGGTGTTTTAACAAGTTTGTGTGGCAGCACAGGGCATCAATAAAGCAGACATCGCACACAATCCAAGCACGCATGCACAATCCAAGCACACATATTGCCCCAAGCACTTACCTTTGCTGAAACGGAAGAGATTTACAAAAGAGCTGTAGGCTGATTTAAAAGGAGGGTCATCCTGGTCAGGAGTCAGGGGTTTGAAGTGAGTGAGGTGAGACGGACTACTAGGAGAATGAGGTAGATCACTGGTAGAGTCCAGTGTTGGAGACCGTTTGTCATCTGCGGCCATTTCACATGCCCTGGAAACAGTTCAGCAACATGCATTATACACAGGGTGGTGAAACAAAACATCTTCAGTCAACTGAAAAGGAGGTGTCTTATTAGATGCTAGAGTGGGGACATTCACCCCACCTACCAGACATCTGCTATTAGTACAGGTCAAGAGTGCCAGAATTAGGAGCCCATGTCCCCTGCCAGTCATTGGCAAGAGATCAGCATCTCTGCAGAGAGCAATTCAGAGCTCCTAGTTAAACATCCAAAACAATCAAAGTGGACAGCCACTACACTGTCTGATGACACACTCCAGTTGCTGTTTTATGGGAACTTAAAGTTTTCAAATGGGGACTCTGCATGCTTATCACAAAGTTTTTTAACTTCAGCTCAAGAGAAGAGCTGTCAATACTGTGACGTCTGCAGCCTTTGTTAACAAGAAAACTGAAGACAGGCATGCCTGAGCAAGCACAAGACATACTCATCATCTGGCCAGGCTAACTTCAGAATGAGACATATAAAGAACTGCAAACAAAAGCAAGACTGAAAGATTAATTCTGGTGGACACTGCTTCCTTCCCCCCTGCACTACAGTACCGGGCCTTGTGAAAGTTACCAGGGAAGTGTAACCCAAACTGTGTCATACCTAACACCTCCAAAAGTCCTTGTTTTCAAGAGTAGCTACATCAAGGAAAACCAACCAACCAAAACAAAACAAACAACCTTCTATACTAGGGGATGCCATACTTGTTAAGCCTACTTGCTGTGTACTAAAGCCTTCATACAGCCAAGAGTCATACTTCCTCACAGCCCATATTCTTTAACCTCAATACACACCTGATTTCTGCCACTCCACCTCACTAAGCCTGCACTTCTAGACTGCGAGGCTAAGGTGCTTACTACCTTCATCTTTGTTTAATCAAGACTTAATGAAATATTTGACAGAGCAGGAACATGGGGAGCTAATGGAAGCTACAAGGGACAGCTGACTTTTACCTGTGCCAAGGATCAAAACCCTGTATAAGCGTACTTCCTGCTTAGCAGCCGATACATGTTCCTTCATGAAATACTAGTTTCCAGTTTCCACAACTACTCCCTAGACTCTACAGGCATATTTTGCTGACTAGGACATTTTCTTCCAAGTTCTAAGAAGCCACAATAAAAATCTATGTAGTCCAGAGATGGTTGACAAGTGACACTGGAAGTGCTAACAGGAGCTGCATGCAGCTCATGTGGCAAGGTTTGACCACTCCTACAATGAATGCACAAAAGAACGGTATCTGCAAGTCAATCATATGACTCCTCAGTGGACTTTTGCTTGCTGCTCTGTATAGTAAGCACATTTAGCTCAGAGTTTCTCCTGACATTTTGATATCCTTAAGAAAGAAAGAAAACAGACATCATTCACAAAGTTTCAAGAGAAACTTTGTTCAGGTTCTTTATGTAAGGTTGAGTCTCAGTCTGGAATGCTTCTCTCTCCCGTGTAAGTCATGGTATTTTTTACTGTTGTGCATTTCAGCAGTGTTATTCAAACAACAGATGTTTTGAACATGCTTAAACACCAGAGTTCGTGCAAAATGCCTTCAAGAGCATATCTTCAGGTAAATTTGGAATTGTTTCTTCAATACTTAAGACAACTAATAACTTGTTTTTTAAATGTTGAATGTACAACAGGACTGTGCTCCCACACATACTACCACATTAAAAATGCCATTAGGAAGGCAGCCAGAAGTGTTCTAGGAAACTCTGCTCATATCTCAAGAACTGGCTATAGCCTTGCAAGACAAGACACACACACACCAAAAAAAAAAAAAAAAAAAAAAGGAAGTCTCTGAACTTGCATACATCACATATGTGATTCTGGAAAAATAAACTTTAGCTCCAAGTAAAAAAAAAAACACAGTAATTGCTTCTGTGACAGCAGTACTATCCTAATTAACAGACTGAAAAGAAGAGCACTGTGCTTGGCATTCACTCCAGAAACACCTGGATCTTCTGTGCTGCACAACACATTACCTGCAGAGTATATCACCCTTCCTTAAAGTGCTTTAGTTCTCCCACTAAAAGGAAAACACCACCAGCCACCCAAAACCACGGAAATAGTCACTTATTTATAGATTATGGGAAATCAGAAAGCAAGAGGCACGTATCAGTCAACAAGCACAAAAACAGACTAGATCTTCTTCCTCAGGATCCTTACCAAACAGCCACTAGGGACAAATCTAAAGCCACTTTAGGCTGCAGCACCTTCAGCAATCACCAACTCATCACGGATAAAACAGAGTACAAGTATGGGTGCGAACCTCCATACGCGTTCAGCAGTTACATCCAGAACGGCTCTGCGACATCCTGCACCCCACAAAACTGACCACAACCGCTCAGTGCCAGAAGAGTCCAAGCACTCCTTGTTACTTGGATGTTCCTCCCAGGCACCTGGCTAACACACACCGGGTGTAAAAGCTGAATAGCCCTAATTGAAACATAACTGCATGACACGCACACCTCACTTTCAACCTCTGCGCCGCAGCCACGCTGACTGCTTTGCTTTCCCCTCTGTAAAGGGCACAGCCCTGCCTTCCCCGGCCACAGACTCGCATCTGCCGAAGGCGGCTGCCGCCCGCCTGGGATGGCGGACCCGGAAGATCACCTGCGGCAGGGCAGGAAGGAAGCAGCAGAAAGCTGCTAGCAGGCAGCGGATACGCAGCGACCCCCGGGCCAGCCTACGAGCGCCGCCGCCAGCCACTATCACGGGCCGGGCAGAGCAGAGCCGAGCCAAGCTCCACAAAGAGGGCTCGCGCACCCCGGGAAGCCACTACCGCGGGCCCACGCAGGATCGTCCGGTCCCAGAGAGGCTGTCCTCACCTGCTCCCCGCGGGGGACGGCGCCAGTGCAGGGTACCGGGACGCAGGCCCAGGCCGACACCGCCTCTTTTCACCCCCCCGGCCCGGGCCCGCTTCCCCGCCCCGCCCCTAGCAACCCGCCGCGCTGCCGCCAGCCCTGCCCAATCGGCCGCCGATGGCGGCGCTCCTCGCCGAGGCGTCGCCAATCGAGTCTCCGCGCCAATCCACCCGCCGCCGGCGGCCGTAGGGGCGGGGCCGCAGAGGCGGCCTCCCCCGCACCGCCTGCCCCGCAGCCCCGTCAGCTCCGCCTCCGGCCCGCGGCCCTCCTCCGGCTCCGCGCTGCCAGGAGGGGCCTCCCGGGCGTGGCAGTTCTGGGCTGCCACCGCGGGAGCCGCCGCGACCCTGGCAGCGGAGGGAGCCCGAGGAGGCAGGAGTGCCCCATGGGGTTCTTCCCCGGTTCCCACTTCCCGCCTCGCCCCGGCCCCAGAGGGGTGTCTCCCCTGCGCCTCGGGGCGGGGAGCCCCGCTGCTCGGCTGCCTGTAGTGCCGACGCGTCCGTGCCCGCCCGCGTTAGGCGCATCCCCTGGGCTGGGCTGCGGAGCGGTTCCGCCGGGACCCCGCGGTGGGGGGGCGGGTCAGCACAGCGCCGGCGGCGGGCTGGTGTCCGCGTTCTCCCCGGGGCCCGCTCCAGCAGCCCGGGCACGCCCGAGCCCCCTCAGCGCCCAAGCCTTCGTGCCCACCAGCACCATCGGCTTCCCTGTGGCGACGCAGGCCACTTACTGCGGCTGTCTCGGGAGAGCGCGGAAAGGGCCCGGCACGGCGGGCAGGCCACCGTGCTGCGGGCTGCCTGCCCCGGCGAAACGGCCGCGGCGCGTTACGTGCTGCCGCGGCCTCCTCTCAGGGAGGCATCGGCCCGCGAAACCCCGGGCAGACCCGGCGGGGCGGGCACCGCCACGCGCCGGCCGGAGAGCCACGGGGCGACCGGGCCCACGCGCCCGCGGGTCAGGGCCGAGCAGCCGCCCCCCCTGCCCAGCCCGGTGACCGAAGGGGACTATGAGGCGGGCTTCGAGCGACCCGACTACGATGCCTGTGAGTGACAAGCCAGGGGGGGCAAGGGACCCCAGACCCCCCTCCCTGGGGAGCTCT
>JANZLQ010000001.1:25670731-25695156 GCA_026212715.1 Elanus axillaris | reverse complement strand
GGCCGGGCCGGGCCGGGGGCGGGGGCGCGGCCCCATAAAAGGCCCCGCGCACGGCCGGGCCCCGCACCGTCGCGAGAGCCGGACCGGCAGTGCTGCAGGTAATGGGGCTTAGGGCCGCGCCGCCCCTTTGTCCTTTCCCTCACGGTGGCGGCGTCCTCCGCCCTGCAGAGGAGCCCTGATAGGGTGGTGTCGGGGTTTAAGGGGTTTTTTCCTGGCGGTTCGGGGCGGGGCCTCCACGGCAGGCTGCCCGCCCGGCACCCCCTCCCGCCGCCGGTAGCGCTGAAGACGCCCCGGGAGCTGAGGGGGTGCTCGCGCCCCCGACTCGGCCTCCCCGGCCCGAGGCGGGGCTTTCTCCCCGGGCCATCCAGATATCTCCTGATGGTCGGTAGTGTCACCTAATGCCGGCTGAGCTTAGGGCGCCTCGCGTACCTGGGGCAGCCCCCCTTGGGCCGGGGGGAGCGTCCCTGGTCGCTGCCGTGCTGGGCTGGTGCCGGTGCCTGGATTTCAGCCCCGGCTGCAGCCTGCGGCCTGGTCGGCAAATCCTACCTGTGCCAGAAGAGCTGGGCTGCATGGCGGGCAGTGCAGCTGAAAAACAAGTGCAGGCAGATCTCGGTTAGTGACAACGATCTCCGCCGCTCTCTCCCTGGGAGCGTGCCTGGTCTGAAGAGGAGATCTGTAAACCTGAATTAAGGAGTTGTTGCAACGGTTAATCATTGACTGTAGGCCCCAAGTCCTTCCTGAGGACCAAAGAGTATTTGGAAATTCACAAAGTTTGTTCTAAGCTGCCTTGGCTAAATGCCTGGGTTAAATGTATTTAAAGAAGGGTTGCTCTAAGGAGAAAGCCATTGCTGACTTTTGGCAGTTCTGGAGTGTATAAAAGCAAAGGGGAAGAGTGACAGAAAGAGTTGAACTCAAGGGAATATGTGCTCTCTAGGGGAACTTCTTGGCATGTTGACTCTGGTGCACAGAGGAGGGATGCTATTGCAGTACTGCCCCTGTACATAGAGAAATGGGGGACATCGGTGTTTCAGGAGGGGAGAAATACTGGGGCCATGATCAGATAAGCGCGTAGGATGCTGTCAGAGTTGTTTAAGAAGCTGCTGTTTCCACATACCAGTGGGGATGTATCTCAGCGGAGGTGCATCTCTCGTGCTTTTGTTCCACTTGTGACAGCAGCACCATATAGGTCTGAAGCCATCTTTGCAAAACGTATTGCTACAACTGACATAGTCCAGTTTGTCTTATTTAAGTAGGGACCAAACCACAAAACAAGCAAAGGTGGGTGGGTGTCTGTGTACATTTTGCCTTAAATGAATCAGACTGTTTCTCACACTGTGTAAGTGCCAAAAGCACAGCTGAAGTCTCCTGTAATCCTGTGCCTAGGCCATGGGAGTGTAATACATGGTCCTTATTTAGATAGTCACAATTGAAAATTGGGCCCAAAATACTTGCATAAATAATCTGAGTTCAGAGTGTGGTCATGTGAAGTTAAAGTTTTCCATGAGGACTAGCGAGCCTTTCTGTAAGCCAAGATATTATCTTTCTTTGGGATAGGAGTGCCTTGGAGTATTTAATTTTTCAACTTTATGTGCTCATAGTAAATAGAGTCTCAGTAACTCACAACCTCATTTTATTTTTTTTAATTTTTGCTCTTTAAAAAAGCTTGATGCAATAGCTAGAACATAGTTTAGAAAGTTTATTTTCTTCCCAGACTAAAAATGTTTAATGGATTGGATTTTGGAAATGCAGCACAAGTTGGTTTAATTAAAAACAAACAAAAAAAAAAACCCACTAAAAAGAAAAAACCCCAAACAACCTGAACTGGGGAGCAGTCTCCCCACATGCTTGTAACCTGAGGCCCTTGGATTGCAAACCTCACACCTCTGAATAACTTCATCTAGATTAATAGACTCTGTGTACAGTAGGGCCCCTCATTCTGGATAAAGCAATTCACGGACCTTGGTATCTGTGAGACTGCAACCTCAGGCATGAGAGCTTGGTATCTCACTGTAGTATCCTAACAGCTGCATACAAGAACAGGGCTGACTTGGGAGGAGGAACTTGCCAAGTCATAGCTCTTGCATAATCAGAGCTGAGAACCAAGAAACTGTGGCTGTCAGAAAGCAGGGCACTTGTTAGAGCAGTTCAGTGGCTTGTAGGGTTGGGTTTTGTCAAAGAACAAAGTGCAAATAGAAGGGCAGAGTTCAGGTTTATTTTTTGAGGCTTTGTGAATAAATATCTTGGGAAACCTCTGTTCCATACAGAAAACAAATCTGTCCAGTATTTATTTTAACAGCAGAAATTAAAGCTTGCCAGGAGAAAGTACTCTTGATGTGGCCCTTGGATTTCTGTACCAGTTTCCTTCCTTCCTGCGGAAGGAAGCTAATAGAGAAGATGACAATGTATTAATCTTAATAGTGCCAGCAATATGAGCTGTCATTAAATTAATGTCCATTAACCCCTGTTTTTCAGAAAAAGAGGTATAACTGGACTAAAACTTCTGAAATCTAAAAATAAACAGCACTCATGTCTTTCTGTGGAATTTGGGGGAAGAGTTTGGTCATGCTTTCAAATTCTTTTGTACAACCATAATTAAAGCTCATGCCCTTAGAACACATGCCCTTAAATCTGGGATATTAATCTTTATTTTTATACTCAGATAGATCTCCCTAGGAGCTGGGGCTTTAAGAAAAGTACCAGTTAGCATGAAACTAGGGATAAACTGTAGTTATTTTCAAGACTTTTAGGAGAGATCCTGTATGCTATGTTAGTACTTCTCTTCCAGCTGTGTTGTAAAAAATGCAGGATATATGTATTGGTGATGTGTTTTGTCAGTTTTTAACTTTTTATGTCTATTGCAGCTCAAGATGTCTAAAAAAATCCATGGAGGCTCTGTTGTGGAGATGCAAGGAGATGAAATGACACGGGTCATCTGGGAACTGATTAAAGAAAAGCTGATTTTTCCTTATGTAGATCTGGATTTGCACAGGTAATGGCTCTTTATGACACACAGCCACTTTGCACCGCAATTTGCATGTGTCATTAGGCATTGATCATGTTTCATTTAGCACCGAGAGCCTTTTAGCTCTTCCTGCACTAGTGCAGAGAGGCTAACTAGCCCTTTTTATACTGGTAAAGTTTCCAGCAGACTCCCATAATTAACTCGCCTAAGGGCCAACCTCACTAAGTACTCTGGAAAACGTCCTCATGGTGAGGGTATTTTTTCAAAGTCTGGCAGCTCCTCTGGGGTTCCTCATGGCAGTAAGCAGTGAATGCTTAATTGTGAGTTAGCTTTTTCTGTACTGTGCCTCTAAGAAGGTGTCTCACAGATATGGTCTGTGGTTTTTGTCTCCTCTGTCTTGGCTTTCCAGCACCTGGGCAGGCTGCGTGGCTTCCTGCATCCTAAACGAGTAGAAACACGGGATGTTTCAGCCACTGCCTGACTTGAAGCCTAGCATCTGTAGACTCTGCTTCTTGCCATCTCTGTCTGAAGACCTGCCCAGAGGGTTATAGGGCACAGACTCTGCCCTGATGTCTGTAAGCTTGAGCTCTGCTGCTGGTAGTGTGAGCTAACTGTTGCAATTGCTCCCTGAGCCTAGGCTGTGCTCCTACACTCCTTTCTGGAAAAAAAAACAAATTCTAGCAGCTGGTGTGGCAAAAGGGACATGCTATCTACAGCATCTGGTCAAGCAGAAAGAATAATCTCTTCCTTTTCTAGCCACTGAGCTATAATAATTAGAGAAGTATCCAACTGCATTGCTCCTAGCCATGTGGACAGAGGCCTTCAATGGTATCTGCCACTATTAAACCCACAAGTCTGACCTCTTCCCCTGCTCCTGGAGTCATTTGTATGCCACCTACATTAGGCTTTCTGCTTGCTGATGTTGAGAACCAAACAAACAGGAACCCAGCAGCATAATACATGCACACAGTCTGGAGAACATCCCTTTTCATAAGAGGGGTGGGAGGAGGGAGAGCGGACCCCTAGCTGAGGCAGCACAATGGCTAGATTCATGTATAACTGGCTGTGCTTCAGGGCTGTCCCATGCTGGGCACCCGTTGTTCTCCAAAAGCTATTAAAACAGTGAGTATGGGAAACATGCTTCCTCTGACTGTTTGAGGGGAATATTCATAGTTTTGCTGCCAGAGCAGGATTGTGGGTCTGTTGTCAAAGCAGTTTTTAAGCCTAGTGTAGCTTTGTATGCTCAGTACATGAAGCAAGCCAGAACCCTCAGCACAAGGGTCTTGTGCTTTGAAATAAAGGCCCATATTCATCTGGGGATTGTGCTGCTCCATACCATTAGAATCCCAGACCAAAAGCTTCCATTGCAGGAAGCTCAGAAGGGAAGGCAGAGGAGATACTGCTATGTCCCTTGCTGGCAGAGAGCCTCAGCCATAAACTGAAGCTGTCCTTTCCCCAGCCTCCTACCAACAGCAGGAGTAGCAGTGTATGAGCCCATGTTTTCCTCCAGTCCAACAGCATTTGCCCTGGAAGAGGGATAGCTTCAGTTATGGCAGAGTGCTGGAACTGCACTGACAGGCGCATATGGGATCTGCTCTCTTTTCCTGTTGGACATGAACAAATGTCCTGGGCAGTTCTGACTGTCTCTGTGGGTTTGTTACAGCTATGACTTGGGCATTGAGCATCGTGATGCTACAAATGATAAAGTAACTGTGGAAGCTGCTGAAGCCATAAAGAAATACAACGTTGGCATAAAGTGTGCAACCATCACTCCTGATGAGAAAAGAGTGGAAGAGTTCAAGTTGAAGCAGATGTGGAAGTCTCCCAATGGGACAATTAGAAACATCTTAGGTGGCACTGTCTTCAGGGAGGCTATTATCTGCAAGAACATTCCCCGGCTGGTGTCTGGATGGGTGAAACCCATTGTCATTGGCCGTCATGCTTATGGGGATCAAGTGAGTCACTTCAGTGCTTATGCCTCTTTTTATCTGAACAGGCTTAGTCCTGACTGGTATAAAGCTGCAAAGACCTAGGCAACCCTGTGCTGCTGTTTTATCCCTTGGACTCCATCTGGGAGTGAGTACTTGCTAGCATTTTGTTTGTATAGCACCTGGTGAAGTGTGGGAGAGCCTGGTTCATGCCTCTCTTCCTTAGACAGTGTAGCTGTATAAACAGCATTCAGGGGCCTGTGCTTGAATTAGATAGGTCTGTACCTAAACACAGGGTATAACTCCTCAAGTTATTTTTCTTCACCTCTGCAGAACCCTCCTCCCTACATAGCATTATCTTTAGAAAATATCCTTTATGCTGCCCATCTTTTTACTTCTCAGAAGGACTTTTTGGTGGCAAATGTTGCTCACAGCAAAAATGGATCAGAGTGAGTGATTTTTAGAAGTGGCAAAGTTACTTACTTGCACAGCACTGCTGCAGAGTTGGTATTTGTACTAGGCCCATCAGTCTGTGGTTCTGAAGAAGGGAAACATCCTTTATCAGAACTCTTCTGGCAGAGGTAGTACAAGGCCATGGAAGGCCCTAGCATGGTGCTCAGTGTAGTGGCCTTTAGGAAGCTCAGACAAGAATCAACCATACTGTTCTCCATGGGCAATGATAGGCTGTAAAGCAGCCAAACGTGACAAAAGACTTCTAGTAGAGCCGAGTGCTGAAATAGATGGGTACACCCACAAACTGAGTGTGAGTCATAAGATTAGCTGGAGTGAGAAGGTAAAATAATAAATTTTCAAGGGGAAAATAATTGCAGAGCCCTGACACTAGAAAAGAATAGGGTTCAACATTCTTAACAGTACTGAATAACTGAGAAGGTCAAAATAATAATAGGAAACAATGTATTAAGGGAGAAGGATTGAAACCCTGCCAAAGTATGAGATCAAAGTGAAAGGAATAATACAAAAACATGTAAAGGACATATGAGCAAAACACTTCTGTAACTTCAGAACAGCTCAGGGAACAGATTCCTCCAATATGAAGGAAACTACATCAAAAAGGATGACAAATTTCAAGGAAATGTAACCTTAAATAGTACTGTTCAGGACATTTGGGAAGATGAGACACCATTTAAAAACTTGAAGTATATGTTGGCTCTTCTGAGTCTGTGTAGTTCAGAGGAGCAAAATGTGCACCCATTTACAGAATTCAAAGAACTCTTACTACAGATTGGCCTTTCAAATGTCATATGATGGATAGAAATAATGGCTTTTCTTAAGGTGCTGTATGATTTCCCCTTATTCATGAGATGAGTAGTTGTGACATGAATGAGGTTTTTTGAGGCAGGGAGAGGAGTCTTTCTACTCACAGACCACACAACACTCAGGATACTTTGTACTTTAAAACTTCAGTGCATCTGCAAAAATACGTACTCTGCCAACTGATGGGGCCCAAGAATCTGTAAACTTTTTCCCTTGAAGAGGAAGGTATCTTCTGAACTAGGCAGGGTCTTAACTCCTTGTCTTTGTAATCTAGTAAATTAATCCAATGACCACACGGCTGAGTAACAGAGCCTGATCAATGGCTTTTTTTTGGTACAACTGTTTATGTTCTTCTGCAACCTGCCCTCCCAAATGCAGGCTGTCTTTTATTGTTCTGTCCTCCTGATAGATAAAATCATCATGGCAATTTTTTTAATTTTTTTTTTTAACAGTACAGAGCAACTGATTTTGTGGTACCTGGGCCTGGAAAAGTAGAGATGACCTATACTCCAGAAGATGGAGGCAAACCAGTCACATACCTGGTGCATAACTTTGAAAGTAGGTATTATCTTTAAGTTGTGGTTAAAACTGGTATTTTTTGTTTAGTTCAGCCTTAAAGTATCGGTCAGATCTGTTTGGTGGTAAAATATGACTTTGAGGTGTAGTGGGGGAGAAGGTCTGTACCTTCTTGTTTATCTGGGAAGTACTGAAAGTTACTTGAAATCTTCCTAGGATCAAAAAGGCGTATCAAACAGACAGTCATATTAGACTGGCCACCTGTCATGCTCCTTGTATGATGACTCTGGTAGTGGCATGTATGTTTTTCTCTCTGATCAGAGGGAAATGTGCTATCTAAACAGGGCTTGACCTAAGAGGAGATACGTTTGAGAACAATTTGGGTATAATTCTTTCTTGTTTTAGTTTTTCTTCCTGGGTTTTATATACCTTTGCAGTTTGTACCCTTCTTTATTAAGCAGTCTCTTTCAGTAGAAATGAGAACTGACACTTACTCTGCAAGGTAGAAAAGAGATTTGACAAAGATGCTCCTGACTGTATAGGCTAGTCCCCCTAGCAACATTGCTGTGCTGGTTGTAGACATTGCTAGGCTCAGGAGGAGAAGCCCTGACACTGCTGGGCTTTGTTGCATGGAAACAATCACACACATGTTGCTAGAACCTAGGGTGTTTCTCTAGGGGCAGGATTCAGGAAGACATTGCACAAGTCATGTCTCCTGCTTATCAGTGATCAAAGCGTTCAGGTTTTGAAACCTTTTGGGGACCTGTGTATGTGAGTGTGCAATGTTTTGTTTCTAGCTACAACAACCTAATACATCCATGTAAACCACAGAATCCTAGTTTGTATGCAGTTGGCTTGGCAAACAGGTACCAAAACTGCCATACGACCCCCTTTTGTAATGCTTGATTTCTCTGGCATCCTTCCTCACAGGAGCCTAAATCTCTGCTATCTTTTATTGCACAGTCTTTCATCTGGAGTTCACCTGCTTCACTGCCAGTCCTAATCTGTTTTCATTTGATAGGTGACTGGTGAGCCTATAGTGGAGGTGTCTGGCAGTTCCAGCTTCCAGTCTGATTCACCACTCTGTGTTGCATCAGCAAGCAGAAAGCAAGGAAGTGCAAAGATGGCAGACTACTGCTGTTGCTCTGGGGGAGCTCCCCTCTCAACAGATAACTGTTGTGCTAGCATATCTCCACAATGCATAAGGGAAGTTTGTCCTATTGCTATACTACTACGTTCAAACTTAACACTGAATCAAGATATTTTAGTAGGCAGTAAGATTGTATGATTGCAACAAGGTTGTGGGTTTTTTCTACCTATATACAAATAAGTATTTGAATAAAACTTAATAGCTGTCATTCAGCAACTATGAAATCATGGCTCCAGAGGACATAGTGTCTGTAGCTGATCAGACCCTGGTCTGTCCTTGACTCATTAAGCAAGGCAGGGGGACAACATGTTTTTTTGCTGGTAACAACAGGAATTTCATTCCCTGCCAATATCAACTTTAAATGACCTTGCTATCTCAGCAAGAAGATAAACCTCTGGCTCCCCTCTTCATTCTGCATGCATGTCCATATAGTAACAACCATTTGGAAGTAAGGATAAATGGATATTAGGAAAGGATATTTTCAAAAATAAAAAATAAAAACAAATCTTCAGTGTTTCTGGAGCAAAAATTCCCTGATAAAGGCACTGTGCAACAAACTAGAGAGGTGGTAGTAGTGAGGTGCTTAAAACTAAGTACATGGTATCTACTTTTCACTAGAAACACAAAGAGCTGTGCTCTTAAGATGACAAAGCTTTTTCATGAAGCCCTAGACCCTACTTTCACCCACACAATCAGCCTCTGCCATGATCTGAGTGCAGTTTTTTCCCCGGTGACCTGGGCTGTAAGTTTAAGGCACTTCCATTTAGGCTGTTGACAAATCTGCATTACACAGTCTAAGTCGTGTGAGTGTTGATAGTTCCTCAGAGCCTTCTTGGGACTTCCCTTTGCATTCAGATGACTGCCATGTTCTTCCCACAACTTGCTGGAAGTGAGCCTGAGCAGGTTAAACAAAGTTTCAGGATAAGCCAGACATGTGCTGAAAAGATGCAGGAATGCATGTGGGGACTTGTTTACCTAAGCTAGGCAAAGCAGCCTCTGACTGCCAGAGTTAGTTCTGCAGTGCAGTCAAAGCCTGAAGTTATGAGGCACTTAAGAGTGGAGAAAACCCATTTCTAGCTTTGACTGAGACTCCTGCTCCAAACTGCTGCCTGCTGCTTTGATAGAAAAAATACTCAGTGTTACTTGTATGGCTAGTAGGAGTTCAAGCACATTTGCTCCTGTCACAGTTTTGCTGCTTAGGCTGGATTAGGAATAAACTTCTTAGGGGTATTAGATCACAGTATTAAGATGTACCTAGCTATATAACAAAACCACCTTCCTATCCATGCGTCACAGGACTAGACAAACTTTGAGCTGATAGTGCAAAGTGAATCTTCTCCTGAAAGAGCCAGCCTTAAACTGAGATCTGTATCAAGACACCTGGGGATAACATCAGCCTGCCTGCCAGAGTATGCTATGCGGAGACTGTCAAGTCCTTAAACAAAACTAAATCTAGTTGATTGTTATCTGTTGTTTCTTCACTAACAGGGTGTGGTGGTGTAGCCATGGGAATGTACAACCTTGACCAGTCTATCAAGGATTTTGCCCACAGTTCCTTCCAAATGGCACTGTCTAAAGGGTGGCCGCTTTACATGAGCACCAAGAACACAATCTTGAAGAGATACGATGGCCGTTTTAAAGACATCTTCCAAGAGATCTATGACAGGTAACCAGGATAGTTGCATACTTTCTACTGCAGTGCATAAGTCTGCAGCAGGAACATCCTCTCCAAACTTGTGAGCTGCTACATTTAGAATCATAGAATCATTTAGGTTGGAAAAGACCTTCAAGATCATCCATGCCCACTAGATCGTGTCTTGGAGTGCCTTGTCTACATGCTTTTTTAATACCTACAGGGATGGTGACTCAAACAGTTCTCTGGGCACCCTATTCCAATGTCTGACAACCCTCTCAGTAAAGAAATTTTTCCTAATATCCAACCTAAACCTCCCTTGCTGCAACTTCCGGCCATTACCTCTCGTCCTATCAGCATTCTCAGACACTCGGCAGCACTTTGTGGGGCTGTGTGCCTTCCCTGTCACAGTCTCCCTTGTCCTGCAGGACACAGTACTCAATGTTTAAAGCTCTGCTAAATGTGGCTGTGGTGTTCATCTCTCCTAACAGAGTCAGTCACATGTTCTCTATGGGCTCCTCTGTGATTCTGAAGCAGACTTGTAGTGGCCTAGCAAAGCAAGTAAGCAAAAAAAAGAGTAAAGAGGATGCAAATTTCTTTTAAGTTTGGGGTTTTTTTCCTCTTATCTCTATGCACCTCACTGTGTACAATTACTCGCACAAATTGTGTAATGTCTGTTTTTATCTCTATGAGTTGTTCTGCTTTTTGTTTTCCAGAGAATACAAGTCCCAGTTTGAAGCCAAAAAGATCTGGTATGAGCATAGGCTGATTGATGACATGGTTGCTCAGGCCTTGAAATCTGAAGGAGGCTTTGTCTGGGCCTGCAAGAACTATGATGGGGATGTGCAGTCTGACTCTGTTGCGCAAGGTGTGAGAAGTTTCCTGTGCTACACTGAAGTATCTTGTGACCTTGTGTCATATCTTCTGTAATGGCCCAGGAGGTGGGGTAGGGTCTCATAACTTACATTTCAAACCTGTGGCCAGTCATGGAGATACCAGACAGGCAAAGAATTTCTGATTTGACTTTTATAGGAAAATCCATTGAATGTAGACTGTGTAGTTGCACTTCTTTATGGAATGGCAGTTCCTACCAACACAGTAACTGGGCTTCCCATTCTAATGGAAGGTATCCAAGCAGCTGGGATTCTGTCACTGACAGCTTGAGTTAAGTTGACTAATGGTGAGCATACTGGCAGGTGCTCTACAGATAAGTAAGACCACCTTCAGGACCTAAAGCTACCTGTCAGGTGTAAAGAGAGAGACTGATATGTTTTACTTCAGACTTGCAGTGCTTGATCAAAATCCTATATAACCAAGCTGCCTGGTGCCAAAACAAATATGGATGCAGAAACCCACAAGACAAGATGTGTGGCTTTATGTAAGATGTGCTTTCTAAAGTAATGCCAGTAAATGGCATCCCACAGAACAAGGTTGTGTGTTGGACTGCTGAACAAAGAAGCTGTCAAAGACACATCTCTGAAACCTACAGGGTTAGAAGTGGTTTAAATGTCTAGTTTTGCCAGTTGATGGTTTCTTTCACTAGAACAGATGCTCTTGATATGAAGTAGGTTTGTTTCCTATCACCCTGTGGAGAAGACAGCAATTGGCAGCCCAACACTGCTTATTTAGGATTCTTTGTTCTCATACTGCATCTTTTCAATAAAAATCTGTCCAGCAAGTTAGGTGAGAATACTTATTTTCTTGAAACAGTGCAGAATGTCTGCATATCTGTATTTCATGGTTCAGCATCACTTTCTGTTCAGATGAGCTGTTATTTTGATGTGTCAGGACTAGCCAGTTAATTCCAGCAGCACTGCTGTTCAGGAATACTCACATCAAGGCTGGGAGGATGTAGGAGGATTGTAGGATGGTGGGATTGAGGGGGACTTAAGGGGGCTGTCCAAAGGAGACACTGAACTTTTTAAACTATGTATTCTGTAGGCTATGGCTCTCTGGGTATGATGACCAGTGTGCTGATCTGCCCTGATGGAAAGACTGTTGAAGCAGAAGCTGCTCATGGCACAGTTACTCGTCACTACCGCATGCACCAGAAAGGCCAAGAAACTTCCACTAACCCCATTGGTGAGCTGCTTTTCACTGCCCTTCAGTGATCTGTACACATGAAAGAACAGGTTTGGAGTAAAAACATCTGCATCCTTTCTGCAGAGAATTGCTCCACTGAGTGGTGAAACTGGTAGTTCATAATGCATTTTTCTCCCATGGAGACAGCTGCAGGCTGGAACAGAGTAAGTGTGAGCAATAAGCTAGACCTAGCCTTTGAGATATGCTCTCACTCTTCAGCAAACGATGGGTTTATAGCCACAACAGCCTTGATGTTTAGGTTGGTTGTTTTTTATTTTACTCCCCTTCCTGATGCTCCAGAAAACCCAGCCATACGTGAAACCACATACATAAAAGTGTAAGTGCACCTAGAATGGGACATAAGGGAAAGAATCCTCTACAACTGCATAGGGACCAGAGTGTAATGTAATACCTGGAAAAAGACTGCAGCCTTCTATCATAAGGACAACTTTCTGTGTAACCATAGAGTCCTACCACTGGTCTTTCGTTCCAATTTGGGCAGGAACAAAATAAGATAAAATGGCATGCACAGAGAGATTGCTGGAGGCAGTGAGTAGTTTCTGCGGTTCGCTTTTCTTTAGAGCTGCACAAAATGCAACGGATGTCTAGAGGAAGAGTTCTCTTTCCCATACCAGATTTTCCATCTTTTTTCTGTCTTATTAATATTAAAAAAAAAATTACTGTTCCTCATGACAGTTTAAAATAATGTCCAGGGAGTTCTGGAAGGACAGAGTAACCTAATGTTCTCTCTCAGCCTCCATCTTCGCATGGACAAGAGGACTAGCTCACAGAGCTAAGCTGGACAACAACACTAGCCTCAAGAACTTTGCAGTTGCCCTGGAAGAAGTCTGCATTGAGACCATTGAATCTGGCTTCATGACAAAGGACCTTGCTGCCTGTATCAAAGGCCTACCTAAGTAAGTGTATGAAGTAATCAGCTGTGCTTGCAGGAGACTGTTTTACTTGGTGTTTCAAACAACATTTTCTGGGAAGTTATTTTAGTATGGTGAAGAATTGCTGGAGTCTGGTCACAGGCAAGGCTCATCTGTGTACCCTGTGTTGTACAACCAGAACATGAGACATTCCCTGCTCCAAGTAGCTTAGTCTAGGTTGGTCTGTCCTTGCTATTGTACCAAAGGCATAGAGGAAAAAATAAAGAAGGAACTGCAAAGATTTCTCTTATGGCAGGCTGGCTACATTGGCCAGATCCTGCCCTGTCCACTTATTAGGATGGAAACCTGCTTCACTGCAAAATACCACCTGGCTAACCTCTTCTCTAGAGCCTTTTGGCAAAAAAATCAGCCTTGTAAGTAGAATAACTCTTTTGATTTTAGAGGTGAGACTTGGAGTTCCTTGAACAGTGTTCCCCTGCTGTAAGCATTTGAGTGGCTTTACAACTAATGTCTGTCTTGTTTGTTTCCCCCCTTCAGTGTCACACGCTCTGACTACCTGAATACCTTTGAGTTCATGGACAAGCTTGCTGAAAACTTGAAGGGGAAGCTGGCCTCCCTGCCCAAACTTTAAGGCATGGGTTCCACTCAAGCTCCATTAACAAAGCGTCTCCCACTTATACCAGAGTGTAAGTGGCACTGTATCACGCTCTGTTGTGTAACATTTCAAATAGAAGACAAAAGTGAACATGTACACTTTTTTTAAATGTTTAAAAGGCCATGTTTTCTTAAACCTCTTGAGCTGCTGGGCTAGGCCTTACTTTTTGCTAAGCAGCTGAATGTGATAGCATTCAAGCTCAATGCAGCTCTGGATTCCTAATGTCATTCACAGTAGATCTGAGGTTTCTCTCTGTGACTTTGATCTGTGTTTCTTTTCTCTCTTCCTCTCAGACTGAAAGCCAGTCTGCATCACAGCTCTGGTCAAACCAGTGGTGACTTACTGTCCAACAGACGTTAGAAATCAGAACCGTCCTCATCTTTCCAGTACTGTCCACTGAGTGTAAGTGAGCTTACAGGGCTATGCCAGCTCTACTGCAGCCCCTCTCTTTCTTACTTAATTTATCTCTTAGTGCCAACCAGAGCATTGTATCCTGATACTAAGGGATTTGGTCCCACTGCTACAGGCAGGACTGTAGCATTTGAGAAGCACTTAGTAAATGCCACAAACAAGCCCTATAGGCTAAGAGCCTAATAAAGCCATGCTGCAGTGTCTAAGTGCAGGCTGTGCATTTATATTCTTCTGACCAGATGTGAAGCATAGGAACTGTTACCTCTTCCCCCACCCCACAACTCACAAAGCTGCAAAACTTTTTTTCAATTGTCTGGGCTATTACTTAATTCTTCCTGTTGTGACAGAGCAAGTCAGATTACGACTGTGAAAAACTATTCCATCCATGCTTTTGTGTTTGTTTGGTTTTTTTAAAGAGTATTTTAGTTCAGATTAAAATAAAAGCCAACTAACATTCTTTCTGTCTCTCCTTCCTTTGTGTGACTAAGAAGGGAGAGATTATTTCCCTGTAGCTGCTAGGGTTTTAATTTGTTCAGGCCCACAGCAAGATGTGATCTGTAGCGTGGTGGTAAGCATCAGGTAGGACACAAGAATTTAAAGATACTACTTCCATTGAAACTTTATATTAGTCCCAAAATACATCAATTTGAGTTTATTACCACTCAACAAAGATCAGAAACTGGTTATACATGAGAAACCTTACCCTGCAGCTGACTAGCTTTAAGTGTTGGTTAGGATAGAAATGCAATGTTAAGACTAGATCGGCTAGTATTAACATTTATTTTGGTATGAGCATGTGTTTGAAGCATAGCTCTACAACTGCTAGCAGCTGTCATTGTGCCTTTAATATAAATGAACACAGTAGTCTTAAGCTTGTGTTAATAACAGAATAAGAAGTGCAGCTGGAAAAAGTCCCATTGCTGACCCATGGAAACAATCATTAGGAACAGCTAGAGATCTACGTTCCTGCTGGGCTTCTGACATGCATGGTTCAAATTACTGTGCCACAGTCAGGCAGGTCATACTACTGCAGCACCTCTAAGAAAGGCCCTGTTATTTACCAGCTCCAGCCTCACTTCTGGAGTTACAGAGTACCAGAGAAAGCTTAGTGCCTTTCAGGAAACTGAACAAATAAAGGTGCATTTTTAAATCTTACACTTTTTTTTTCTGTTTTAATGACTTGACAGTATAGCTTAAGTGTAAGCAATAGAGTAGTATTTACCTGACTACAGATGGCACTGTTTTCCCTCTGTACTAACAAAGCTTCCATCTTCTGGAAGACTCTGCAGAATACAGCAAGACCCCATCTAGCCTTAAGAACTGATGGCTGTTGCTGAAGTGCTGAGGACATAAAGGACCACTTGTCTCTGTGTTGGGAAAAGCGGCAGGAAGTGTAGTCATAAGAACAGTGTCCCTTTCCCTGCTCTGCCATGGAGAAAGAAGAAACATTTTTCCTGCTTCCAAGGAGGCACATTCTCTTCCCTCTTACTACTAATATGGTAACTTCTTTTCCCCACCACTCCCTCAAACATTTAATATCAATAACCTTCAAAGGCAGACAGCAGTAGACCCTTAAAAAAGGGTCTGAGGCCAGTGGGCACTCAGTCTGCAATGAAAAAGAACACAGAATTTCCTGAAACATAGTTGTCTGCTTCACAGTATACCAGCTGCTTCATAGAGCTCTTGGGCAGGGCCCTTGTCACTCCCACCACCAGTAATAGCCCTTTGCACCAACACTCCCATCAGCAGACCCCAGCAACAGCTGTCTTCGATCAAAGTATAGCCAAGCTTACCCTTAGCGCTGAAACTAATGTAGTTAGATGTGTGCATCTGTGTCCTGGGTATTGCACGCTCAGCACTGGTGGAAGGCTTGGTTTTCAGCTCCATAGTTATGCAAATCCCCATTGACAGCAAATACAGCGAGAAGGAATACACGGCTCCCTTCCAGAACAGGGGAGAGCTCTGACTTCTAGGGCTCTCCAAGGCTTCAGCAGTCAATCCTAAATGTGACTTCACAGTGGACTGCTCTACCTGTATAGAAGCCACCCTTTACAGAAGGTAATGCTAGGCAGTATGTCAGCATGCCTCTTCTGCTTGCTGTCAAAGACTGGGCTGCTGCAACCCTTTCAGACCCTTTCAGCAGCCCTTGTGGTTATCTACAGTGCCAGAAGATCAGCCCTCCAACAAGCTGTACTCTTCCCAGGCTTGTGTAGGGGCAGGAGAGAACTGGCAGAGCCCAATAGCTGTCTGTGGTGCCACAAGCACTTGTGCACAAAGACTTTGCAGACAAGCACCCCAGCATTTAAAGAAGGGGGGGAAGGGCAGGGAATAAATGTCACAAAGCTTTTATACTGTCCACACAAGAGACTTTATTTATAGTTTAATAAAAAATAAACTATGCAAATCATTAGAGAGATCCTAACAAAGATGCACAAGCCCCTAGGAGCTTGGGGGCTGCCTGTTGAGCCACTATTTTACTTCTGGCTTTATGTCTCTTCCCATTGTTAATAGCTTGCCTGCCTCGGCACTGGGACATCCTTCAGGAAGCCATTCTTTTTCCTCTTTGATCTTCTTTGTCATTTCCTTGTCTTTGGCAGTATTCTTCTTTCGGGTTTTGCCGCAAGGGGAGTAAAGGAACTCTGTGTTTGTAAATGGGTCGCCCCGCCTCAGTTTCCTGCAGAACCAAAATGGTTAGATTGAACCATCAAGTTATTTCTTGAATACGTGTATGATTTCAGTCTCTAAAGTTTCTGATTTTACTGAAATGCTTCCACTATAAGACTGAGTGGTACAGTTTGTTCCTTGTCCAGTTCAGGAACAGCTGTACTAGTACAGAGTATCTTCTGACCCAGTATAACCAACTCCTCACAGACAGTACAAACTGTGACACTTCCCAGGAAAAAAACATTGTCGTTATGCTACTGGGTAATACTAAATCATCATTTTAGGAGTTAAATGGTTCTGTATAGTAGCCATTGGATGTACTAAATCTATAGTTTCTTAGGGAAAAGATGCAGCTACTTGTTTAGGTACTCATAAGTGCCAGAAAAAGTGAATATAGGTAGAGCTTGCTTGCAAGGGAGAACCCTTCTCAAAACCTAGCATTCCCTTCACTGAAACCTGATTAAAATGGAAATATTACTCAGTTGTATAAAACCTTAGATATCACAGAATGGCAGCAAGTGAAATCAGGGCTTTTGCTTAGCTGTCTTTATTTAGCCTGTATTTTATCCTCACATTAATCCCTCATTAGCACTGGTGTACCACAGATGCAGTCTGCTAAGAGATGTGCTCGTTTCAGTGAGGGAAATGACATCTTTGGTAGCTTGTTACCAGAAGCCTCAATATGCATCTGTGCTAATGCAGAATTTTGGTTTAACCACACTGTGGTTAATGAAGAGGAGGGTCACAGAAACACAAAGGGTAAGAGGAACTTAAAGACAAACAATGTGACAGAGGGCTGAGCCCTGAAGAGTGAGCACAGGAGGGCAGAGCAGGGGTTGCAGCATGGGAACAGTCATGGGAAGGAATAGTTTAAAGCCCAACCTGTTGAGTTTTGGCTCTGCATAGCAGGCTGGGTCCCGTCTCCGCCTGGATGAGCGCCCTGACATTTCTTCCAAGCTGGAGGAAGACGGAGTCCTGGCATTGGTCAAGTCCTGTAGTGGCCTGATCTCTGCAAAGGGAGACATTCACACATGAGTTAATCAAAGTGTTTTCAAGTACTTTCCAGATATCCTAAGAAATACAGCTGCCAAATAGAGAAGGGCTGCATTACCAGGTTTCTCTGAACACTGCACAATCCTGAATCCAATCATGTTCCCTCTAAATTAGAGGAGACCATTTTTGTCCAAAAATCCCAGACCTGCTCCTCAAAAGTCAGGTCATGCATCAAATTACATTCCTCACATAAAAAATACAGGTCACTAATATTGCTAGTATCATTGGGCTCTGGTGTAGTAGAAAAATGATACAAAAATGACAGTTGATAGTTCTAATGCCCAGGAGCTTACAGCCTGGAGGAAAAAGCAAGCTTATGGCACCCAAACAATCTACAAGACTTCCAGGAAGGCACAGGACCTTGCCAGTGCTTACTGCAGCTTTGAAAGTGAAGTCAGCCAAGAGGCAGAGGGCAGGAGAACCAACTTCTTCCCTATCTACAAAGTACAGCCCACTCTAGCTAAAAACAGGCCTGTTTGTCAACAGCTACAGGAAGGAAAAACCCCACAAAACTCTCTTTACAGAGTATCCAATAACAGCAAACTCCCAAAAAGGCTCAGCTTCACTATTGTATTACCAGCCAAAGGATACACCCTCCAAATCCTTTTAGAAAACAAACAAAAAAAAAAACCCCACAACCAAGAGAATTTAGGTAGCTCCTAATGAATTTCCATTGAAGATACCACCTAGAGGTATAAAGTCTAAAACCTTGCAGCACTAACCTTTCTGGACCAAATACCTGCCATCATCATATTCTGTGCCCCAATAACGCTGACTCAAGTAGGCAGGGTCAGTACCAAATCATACTTTTCAACTGCCTGAGTAATTGATTTTCTAAATTGACAGGCATGCCCTATAGATAACAAGAATGGTAAAACTAGACTTGCAGCACATGCTCCTAGTCTTTTCCCAATATCCACACATAAACAAGTGAGCAGAAATTCCTACAGAAATGCTGATAAACTAGAAGCAAACGCAGCCACAGAAATGACTGGCCAGCACAAGTGGAAGTATAAATGGTGTATTGAACACTGATCTCTAACTCTTTTTTTCAGAGAGCAGGGAAAGAAAATTATAAGCACTTGCTGCATGGATTTTTGGCACTCATCTCCAAACACAGGTACCCTCCCCAGCCTACCACCTACCAGGTTCCTGTGAAGGTGAGCTCTGAGAACTTGACTCAACCTGGTTTCTTTCCCCAAGTATTTCCTCTGCAGTCTTTTCTTTAAATACCAGGGAGCTTTCCAGCCAAACAGAGGATTTCTCTGGCATTCTGTTGCTCTTGGAAAGTGGTACATCTGTAAGCCTGGAGCTGATGGGCAAAGCTGCAGAACAGGTCACAGAAGAGGATTCAATCCTGTGTGGAAGGTCCGTAAGATGATTTGTAAGTGGTATCTCTGCTATCTGCTCTTCCAGGAAGACATCTGGCTCAGACAGCAGATATGTAATGGAGGAAAGCTTGCTCGTCAGGACAGTTTGATTGGATTCAAGTTCTGCTGAACTTCCAATGAGCGCCTTAGCACCATCATTTTGTCTAGCCAAGGAATCAGTCTCTAGAGGTCTAGAGGTGTTCTTCCTCCGAGGCTTTGGTTTGGGATAAGCATCTTTTTTCAAAGCATCCATGTTGTTGTCAACTTTAGCTTGCCCCTTTTCTTGAAGGGTCCCTGTCAGGTTTTTATTCCTCTGAGCAGCTGCCATCCTCTGAACTCTGGGGATTTTGCTAGCTTTGCTCCTAGGAATAGACCTGGGAGGCACAATTTCACTCCCTTCAAAGTCTGTCTGGATACAACCCAAGTTTCCTGCAAGATCCAAAGGACGGACAATGTAAGTTTTCCTGCTACGTTTAACATCACCTGGTGAATCCTTCATGCTCTCCTTAGCTACTCCTCGAACATCCATACACGGCCCAAAAACACCCACTTTGTTTCTCTGATCATTACAACTGCTTTTACCAACAGTCTTCTTCCTGCTTGTCTTGCTGCTTCTAGGCTGTTCTTCAGCTTTGGCCTCTGGTATTTGCACACAGTTTGGCAGATTCTCCTCATCAGAGTCATCTCTTTGCCTAACTACTCTAGGTTTTCTGTTGGTTTTCTGTCTGATGCTCTCTGTGCTCCTACTTGAATCCTCTTGCAAAGCACAGGCACCTGAGGTCTCTTTCCTCAAGGAAAGTGAATTTTGTAGACTGGAATCACCTGAGAGAACTTCATCACTTGACAAGGTACAACCTGAGCCTTTTGACAAGCTCTCCATACTTTGGGTCTCAAAAATAGCTTCTTTCTTAGCCTGTTGCAGTAAGTCACCACTTCCAAGACTGTGCAGCTGTGTTAGATTCACCACATATGTTCTTCTGAGATCTCGAACTTCATCAGGAGAGCCAGAATGTTGCTCCACACCACAGCCTCTGTTCTTCCTGTCGAAAGCCCCCACACAAGCCTTCTGCCTCATCTCTGAAACTTCAGGCTCACTAGAACATGATGCAACTTTTAGCTGAAGAAGCTTCTTTGCATTTTGAGCACTCTCTTCACCTTGAGCTATACCAGGACTACTTTCTGCATAGTTTTTAATTGCATTTGTTTTCTTTTTTCCTGTGCTTGCTTTTTTAACTGTTGTTTTCTCACCAGTTTTACAATTACCTTTGCTTTTAACCTTCACAGGAACAAACTCAGGGACTCGGCTATAGCTGGGGTCTGTTTCAACACCACGCTCAGTTTCTTTAGCCTGTGGCTGATCACACAAAATCTCTTCATCCAAAGATTTTCTATCAGGAATAACAGGGGTTTCAGTAGGTGAAACCAGGGAGCTGGGAGATTTCAGCTGTGGCTCTGTGTTGCTCTTGCTGGAGCTGCTGCTGTCCTTTGTGATACTCCACTGAGCTGCGCGAGTGGAACTGACACATGGGAAAATATCCACACCAGAAGATGGAGTGCTTGTTGCAAACAGGGTGGAACGCTTTCTTCTCTGAGTAACATGCCCTTGTGAGAGACGATCAAAGAAATGTTTTGCCATCTCATCACCCTCATTTGAAAAAGGATGATTCTCCCAGGCGAGTGCTGGCAATTTGTTGGGATTTTGTTGCATGGCACACAAGGCCTCTGTTGGAAAAACAAATTTCATTCCTAAGACTAAGAAACGCAGCAGGCAAATGCTAGCTTTCTCTATACCATTAAAAGCCACGCCCCACTCACTGCCACAAGTCCAGAGCATAGAAAAAAAAGCATGATTTTGTCTCTACAAGGACTCCCCAAACTTATTGTGTAACAAAATTGCTCAACTGGCTCCCCTCAGAACAGAAAGCCAGCCCAAAGCAAGATCCCTTAACCAGCCCTAATATTTAGGAATGCTTATGATCTGTATGAGAGTTATTTATATGGCAAATCCACAAGGAACAAAAGATATGCATCTAGTCAGATTCTGCACCTTCAGACATTTCTGAAAATCTTATGTAAGTTCAGTGCATATTACTCAGAAAGCCTGATGAGCAATCTTGAGCTACTGCAAACATGCCAAATTTCCCCACCAGGGCATCCCATTCTGGGATATATGCAGTTCAAGCAATATCAGCATCACTGAACCATGCAGTTCCTAACAGTCATTAAGAGCTGCTGGAGTGATGGTTAGGAGCTAACTGGAGCTATGGCACTGCATTCATTCATTTCTGAACACAGACACGCAAAGTCATACCAGAAGAACAGCAGAAGATGCAAATTTACCTCCAAAGATGCAAGAATCAAGAAAAGCCTCTTGTGCTTCCATTGCTTCAGTTGGCTTCTTCCCATTCTCTTCCTGGTGGGACTGAGGCTTCTCAGCAGGCTGTGATGGCAAAGTGTCTTTGGAGGCAACAGGCACAATTTCCAGGGGCTCATTAGAAGCAGGTCTCTGAAGATCTAGTGAGGATGTCTGTACTGCTACAGAGTTGCCACCTCGCTGTCCTGCATCACACAGCTTGGAAATGGGCACCCTCATTGGCATCCCTGCAGCCCTGGTAAGAAGGAATAACAGCAATGGAGCATGTCTCATACCTGTGACAGGCCCTAGAATCCAGCAGAATAGCTACAGCTTCCACTTCCATCAAGAGTTGTGGAAATCCATTTCTGGAGGCTTCAAGTGCAGAAGAACACACACTGCCCAGCCAGGACAAACTTCCCTTTTTTGTGCAAGCACAACTCCTAAGAAAAGCACACTGCTGTGGACACAGAAGCAGGAGAAAAAACACACTGAGGCAACAAGGAAGTAAGGCCTCTCAGTGCACAGGTTGTGACCACAGCTTCACCTTGCTGTGGAGCACCAACACAGCTGCTTGGAGATATGCCTGCGGGCAGCTCCAAGGGTACCCCTGTGTTCAAAGGGGAGACTAAACTGAGGAGAAACAGAACTTCAAGTATATTTTAAGAGACTCTGCTCTTACCTTCTTTCCAAAACACAAGCTTACATCATACAAGCAGAAGACTATTAAGCATTTATACGTAACAAACGTCAAAGCAGCCAGCTATGGCACACACTCACTCAAGGAAATCTTACAGTGCTCACCAGCTTCAAAGGAAAAACTATCTAGAAGCAATGCACTTTCAAACAAAGGAGGGAGAAAGACCAGTTTATGCATAGACTTGGCATTAGGACAAGTAAGACAAGGAGCAGCAGCAGAAAGACACAGAATAAAGGAAAACATCAAGCAGTGGTGGTTTAGAGAAGACATCTCATGTAAAACAGACAACTGGGGACACACGTAAAACACAAAAGTTTAGCATACAGGAATTCAGGACAAGCTTGGTAATATCTGACATTTTAAGGCCCACCTCACAAGCTGACCATCTGCAATATCATTGGCCCAGCTATCTTCAGTCACGCTGCTCTTCCAGCCATTGGACAAGGATGCAGAACTTGTATAGGACTGGAAAGCAGAGAAATAGAAGGGTGGTTCAAAGCCCTTGCAATCCCCTGTGCAGCCTCCTGCACAGAAACAGCACAAGCTTGGTTTCACCCTGGAAAGCATGCCAAATACCACCAGTGACCCTCTCCCATTTAAAATTGCACAAATTATGGAATAAATTGCAGTAGAGTCAGATTCTGTCTCTACAGGCTTAAGGATGAAGTAAAACTAGTTCAGATAATCTGAGACTAGGAAGCAGGAATATTTTGTCAACCGCCCATGAGACAGAACATACGGAAAGTGTCCTATTCTGTTCCACAAGTTGCCATGGCAACACTTAAAAAAAAGAAACTGAAAAGAAGTCACAACCTGTCATAGCATAATAGCCTACTGGCCAATACAGCCAATGACCCAGAGAAGGCAGTTTAAAACTGTAGCCTTTCCTACAGAAGTTACCCCAGAAATTGTTAACACCAAGCTAAAAACGAGGATGCAGCCAGCACAATTCAAGCCAGCAAAGAAAAACAGTTGAAGCATCAAACACTGAAGTGAGCAGGCAATGCAAAGCAAAAGGCAGAGACAAACACAGCCCCCTTTTCCAGAGCAGTGCGGTCATATTTCCCATGGCTTACCTCAGATAGCCGGGCCGTCTTAACTGCAGCCACAAGGTTTTCAAGTTCTTTCAAGGTGTTATTCTATGTTGAGGTAATAAAGAGAGAGGAACCATAAAGACATTAAATCAAAACATCTATTCGAGCAAGGATGCTGGTAGCCAGAGCAAGGCATGTTCTGGGAAGAACACAGCTTGGAATAAAGAGTAAGCAAATGAACGGTGACATTTTTCATATGCAGAGACTATGGACAATCAGCGACAGCTCACTCCTCCCAAGGCTCAGATGCTACTGCTGCATACCTTGCCCACCACCCCTCCCCATGCCAACCACACTGCTAGTGCCCTACCAGGAAGGAGAGCTTGTACCGCAGCAGAGCATTCTGGAAGTGACACTGCTCCACCTCCTTCTGTAAGATGGTCTTCTCCTGGGTGAGCCGCTGTGCATTGGCTTTCTCTGCATTGAGGGCCAGGGCTAGTGCTTTATTGTTGTGCTTTAGGGAGACTTTAATAGTGGAGGAGTTGTCTGTAAGGGATAGAGAAGCATCGCACAGAATCAGCATCCAAAGTCTCATCTACATCATACTTCTTCCTCTTCCCAGAATAGCCTCCCTCAGGCTCAGATGTCTACAACTCAATAGCCCCACACAAAGTCCGCAGTGTAATTCCTTCCAGCAATAGAAGTCTCCAGAGAACAGCAGGAAAAACTTACCATAATAAGCTGCAACACTTCAGACACCTTCTCCATCCTCAGTGGCTTGTGCTCGGTCAGCAAGCTACTGCTTCAATTCTTAATAAATGTGATGCTGTAGTTCAGGTGCTGAGTTTAGCAAGATATGGTTCTGACTTTGAACAAGTTGCCTATAGCTCTGACACCTCATCTCCATCCAAAAAGTGGGAGGAAAAACCTACTACTTTCCTCCGTAGCAGCCGTTGAGCAGACTTAGATCCATGTTTCCCAATTTCAAAACAAGTAAGTAAAAGTAACAAATATCTAACTTTTTCCAAGTTAGTCCAAATTATCTCATGCACTATCATTGCATTATTTCCCCCATAAAACATAAATCACAGTTGAGCTCGCTCCTGCACAGGGCTGCATCTATACTAAAATACTTTCCACACCTCTTATTTTTGCTGTTTGGACCCTGAGGACTCAGTTACCCAGACACAGCTGTCCAACACCATCCGTGATGTGCCCAGCTGCTGCTCCAAAGGTTCTGCATTAAACCTGCCAGTCACAGATACCTCAGACACCTTTGAGCACCTCAAGTGGCACTTGACATTCATTTGCAGGGTACTGAATTCACTAGGAACCCACAGGCAGAGAAGGAGCTGTTAAATATAAACTCTGGGAAAGAAACTGCTGCCCACCACAGCCATGGCCAAAGGCACAGTTAGTTACAAGCTGACGTAGCTGCCAGCTTCTGCACACACCGCAAGGCAAAATACACTCACTAATGATTTTCGTTTTGATTTTTGATGCAAGCGAGGCATTCAACTTCGCAGTCCTCAAGGCACCCTTTTTCTTCTCCCGCATCCGCTCTCTTACACCGCTCAGGCTGAAGAAGGATGTTTCGGCCGCCTCCCAAGATGCCATAGCTGGAGAGAGCAACACCGAGCAGGGTTAGCACCCATATTCTTCCCTTCAGCCACTACTTACCAGCCGAGACTACACACTCTCCCCAGGAAGCCTACCTGCGGCCTCGCCCCCCGCCCCGCTGACCCC